>JAAGEH010000012.1:59871308-59921890 GCA_011751065.1 Lasiurus cinereus | reverse complement strand
AAAAGGAAGAAGAAGAAAGAGGTAAAGATAAAAATTATGAACAACAAATACATAATCAAGTGAATAAAAAATATGATGAACAGAATAAACTGGTGAATATAATAGAATCAGGGGTATAGAAAGGGAGTGGACTGACAATTCTTGGGAGGGGGGAAGGAGTTTGGGGGTGCAGGAAGAGACTGGACAAAAATTGTACACCTATGGATGAGGACAGTATGGGAGGGAGGTAAGGGCAGAGGGTGGGATGGGAACTGGGTAGAGGGGAGCTATGAAGGGGGGGAGAGGAACAATTGTAATCATCTGAACAATAAAGATTTATTAAATTTAAGAAAAGAAAAAGAAAGAGAAAGAAGGGAGGAACCAAGATGGCAGCATAGGTGAACACCTAAACTGCTGCCTCACACAACAATTTCAAAATTACAACTAAAAGATAGAATGGACACCATCCAGAACCATAGGAAGGCTGGCTGAGTGAAAATTGTACAACTGGAAGTAAAGAAAGGGACTCACAAAGTCTCAGAGAAGCTGTAAAAAGCTGAGGTACAAAGACATGCTCATGGAGAGGATGGGTGGAGGAGGGTCTGGCTGGCTTCCTCTAGTGGGAGAGAAATGAAAAATCCCAACTGCAGTGAATCCCACTTCTGACTGCATTGAACTCCAGTTCCAGGCAAGACTCATATGGGAGAGTCTGGACTGTTGTGAAAAGGAAGGAGTGCAGGGAAACTTAGGTGAGCCATGAAAGGTAGAGATCTGGGGGCGCGCGAAAGTGTGAAAGTGCCCACAAAAGTGCACACACAGAGCACTGACTGCTGATTGTGCCGCTGGTTTTCTCTAGCAGAAAGAAAACAAAACTTCCCAACAGCACTAAAATCTAGGACCATCTGCACTGAACTACAGTTTTGGGCGAGGCCCTAGGGACCCAGACTCTTTGGGTCCCCTTGAACACATGGAAACTCAGGGCAACCAGAAAGGCAGAGGTCTGGAGGCCAGTGCACATGCACAGACATAGCTGATCCTCACAACCAATTGGCTTGTAGGTAAATTCCCCCCAGTGATATCAACAACAATCAAGATTTAACTACAACAAGACTATACACAGAGTTCACAAAGAGGTGCACCAAGATTGTCCACCTCAGGTAACTGGGGAGGCAGAGCTACTGGGCCACATAGGATACCTATCACACAAAGCTACTCTACCAATGCAGGGAAGCAGCAAAATATAGAGAGACAAAAGAATACATCACAAATTAAAGAAATGGAGGAAAACAAATGAATATAGAGTTCAAAACCACGGTTATAAGGTTTTTTAAGAATATCCTAGAAAATGAATAAATTTAGCAAGACCCAAGAGAAGATGAAAAAGGACCAACTGGAAATTAAATGTACACTGACTGAAATAAAAAATATACAGAAATCTAACAGCAGACTAGAGGAATGCAAGAATCAAGTCAAAGATTTGAAATACAAAGAAGCAAAAAACACTCAATTGGAAAAGAAAAAAGAAAAAAAAATCCAAAAATGTGAAGATAGTGTAAGGAGCCTCTGGAACAACTTCAAGCATAACAACATCAGAATTACGGGGGTGCCAGAAGAAGAGAGAGAGCAAGATACTGAAAACTTATTTGAAGAAATAATGACTGAAAACGTACCCTATCTGGTAAAAAAAAAAAATAGACTTACAAGCCCAGAAAGCATACAGAACCCCCCAAAAAAAGGAATCCAAAGAGGACCACACCAAGACACTTCATAATTAAAATGCCAAGACCAAAAGACAAAGATAGAATATTAAAAGCAGCAAGAGAAAAACAGTTAATTACCCACAAGGGAGCGCCCATATGATTGTCAGCCAATTTCGCAACAGAAACTATGCAGGCCAGAAGGGAGTGGCAAGAAATATTCAAAGTTATGAATAGCAAGAACCTACAATAAAGATTACTCTACCCAGTAAAGGTATCATTCAGAATTGAAGGGCAGATAAAGAGCTTCACAGATAAGAAAAAACTAAAGGAATTCAGCAACATCAAACCAGTATTCTATGAAATGCTGAAAGGTATTCTTTAAGAGGAAGAAGAAGAAAACAGTAAAGATAAAAATTATGAACAACAAATACATATCTATCAACAAGTGATTATAATAGAATTAGGGGCATAGAAAGAGAGTGGACTAATAATTTTCAGGGAGAAAGATGTGAGGGGGGTGCAGGGAGAGACTGGACAAAAATCATACACTTAGGAAGAGATAGTGGGGGGGGTGGGAGCCAGGTGTAGTGGAGCCCCCCACCAGGGGGGGGGCAAGAGGAACAATAAAGATATATTAAAATTATAAATAAATAAATAAATAAATAAATAAATAAATAAATAAATAAATAATAGAAAAAGAAGGTGGGCTCAAAAGTTTGGATATAACCACCAGTTGAGCAGCTTGGGTGGCAGGAGATGGTGCAGCGGCCAGGCAGCCCAGGTTCACCAAGCCACTAGTTGCACAGTGGCCCTCAGGTACCCAGCACGCACAGGCCCGCTGCCAAAATGCCCAATCCTGCCTCATTTATTTACATGAGGCCTGCAGCCAGCTGGTGTCAAGTTTGACATGCTTGCGAGGGAAAATCAAGAAGGAGTTCAAGAGGAGGTGGACCATGTTGTCAGCCAAACATGCTCCTTTAAAAGTGCAAAAAAAGCCAAAAAAAGGCAGCAGGAAAAGATAAATCTGCAGACAAAAAAAATGCAAATGAAAGGGAAAAGGGGAGCAAAAGAAAAGCAGGCTAAAGAACCTGAAGAAGATCTACCTACAGAAAATGGAGAAACCAAAAATGAGGAGAGTCCAAATGAAGCAGGAGAGAAGAAGCCAAGTCTGATTGATGTCATATACTATATCTTATCAGTGCTCCCTCTCTCTCTTCTTGTACAATCCAGAGGAATATTTTTATCAACTATTTTGTAAATAAAAGTTTTTTAGTAGCTCTAGAAACATTTTTAAGAAGGAGGGAACTCCACCTCATCTCATATTTTTAAGTGTAAATGCTTCTTTTTTTTTTTCGCCCAGTGTGAAATTATTTGCTGATTGTCTATTTTTTTTGGTACAACCAGAAAATAGTGGGATATTGAATATGAGAGACTTTCATTGTCTTGGTTGTCAGCTTAACATTCCAAAGGTGGGGTAGTTTTTATATCCTATAATACAAAGCATAGTAAATGGCAATTTGGAGTCAGTTGTGTTTGCTGTCTTGAACATTTTAAATTACTTATATCCACTTTTTGGTAGGATTGTTTCCTAAAGAAAACCATTCCTTCCTCTTGCTCTCCCTGTTAGAATTGTGCGCATCATGACGTCTTTGGTGTAATAGTCCAGTTTTCCCAGTAACTTTGTCAATATGCTGTGAAAGATTGAAAGTTTGATTATGTAATATATATATGATATTAAATTATGAATTAGTGGGACTTTGATGTAACAACGTATCAACAGTTGAAGATATTGGTACTTGATACTCTATTAAGAAAAGTTAGCCTCTAAATTTTAAGCTGGAAAGTCACTGGAATACTGTTTAGAAAAGAAACACAACTACATGAGTTTACATTTTTGGGTCATATGTTAAGAACTAGAGGCCCGATGCACAAAATTCATGTGCGGGAGTGTCCTTCTGTCTGGACTGCACCCTCTCCAATCTGGGACCCTTTGGGGGATGGCCAACTGTCAGTTTAAACTGACAGTTGGACATCCCTTTCACAATCTGGGACTGCTGGCTCCTAACCACTAGCCTGCCTGAGTGCCTGTCTGCTTAATTGCCCCTATCTGCTTTTGCCTGCCAGCCTGATCATCTCCTAACCACTCCCTTGCCAGCCTGACTCACTCCTAACTGCTCCCATGCTGGCCTGATTGCTCTCAACTGCCATCCCCTGCTGGTCTGGTTGCCCCCAAATGCCCTCTTCTGTTGGCCTGGTCACCACTAACTGTTCTCCCCTGCAGGCCTGGTTATCACCAGCTGCCTCCCCTTTTGGCCTAGATGCCCTCAACTGCCTTCCCCTGCTGACCTGATCACCCACAACTGTCCTCCCCTGTCTACCCTATTTCCCCCAACTGCTCTCCCCTGCCAACCTGATCACTGCAACCGCCCTGTCCTGCAGGCCTGGTTCCCTCCATTTGCCCTCCCCTGTTGGCCTTCTTGTGGTGGCCATCTTGTGATGACATTGTGGTGGCCATCTTGTTACTACATCCCACAATGCCACCTGGGCTTTTATTATATAGGATTGTGTACAAATTGAAATGTCTGTGTTCTGATCCTCAAAACCAATAAAACCTCAATTATGAAAGAATTGTTTGAGGCACATGAAAATAAAGTTAAGATGCATTGGGTTACAAAGTTTGGTGTGAAGGAATTTAGATATCTCAGTGGCATAATGAAATCTAGGTTGCATCCATGGAAGTGAGAAATGAAAAAGTCAAAATCAGTTTATGTCAATGTAAAAATGACTAAGAATGAAGTATTAGTGAAAAGAAAGACAGTGAGCCATATGCTAAATTTTTTAAGAAAGAGGGTATAGGTATGTCAAGCAAAATGCTAGAAAATTACAGAAAGGGGAGTAATGTTACTTCAAGTATTCTGTTGCCTGTCACTCTTAGTTGGAAGGCTGATTAATTTGTTGTTAGTGATTTGGATTATTTCTTTAAAGGAAGGAGTAAAAATCAGTTGGGAACATGAATGAGGAATAAATAGAACACTTATCTCAGAGTTCAGTTTTTTACTGAAGAAAGAAAATACAGCCATAGCTGATTTGGCTCAGAGGATAAAGCGTCATCTTGTGGGTTTAATTTCAGTTCAGGGTACATACCCAGGTTCCAGGCACAATTTCCAATAAGGGGCATGCAGAAGGCAGCCAATCAATGACTATCTTTCATCACTGATGTTTCTAACTCTCTCTCCTTCTTCCTTCCTCTCTGAAATCAATAAAAATATATTTTAAAAAAGAAAATACACACACACACACACACACACACAAGTTCAAAGGAAATCCTACCATCAGGAAACAGAATAGTCAAAGAACAAGATAAGAAAGTTATGAATAACTCTGAATTAGTCCTCAGATAATCATCTATTTATTGTTTCCCACAGAATGAGAATGTATCCTTATGTAGTAAAACCCATTGTTTAATGTTTAAATAATATAGACATCAACAATGGTACCTTAAGTATTATTTTTCTAATGGTTGCATTTTGGAAGTCAGATACCACCAAATATAATGAGTATAATATTTATTATTCAATATACTTGTTTTTAGTAAGAAAGCTTTCTTCTTATAATTTTTGTTTCTAAATTTACCATATTTGTTACCACATTCTCCAATTCAACTTGAAGCAATTTGAGGATATTCTGCCTTGCAAACATGTGCATTGTGATTAGTGTGTCTCAATCACAGATATTTGCATCACTTTCTATTTCATTGGGGGAGGATTTAATTAGTTCTATCAAATTTAATCAGTAAGTAACATGGCATTTTATTAGATAAGTTATCACTTTTTTCCCAATGGATTGAATTTTTAGCTATTCTTATTGACTAAGTTCATACTCTGAAATGAAATTTCACTAATTAAACCTCTAAAAATCTTAAGACTTCTTTACTACTCTATATTTAATACTCTATATTTTGTGTAGTGTCTAGCTCATGTCTCCTTTCCTTACTGATGGCTCAAAAGGTTGTCAACACTGGGTATATATTGCTGCATCCACTTCCTTCAGGTGCTAAGGTTAAAAAGATAAATGAAAAAAGATTCCTGCCCTCTAGGTTTTCACAGCCTAATATTGGTTTTAAAAAAGAAACCTACTGTTATAGCAAATGTTAATAATAAAGAAAGTACTACAGAAATACCATCTAAAAAGTAATTTATTTTTGGCATAATGATGGGTATATAAAATTCAAGATCACAGCTTTGAAAAGTGACTAAGTGAAAAAAATGATATTACATATACAACGACCTTTAGTATCTAAAGGATATGTCATATGGTGCATTGCATCTCTTGAGAATTAAATATTCTGTATGACATGGCTGTAAAACTTGTAGTGAGGCAATAAAGGGAAAGTTCAGAAAAATTATGTCTTAGTTATTATGCCAAGTAGGCTCAATGTTACCTTGAAAGTAAACATTGATGTAAGATTTGCCCTTACTTCTCCTTTAACAGCCTCACTTGAAGAAATACCCTCTTAGTCAAGCCAATAAGAATCAATATAATGCTTTATTTTGTTTTGTTTCCCTTCATGCCCTAGAAAAGAAGGTTTATGCTTATTCTCACAGAAATATAAACTACCATTTAGTCATATTAGACCATTTGAACAATTATTTTATTGCAAAATGTTTGTATGACTGACTGTGCCTGCCTAATAATGTGAATTATATTAGTTATTTCCCACTTCATCTTCAAACACTACTGAATGCAGAAAATACCATTATGTACTAGTACTTAGATTAGACAAAACACTAAAAACAATTGATTTTACTTTCAAAAAACAAGATTAGTCACCATTCTAGCCAGATTTCCAAGATAATCCTCTTGTCATTTATCAAGGAAATATTATACAGCAATAAGCTTTACGTGTGTGTTTTTTTTTTTCAAAAAATAGAAAGAAAAAATAGTTTAAAAATGCCATGTGCAATTATTGAAAATATTAATACAAATATGTCTTTACTTAGTGATTGTATTTTAACTTAATAGGTTACTATTATTTCTGAAGCATCATTTTGTGATGCATTTTATCTACCTGTATTGTAATTCCTTTTATTAAATGGAAATCATCCTGTATAGTTGCTACACATTTGAAAAGGCTATTAAAAATTTTGTTTTTAAAGCCTGCAATTTTCAAAAGAAAAAAAGTTAGTAATGAAGGAGAAACACCACATGATCTCACTCATTTGTGGATAATAAACTGATGAACAAAAGGATAGATACAGAGGCAGTAAAACATCAAAAAGACTGTCAAATTATAGCAGGAAGGTTAAGGATTGGTGGGGTAGATAAGAGATCAACCAAAGGACTTGCATGCATGCATATAAGCATAACCAATGAACACAAGACACTGGGGGGTTAGGGTATGCCTGGGGGGAGGGCAAAGGGAAGATATGTATACATGTAACTCATAAATAAAAAATTTTTTTAAAAAATAGTTATTATCATGATTCACAAATAACTGAACTAATAACAATAATGATTATAACGAAAATAGTAAGAAGTGAGTAAAAAAATATACATGATCTCAAACAGGAATTTTGTTGTCAGTGTGAATGACAGTCAAATACTTTCAAAATCCATCTGGAGAAAACTCAAAATGGTAAGTTGAAAGAAGATCACACTATTTCAATCCCTCCACCTTAAATGAGATACCATTGTGAGATACCTGCTCTGAATAAAAAAGACATTGTAAATTGTCTCTATGCTTCCAAAATATGGATTAAATAAAACTAACTTTACTAGTTACCTTACTAGCAAGCACATCTATAGTGATTTTACCATATTTTGATATTTAATATATAAGCATTATGGAAAAGATATCAGGAAAAAAAAACATGTGCAACTATTTTTTAAGGTAGTGGTAGAAAATTTTCTAAGATTTTTTCCTAAGCTTATAATAAAATAATGAATAAGAAGGACAAAATATTTTAGTGCCTACCATGTATTCTATTTTTCAGTATTATCTCAACCCATTAAAAATTATTAATTTTTGTATATCATTGAAGTGATCTTTACCCTCAATATAGTATCTATAACTTAAATGTATTTTTAAAATTACTGAATATTTATGTATGAATATGCAATGCATATAATTACTTTGCACATTTTCAAAATTTTACATTGCAGTGTATTAGTTATCTGATGCTAATACCAAATTATTCCAAAATTCAGCAGGTTAAAGCATGAAGGAATCCACAATCCAGAATCCAGGAGTAGCTTTACTGTGTAGTTCTAACTCAAGATACATCAAATTTCAGTCCAGTGGCTGATAAAGGCTACAGTCATTCAAAAATATTTTATTTTTTATTATTATTTTTAATCTTTATTATTCAGATTATTACATTTGTTTCCCTTTTTTCCCCTCCATAGTTCCCCTCCACCCAGCTCCCACATTTCCCTCTGCCCTTACCTCCCTCCCATTGACCTCATCCATAGGTGTATGATTTTTGTCCAGTCTCTCCCTGTACACCCCTCACCCCTTTCCCCCTGAGAATTATCAGTCCACTCTCTTTCTGTGCTCCTGATTCTATTATATTCACCAGTTTATTCTGTTGATCAAATCTGCAATTCCCTTAATTTTCAGATTCACTTGTTGATAGATACGTATTTGTTGTTCATAATTTTTTATCTTTTACCTTTTTCTTCTTCCTCTTCTAAAAGAGTACGTTTCAGCATTTCATATAATACTGGTTTGGAGTTGATGAATTCCTTTAGCTTTTTCTTCTCTGTGAAGCTCTTTATGTGCCCTTCAATTCTGAATGATAGCTTTGCTGGATAGATTATTCTTGGTTGTAGGTTCTTGCTATTCATCACGTTGAAAATTTCTTGCCACTCCCGTCTGGCCTGCATCGTATCTGTTGAGAAATCAGCTGACAGTCGTATGGGTGCTCCCTTGTAGGTAATGAACTGTTTTTCTCTTGCTGCTTTTAATATTCTCTCTTTGTCTTTTGCTCTTGATATTTTAATTATGATGTGCCTTGGTGTAGTCTTCTTTGGATTCCTTTTATATGGGGTTCTGTATGCTTCCTGGACTTGTAAGTCTTTCTTTTACCACATGTGGGAAGTTTTCAGTCATTATTTCTTTAGGTAGGTTTTCAGTATCTTGTTCTCTCACTTCTTCTGGCACCCCCATAATTCTGATGTTGGTACGCTTGAAGCTGTCCCTGAGGCTCCTTACATTATCTTCACATTTTTGTATTCTTTTCTCTTCTTGCTTTTCCAGTTGAGTGGTTTCTGCTTCTTTATATTTCAAATTGTTGACTTGATTCTTGCCTTCCTCTAGTCTGCTGTTGGGTCTCTGTACAATAGTTTTTTAATTCAGTCAGTGTATGTTTAAATTTTAGTTGGTTATTTTGCATCTCTAGTTGGTTCTTTTTCATCTCCTCTTGGGTCTTGCTAAATTTATCCATCTTTTCTAGGAGATTCTTGAAAAACCTTATAAGTGTGGTTTTGAACTCTATATCCAGTCGTTTGTTTTCCTCCATTTCTTTTGTTTGTGATCCCTTCCCTTGTCTCTGCATTTTCACTATGCCTGGAGAACTTCTGTGTTGGATTCAGCCTTATGATACCAGACTAGCAAAACTGCAGAAGCCTCTCTATTGAGCTTGGGATGGGTGGAGTCTCAGGGCTTAATGGACTGCCTTGCCTTCTAGTCGGCCCCGCCCTCCATGGGCCCTGTGTCTCACGTGACTGGGTAATCATTGGAGCGGTCCCTTGTGTGCACGCTCTTGCAGTGCCTCTAGATTGCTGCCTTTCTGGCTCCTCCATGCTCCAGGACCATATGACTCTGGGTCCCCATGGTTTCACCCAAAAAAAGGGTTTAGTGAAGTTAGAAGTGGTACAGTTGGGAAGTTCTGTCTCCCACCCACTCGTGAAAGCCAGCGGCACAATCAAAAGCCGGCCTTCTGATCTTTTGCGACTCCCCTAAATTTCCATGCACCTCTCTCTTTTCACAGTCCAAACTCCCCCCGTATGAGTTTCAGCTGGATCTGGGGTTTAGTGCTGCAGGATAAGGGGTTCAATGCCGTTGAGAGTCTCCGTCTCCCACCAGAGAAAGCCAGCCAGGTTCTCCGGCACCCATTCTCTCAGAGCACGCGTTTCTATACCTCAGCTTTTTGCAGCTCCTCTAGGTCTTTGTGAGTCCCTCTCTTTCTCTCTAGTTGTAGAATTTCCACTCAGCCAGCTTTCCTGTGGTTCTGGATGATATCCGTTCTGTCTTTTAGTTGTAGTTTTGAAATTATTGTGCGAGGCAGCAGTGTATGTGTTTACCTATGCCGCCATCTTGGATTCTCTCCAAAATATTTTAATTGGTTTTTACAGAGAGAAGGGAAGGATGGGGGAAAGGAGATGTGAAAGCAAAATAGTGATGAGAGAATGAAACATCTATCAGCTTCCTTCTGCACATCTCCCACCAATGATCAAGCCTACAACCCCAGGCATGTGCCCTGACCTGGAATCAAACTGGCAACCTTTTGATGCACAGGTTGCCAGTTTGATTCCTGGTCAGGGCACATGGAGAGATAATCTCTGGGAACAAGAGACCTAACTATTGTTTTTTCCTTCCATCCTAACTGATTTTTCTGAATTAAAGTATTATTGAGACTAAGGGCAGCTGAGTACATGAAGCTCTGTGGGAGCAAGGGTCAGAATTGCCATGGAGTTTCATCCTCTGCAGAATTTCCAATGAAAACATTTTAAAATGCTGGGTACTAAATTCAGCTTGCCCAGCAGTGAAATAATTGAGGAAAAGATTAAATTCAGCCTCATATAACTGTGTCAGATTTCTATTGATCCGAGGTCAAAAAGAACTGCAGAAAGATATAAATACAGCACTGGTAATACAAATAGAGTTAGTCTCTATGTAAACAATAGAAGTTTCTGAGTGGAATTTGGACTAGATGAAGGTAAGGTAGTAAGTAAATAAATAATTAAATAAATATGCACCTTAAGAATAATTATCTACTGCAACTAAAAATCTATTTCTAAATGTTGAAATAACTTACCAAATCCAATTTAAGATTGATAATAAGTGAATCATAAAGAAATATCTCATATGCTAACATCATAAAGTTTATTAGAAAGGAAAAATATATCTATCAGGCAATAAATTATTGGAAGCTCAGAAATAGTAACATGAAATGGAGATAGTTCCTAAGATTCATTCAATAGTTAAAAATGTGTTCAACTATTAAGAAGTATCTATTGAACATGTATTATTTGTCAAGCACGCTAGACACTGGAGGTACAGCAATAAAATATAAGGACAACAAAATACCGTTTTTATGGAGCTTACTTTTGACTTTGAGGACCAAATAATAAACCCCAAAATGTATATGTATTACAGAGAAAATATGATTTATTAAGAAAAATATAGCAGAGAATGATAGAAAAGGCTAAGGGATGTTATTTTCAATAATGGGGCAGGAGCACTGTCTCTAGCCATGACGTTTCCACTAATAACTTCCCATTGACCCAAAAAGCCAAAAAAGTAATGTTGCCATAGGGATGGTCTATTATCATCATCACAGTTACTCTCAAAAACTGTGGCCTAAGGACCAGTTATATTGATATTTTTTCAAAGCCTGTTGGAAATGTAGCTCAAGCTGTGTCTAGACCTAACGAGTCAGGATCTACATTTTAAAGAAATTTCCAGATTATTTGCAAGCACATATAAAATTTACAAAATGCATTCCTAACAATTATAGCCACATATTCAGAAAGAAATTTTTTTAAATACATTCCATTTTTATTTTTATCTCTCTTCCAGCTTCCATCTTTATTCTCTTCTCAATGTATAGCTTCTGCCTGTTCATGTTAAATAGCTAAGGAAATGTGTGGGATGTTGGGAATTGCTGGATTTTGTCACCTAATGCTCTAAAGCCCACACTTCTACATCCCCAAAATATCTTAATTCCTAACACATATTTCTGTACATTGATTCAAAATTCAATTATTTGGAGCATTTCTTTTCAAGAGCCTTTCTTTTTCATCTATTCATTTTTAATTGAGTTTATCTGGTGTAACATTGGTTAATAAAATTATATGCACTTCATGTATATAATTCTACATAAGTCATCTGGATATTATATTGTGCGTTTGCAACCCTCTTCTATCACCATTTATCCCCCCCGCCCTTTACCCTTTTCATATCTAAGCTAGTATTAAGGTTATTACTCAATGATTTGGGACATCCCAAAGTGAAGAACTACCCAATATTCAAACATAGATTAACTGAGCCTGACCAATGCACAAACATAATAGAGATTTGTGCAAGCAAGTATGCATGCTAAAATTTTTCTAATCAACTGAACCACGCTGGTGACTGGTTCAATTCCCGTTGAGGGCACATGCCTAGGTTCTGGGTTTGATCCCTGGTGGGGGTGTGTACAGGAGGCAATGGATCAATGTTTCTGTCATACATTCATATTTCTCTCCTTCACTCTCACTCTCTCTCCCCCTCCTCTTCTCTAAAAAATCAATAAAACATATCTTTGGGTGAGGATTTAAAAAAACAAAAAAGTCTTGACTTGTGACTCCATCATCTTAGTGTGTTAAATTATTTAATTGCTTATAAATATTATGCTATTAATGATTATATATAAATCTTGATTTGTTGAACAACTTAAATTATTCATAATTCAAACGTATGCTTGAGGATTATTAGACACATTGGACTATCAAGACAAACTGTCAAGGAGAGTTAACTTTCCTTTATGAATCACAACCTTTCCTTTATAAAAAAGCTTAGAATAATGGCATTGTTTTCAAGAAAGCTCTTATGTTTCCCATATAATTTATATCTAAAAAAATTTTGACTTAGTGCCTAGAAATCAATTTAGCACAAAATTTCAGTTTTAAATGAAGTACTAAAGTTCTCCGATAGCTTTTCTTCTCAAGAAAGAAAAGAAGCCTGAGAAGAATAGATTATAGCCAGATTTATTTTATTATATTTTATTTGGTGAGAAGTACTTTCCAACACATTGAACTAGGAAAAGCTAATTTACAGTGATCTTTATGTTGATGCAGGAAATGTTCTAGTTATTGTACACTTAATATGTAGAACCAAGAAAAAAAGATCATGCTCAATACTTATTATAGAAATGAAGGCTTTCATCCCAGTAGACTAAAGTTCATAAAAGAATAAAACGTAATATTAAAATAATATTGACACATGCTTCTCCTTTAAACAATTTTAATTAGGCTATTTTTAATAAGCATAATTTTAATTTATTCTAAATTTTAAACAGACCATAATTTCCCTCCTTATCTGAAGTATGTAAATTTCATCTTACAAAAACATTATTATCTAAAGAAATGGCTTTGATTTGCTTCACTGGATACAGAAGACACTTATTTTGCATTGGTGAATAGCAATGCAAATATTTTTCTGACTTATCTTTTGTGTATTTTTTTCAGCATGAAAGTATATATTAGTATATTACAATAGCATTTGCCCTGGTACTTGACATATTACATATACTATCTGATTAATTAGAAAATATTTTAGTCTCATTTTGCTGGTGAGTATTTAGTGATTCAAAAGATTAGCTAATAGTCCAGATTCATAGGCCTGGCCACAATTGAAACCAAGTTCTGTCTTTAAAGTTCATATTCAAGCATGTCAAACTCACAGCCCACAGGCCGCATGCAGCACACACAGGATATTTTTGTGGCCCAGCCAACATAACGGTATGTAAGAAACGTTTTAGTAATAATTTTGTAACTTAATTTTTACAATATCCTGTTATACATAATTATTAATAACAAACTACAACGTTCGCTAATGACTGATTATGATAATTGTGTTGCATTCATTTCCCTTAACATGCCTTACACACAGGCACACCATTTCTCTCCGCTAATACTAGCAGCGAATATTTTAGCAGCCAATATTTTAGCAGCCAATTGTCACGTCATTAGTCTTTTACTAACTTGTTTGGTGTGCACAACAGGAAGTATTTCGCTTTCAGAGAACAAGAAAAGTAGGTTTATTTGCATTATGCTTATTAATTTGTGCAGTAATTCAGTGTCTTGTAAGTTAATATTCAAGAAAAATATTAATTTTTATTAAAATGTTCTATTATTTTATATTAAAGATTACTCATTTATTTCAGCTCTTTGTATTCAGCATGTCTCTATTGAAATAAACCTCGGTTTCTACGAAAATCGAAGCTTTTGGTTTTTTGAGGCCCACATAAACTTAAACCTTATTTATTTGGCCTGTGTCAGCCTTTGAGTTTGACATGCTTGCTCATATTCATGATATAGCAGGAGGCTACCTCACTGCCTGTATAGGAATTTCACATGCACTATCTCATTTCATCTTCTCAATAATATTTTTGAGCTGTGCCTTTCAGTATGTCTATAGAAAACAACACTGTATATAAAAGAAGTTATTCTTTTTCTAAGTTCATTTAAAACAGCTGATATATCTGATAACAGAGAAATGATACTAACCTGTTCCACTGAAAAATAATATTATAACACATGCCACTACTATATAGACCACTTTTCCCCTAACATTTATTTATATGATCCACTGTGCTAAGTACTTTACATTTTAATTGGTTTTGTATTATTATTCCCTTTCAGATATGAGCAAACTGTGATACTAGATGGTAAGTAATTTTTTTTCCAAAATCATACAAATACAGGACCTAGAACTTGATTGTGAGTTAGTCTGGTTCCATAAAACAACATAGCAATTGGACTGTTAGTATGTATCTGATGACCAATGACTGTTTTATTTTAAGCAAGGAAATTATTAGGTTTTCAGAATACATAAGTCAATTGAATTACAGTGCAAATAATAAGTTTTAGGGAAAGAAAATTCAGTTAGACAGTTGTTTTGCTAATCTAGTTAAGACGATGCTTAGACTTCTGTTTTAGGGAGGATAGCATTCTTGGTCATGAATTTAAAAACTCAGTAGGAAAAACTTTTGTGGGAAGATGATGAGATCAGCTTGGAGCAATCAGACTATGATGTGTCTGTTAGATAGGTATGAAGAACATCTATGTGGAAATGGCTGAGTAGTTTTCCATCTGGCCTCAACAAATTTGGAAATGATCATTTAAAAAGGTGGTTACTGAGACTTGATGGTAAAAGTATGCAGGAGAAGTATTTCAATTTTCTTTATATAAAAATATCTATGTGAATTACAAGCCATGAGAAAGAACTGTGGTTTTAATCACTAACAATGACATAAAACATAATTTTCAATCTACTTAAAAATAATGATAGCCTTAATAAATAAAATAATAAAGGTCATCAATTATTATTTTTATGTCAAGTAGTTCAATTTATTTAAAACATACTTATTAAACAGTTTTCCCAACTTGCATTGCTATAATTAAGTGGTGGTATTACAAGGGAAGTGTCACTCATATTTCAGTACCCGAGAAGAACTGCATTTAAAACGAAATGCTTCAGGAGAATCCAAGATGGTGGCATAGGTAAACACCTACACTGCTGCCTTGCACAACAATTTCAAAACTACAACTAAAAGACAGAACGGACATCATCCAGAACCACAGGAAAGCTGGCTGAGTGGAAGTTCTACAACTAGAAGGAAAGAGAGGGGCTCACAGAAACCCAGAGGAGCTGCAAAAAGCTGAGGTACGGAGACGCTCGCGCTGAGAGAGGGGGGCTGTAGTACCTGGCTGGCTTTCTCTGGCGGGAGGGAAACGAAGACTCCCAACAGCATTGAACCCCTTATCTTACGACACTAAACCCCAGATCCAGCCAAAACTCATACGGGGGGAGTTTGAACTGTGAAAAGGGAGAGGTGCACGGAAATTTAGGGGAGTCGCAAAAGATCAGAAGTCTGATGGCATGCACGGCACTGCTCAGAGGACAGATTGCTGATTGTGCCACTGGCTTTCATGAGTGGGCAGGAGACAGACCCTCCCAACTGTGCCACTTCTGACTCCCCTAAGCCCCTGTTTCGGGAGAAACCCTGGAGACCTAACTCATGTGGTCCTGGTGCGCAGGGGAGCTGGAAAGGCAGCGGATAGAGGCACTGCGGGCACACGCACACAAGGACCACTCCAGCGATTACCCAGTCACGTGAGACTCAGGGGCCGTGGAGGGTGAGGCCCACTGGAAGGCAAGGCGGTCCCTTAAGCCCTGAGACTCCACCCATCCCAAGCTCAACAGAGGCTTCTTCGGTTTTGCAAGTCTGGTATCATAAGGCTGAATTCAACACAGAAGTTGCCCCGGCATAGTGAAAATGCCGAGACAAGGAAAGGGTCACAAACAAAAGAAATGGAGGAAAAGAAACGACTGGATATAGAGTTCAAAACCACGCTTACAAGGTTTTTCAAGAGAGTGCTAGAAAAGTTGGATAAAGTTAGCGAGAGCCAAGAGGAGATGAAAAAGGAGCAACTAGACATGCAAAAGAGCCAACTAGAAATTAAACATACACTGACTGAAATAAAAAATATTATATAGAGTCCTAACAGCAGATTAGAGAAAGGCAAGAATCAAGTCAAAAATTTGAAATATAAAGAAGCAGAAAACATTCAACTGGAAAAACAAGTTGAGAAAAGAACCCAAAAATGTGAATATAATGTAAGGAGACTTTAGGACAGCTTCAAGTGTACCAACATCAGAATTATGGGGGTGCCAGAAGAAGAGAGAGAGCAAGATACTGAAAACCTATTTAAAGAAATAATGACTGAAAACTTCCCACATCTGGTAAAAGAAATAGACTTATAAGTCCAGGAAGCACACAGAACTCCATATAAAAGGAATCCAAAGAGGACCACACCAAGACACATCATAATTAAAATACTAAGAGCAAAAGACAAAGAGAGGATATTAAAAGCAGCAAGAGAAAAACAGTTCATCACCCTACAAGGGAGCACCCATACGACTGTCAGCTGATTTCTCAACAGAAACGATGCAGGCCAGATGGGAGTGGCAAGAAATATTCAACGTGATGAATAGCAAGAACCTACAACCAAGAATAATCTATCCAGCAAAGCTATCATTCAGAATTGAAGGGCAGACAAAGAGCTTCACAGATAAGAAAAAGCTAAAGGAGTTCATCAACTCCAAACCAGTATTATATGAAATGCTGAAAGGTACTCTTTTAAAAGAGGAAGAAGAAAAAGGTAAAAGACAAAAAATTATGAACAACAAATACATATCTATCAACAAGTGAATCTAAAAATTAAGGGAATTAAAAATTTGATCAACAGAATAAACTGGTGAATATAATAGAATCAGGAGCACAGAAAGGGAGTGGACTGACAATTCTCAGGGGGAAAGGGGTGAGGGGTGTACAGGGAGAGACTGGACAAAAATCATACAGCTATGGATGAGATCAATGGGAGGGAGGTAAGGGCAGAGGGAAGGGTGGGAGCTGGGTGGAGGGGTGCTATAGAGGGAAAAAAAGAGAAACAAATTTAATAATCTGATTAATAAAGATTTAATTTAAAAAATAAAAATAAAAAAACTAAATGCTTTATTGTACATAAGTGATTTATTTTATCAGATTGGCAGAATACAAAAATGAATTTAATTGCAATAAAAATAATGGGTTTCAGGGAGATATACCTGAGGAAGAAAATCTCTTTAGGTTATTTTGAATGGTTTTAAAATAACTGATATGTTTGGATTGACATTTTATATAGGCTCTCTGAAGTAAGGTAAATGCAGTCAAGTATGGCAAGTCTGGATAGGGAAACAAGAATTAAGAGATAAAGAAGCGGCTGCCATTTACAGGTGTGTGATAGTGCTTTGGCTCTCTGGTAAAGATGTCAGAGCGAGTTTATGGCTCTTCTTTAAATATACTCAGCCTGTCTTGTAAATTAGTCCATATTGTGTATGCTTTGGCTGCTATAGCTGGAGAAGCCCCTTCGGTGTGAATTAAAGCTGCAAATGAGGTGGTATTAGCAACTGAGAAGGAACAGAGATCCATTTTGTATGATGAGTGATGTGCACCTAAACATATAGGCTTGGTATATAGTGGCATGGACCCGGGCTACAGAGTGCTTGTGCACACAGCTGGAAAACTAGCTGAGCAATATTATCTTGTTTACCAAGAACCCATTGCCACAGTTCAGCTGGTATAGAGAGTAGTTTCTGTGAAGCAAGAATATCCCCGGTCAGGTGGTGTTTGTCCCTTTGGAGTTCCTTCACTAATTCATGGTTGGAATGAGGAGCCACCATTTTTAAAAATTTTTTATTTTTTCAGTTAGATCTATCTGGAGCTGACTTTGCCTGGGAAGCCACAGCAATAGGACAGAACTATGTGAATGGGAAAAAGTTCCTTGAGAAGAGCTAAAACAACAGTCTGACTTGAAGATGCTGTTAATACAGCCATCTAAACCCTAAAGGAAAGCTTTGAAGTCTAAATGACAGAATACAACAGAAGTTGGCATCTGCTAAGAAGCTGGATTTAGAAGGCTTACTCCAGCTGAAGTTAAGGATTATTTGACTGCCACAGCATAACAAGGAAATGACTGAAAAATCCAGAATTTCAGTTAATCTTTATTCTTAAACATATTTACAGTATATTTTGTTTGCAAAATTTTTGCATACTTATTTCTACATGATTTAATGGACCGATGTTTTTAAAATTACATCAATAATGATAAACTGTTAAATACCCCCCCAAAAAAAATAAGGGATAAAATAATACCCTGGTAATTGCAATTATCAAGAAAGAGTATATTAAAAATAGGATAATGTATAAGAGAAAATATCTATAAGGGTCACACTGGTTTCTTCTTCAGGTATCTGAAAAATGAGGAAATAAAGTGCAATCTATGTTAAAGAACATGAGCATGACTGCTTTATAAGCATTATTTGTTTATGATTCCTGTGGGACTTTCAAAAGAAATAAAAAGCAAGAAAACAGATATGTCTAATAATAAACTATACATATTGGGGTCTTCAGAATAAACATGTGGGTAAATTATGAGATTGGATTTCTTTACTTGAGATTCTGTAATATATTTAAAGATTTGCTCCATGAAAATCAGTCACAGTGAGAATAAGATGGTTTTCTAACATTTCAGTGCTTTCTGAATTATTTTCAATTGAAAATAGATTAAATTATTCAAACTATCTGACTGTACTCATTGAAAACCACATAATAAACATTGCCTTTGTCAATGAGATCTTAAAAATATAAAGAATTTATTTTATTTACTTATTTATGATATGAAAATTATGAGATTAAGAATGAAATAGCAAACATTCTCAATGAAAATGTTTAAAAATTAAAATAAGCAGATGGTCAAAATAAAAGTTAGTCAATGTCTACATTTATGTATAAGATTTAAAATGTAAAACTACAGTAATTTTTATATTATTTTATTAGATATACTAAAATATTAAACATGACTATTGCATGTATATTCATAAATGTTCAACCAATAATTTTAGGTTATAAGGAAATGCTAATTTCTTTTTTTTTTGAGGAAGACTAGACAAGTCTAGTAATTAAAATAATTTTATATGCCTGTTATGTTTAAAGTAATATTAAAATTTGTTTATGCTTAATTACTAAGTAGAAATATACATAACATTTCAAACTCAATTGCTTAGTTAAAAATGTAGATGTTCAAAGAATGTCACTAATAATGGGCTCCATAAACCTTTAACCCTCCCTCCCACTTTAATAATATAAAATGGTTTAAACAGACTTTGGGTAGAGAATTCTTTGAAGAAATTTATTCTTGTTCTATGAACCTCAATTGTCTTTGCCCCTCCCTATCTAGTAAAGAGGAACACCTGATTACCTTCATGTCAGCTGAGTGATGGATAATTCTATGGAGCTAAGTGAGAAGTGTTAGGTGAGTTTTCTATCAATGGGAAAATGACATGATGATGCCTGTCTCAGAACCCCAAAAGATAAAGAGGCCCTTGGAGGCATAATAAAGCCTGCATTTTAATTACTTTGCACCCCTGGAGATCGTTTGGTAGAAGGGATGAATGCTTCCTATGGAAGTATGGATAGGGAGCTCTTTAGAGAGAGAGCAGCCCTAGAAACAAATAAATTCTTGTCATGAAAAATTTGCCAGTGGCAGGAAGACTGAGAGAGAAACAAAAGTTAATGGATGGCAAACTGGAAATGATTGGTGGACAAAAATGATCATTACTTTTGTTGAGAGAGGCATTAAAAGAAGCCTAGCAGCAAACTTCTGAAGAAGCCAGGAAAATGCCCATTTTGGAGTTATTAAAATTAATAGCTTTGGCTGTATGTTCTGATTTCTTTCTCTTTTTTTCACTTTATTGTTGATACTATTACAGATGTCCTCTTTTTGCCCCTCTTTGCCCACTCCACCCAGTCACCACCTCACCCCTTTTCTCTGGCCACCACCATAATGTTGTCTGTGTCTATGGGTTTTGCATATATGTTCTTCAAACATTCTGATTTCTGACTTTCAAAAAATTTGAAAAAAAATTCAAGGTAACTATGGGACCCTCTAAGAGTCAAGACTGAGCTAAATAGACATGACCATTCCTAACTTTACATTTAGAGGCAGAGGAAAAGTATACTACTAAAGAAGTTTACAAAGGACATTGGAGAGAAAGAAAGAGAAAAGGCAGGAAAGAAAGGTGAAAAATGACATTGCAGCCACTTTGAATTATGTCTTCAATATATATATATATATATACACACACACACACACACACCTATGAAGAGAATCAAAGTAAAATGTGCTTAGAAATATTTATTATTTTATTATCTTCAAGTATATTAAGGACTTTATTGTATCTATTTTCTTGAGAATGATTGTACAAATAATAAAAAAAATACAAGACAGATTTGACATAGGTATAATATGTGTAAAACATAATAAAATGTAAACCAATTAAGTAAAAAAATAGTTCCTAAAAATCATACAGAATCAATGATCTGCTTTTCCTGAACCATCAACACTCTGATTAAATGGTTTTTCACCACATGAAGTGCTTGAATATGATAACATCATCAGTTACCATTCAAAGCTAAATGTTAATACTACCAGACTCATAAAAAAGATTTATAACTTTTACAAAAGATGTTTTTAAAACATAAATAAATTCAGAAGTTAATTTATAAAAAATATTTGTTTACTACTAAAGACTTGTTTTTCAACTGAAATATTTTATAAATGTTCAAATTTAGGCTATTATAGATAAACTAAATATAATTTAGAAATAATTTTAAGTATTATTTAATCTTGTATTTTGCTATCGTTGTGAGCACTTAAAAGCAGAATGAGTACAAAGTACAAATAAATTGAGCCTTAATTATTTTTCAGTCAGAGTTCATTCAGGGAAGGAGAGACACTAAATATTATAAAATAAGGGGTTTATTACAGGAATTAAGCCTGACATATATGAAGTAGATAAGGAAGTGAAGGTTCAGAAGGGTAAGCTAGAAGTCAAGTGAAAGACACACTAGTTAATCCCAATGGATCCCTGGTGTGAGTTTGCATGGAAATATGAGGAACAACGTACATCCAGCTGCCCAAACTGGACCATGTCACCTTCAGTGAGCAAACATCATTTTTCTTTTTGTTTTAATTTTTTATTGTGTTACATGTATACATATCTTCCTCTTGCCCTCCTCCCACCCTCCCAGGTATACCCCAACCCCCCAGTGTCTTGTGTTCATTGGTTATGCTAATATGCACGCATACAAGTCCTTTGGTTGATCTCTTATCTACCCTGCCTCTCCTTAATCTTCCTGCTGTAATTTGACAGTCTGTTTGATGCTTTACTGCCTCTGTATCTATCTTTTTGTTCATCAATTTATAATGTTCTTTATTACCCACAAATGAGTGATATCATGTGGTGTTTCTCCTTCATTGACTGGCTTATTTCACTAAGCATGAGGCTCTCCAGTTCCATCCAGGTTGCTGCAAATGGTAAGAATTCCTTCTTTTTAATGGCAGCATAGAATTCCATTGTGTAGATGTACCACAGTTTTCTGATCCACTCATCTGCTGACGGGCACCTAGGCTGTTTCCAAATTGTAGCTATTGTAAATTCTGCTGCTATGAACATAGGGGTGCATAAATCCTTTCTGATTGGTGTTTCTACTTTCTTAGGATAAATTCCTAAGAGTGGGATTACAGGGTCAAATGGGAGATCCACTTTTAGTTTTTTGAGGAAACTCCATACTGTTCTCCACAGTGGCTGCACCAGTCTGCATTCCCACCAACAGTGCACAAGTGTTCCTTTTTCTCCACATCCTTGCCAACACTTGTCGTTTAAAACATCATTTTTCTTGAAAGACAAGCAGAGGTACATATCTACAACAATTTATGGGCAGGGACTAAGATGATCATGAATCACAATTTAAAAATTAATAAAAATGTGATTAGGGAAAGAAGTATTTGAATTGACCTCCCTTAATTGACAGAAATGGTAAAGATACACATGCCCTATCTAAATGCACACTAAAGAGTCACCTCCCAGAAGAGCATTTTGAAAACCAGGTGGAAAACCTGGCCTTTCCCATGGAATGTAGTCAACTTCTTTCTCCAGTCATTTCCATCTTTGCCCATTAAAACCATAAACAAAATGTGAGATCAGCTACAAAAGAAATAAACATCATCCATAGATGAAACAAGTGACTTTTGTGACTTGATGGACCCTCTTTCAAAGACAAAATTCACATTCTTGATTGTAGGCAGGATATTCATATAATGTAAAGCAGAAATATGTTTCTTTATTTAGAAGTTAAATATGGTTTAAAATGTGTGCATGCATAACAAATTTACCAAAAGGCTGAGTTTGCTGAGTTGCATTTTGTTAACTTAGTTATGGTGGCATATATATCTCCCAGAATCTTTTCTTTATATGATTCTTGTCTGGAATTGGCTAAAAGTGGAACTTCCGTGATATTTTAGAAGAGGAAATGACAGCACACCATTTACTCTTTGAACATTTATAACATGAACATGATAATGTATAGACACAAAGATGCCCAATAAATCTAGCTTGTCTTTCCTTGTCTCCATCCAGCTCTTTTTTTCCAAATCTGACCTTGTTGACCAAGAGTGAATTCAGGTGCACAAAGCATTTTTACTCTCTCCTCACAAAAATGGTACTACATAGAGGGCACAGCTTTATAGAAATTTCTCCACAAAATTGAGTAATTATTTAAGCAAACAAATTACTGAGATGTTTTACTTTAACAAAAGTAAGTAAAAATATATGCATTTTCCACATTATTCAATGGCTGGGAAAATGGATGGAAACTTAGGTGAAAACAAAATAAAACAATTATAGATAAAATAAATTATTTTCCTAAACACCTCTGAATTATATGACAAATGAACTTGTGACCCTAATACAAAAATGAATATAACCAAGCAATGTATTAAAATGTCATACCAAATAATAACCAATTCTATGTAAGATAAAATAAAGTACTACATATAATCAAAAATATTAATAGTAAAATAAATTAACAAAATAATCAGGAGAAAGTTTGAATAGTCATTTGTTAAAATATAATACCTATTCTTAACATATGACATAGAAAACATTATTTAAATTTGTGGCCTAAATTTAATTTAGAAAATTATTCAATGACAGCAATAGAAATTAATGCCTTTTATTATTATAAATAGAAAGTTTCTGTGTAATTTATAGATGGTGACAAGTTTATAAAGTAAAGTATTTCATGGCAGAATAAATAGTCAAAATGTTACCATTGGAGTTTGTTATAAGAGAAATTAGAAAGGAAAAATGCAACATGGATATTTTAGAACCCACTAAATATCTTACATCTGAGAAAAAAATGTAAGAAAAAAAACTAAATGATATACATATATATGTCAAAAGGGAATCCACTATGAAGGAAAAAGAATGTATGCTAATCTGAAGCAAAGCCATATCTCATTACTATAAGAAATATCTGGTCCAGAAAAGCCTAATTCAAAGCTGAATAACAAAAATAATAGTGGTAATGCCAAAAAATTAAATTGTAATAAAAATCTAACAAATAATAAAAGGAAGCAAAATGAAAGAAGAGTAACTGATAACAATTAATAAAACTCAAGATAAAAATGAAAATTATGAACACACTGCTCTAACTGGTTTGGCTCAGTGAATAGAGCATTGGCCTGTGGACTCAAGGGTCCCAGGTTTGATCCTGGTCAAGGGCATGTACCTTGGTTGCAGGCACATACCTAGTAGGGAGTGTGCAGGAGGCAGCTGATCAATGTTTCCCTCTCATCAATGTTTCTAACTCTCTATCCTTTTCCCTTTCTCACTGTAAAAATTAATAAAATACATTTTTAAAAAAGAAAATTATGTACAAACTGATAATTTATTTTAAAAAGTTAATGAGAGCTGCTATAAAACAGGACTTGAATCAATGATGCAAATACTCAGTGAAAATTTACAAAGAAAATTAAAATCATTGTAAGAGTAATCAAATATAACATTCAAAAGTAACAGAATCAAAAGAGAGAATCAGAATGTAGAGAAAATTGATTCAAATAAAATAAAACTAAATATAAGGCAAATAAAATAAAACTAAACAGAAAGTTAATAATAACTGGAAAAGAAAGGTCACATATGGAGGAAACTATAAATAATTCATCTTATTTTACCTTTTAAATAGTATGTTCACGAAGAGAATGGAATAATGGGAAATAAATGTGTTTGTCATCAATCTATACATCAATTTACCTAAGTAAATGTATATGAGTGTCATTTTAGAAATACATCAGGAAGTTTTGTGTGTGTGTTTTTAAGAGACTTGAAAAGTATAGATTGGCCAGCCCTGGCTCTGATGTTGAAATTTCATCTTATCCTGAGATGGCACATATGAGATGGCTTGGGGATCTGGGTCACAGATAACCTGTCACTGATGGATAAAACTCACCTTCTAACATAGTATGTTGTTTTCAAATCAGCAGGGAAGTCATAGGCTAAATCATATATATGATTATTTCTCAGTTCATAAACAATATGTGAAATAGGGGTACTTTTCCTGGAGAATTACTGATATAAAGAGCATGCATTGTATAACCTTATGTATGGAAACAAATGACCGTGTGTGACAGAGGTTGGTTTTTAATCACCTGAAAGATATCAAAGATATCAGCCATATTCAATTCTCTCTCTGTTCTAGGAGGAAAAAAAAGAGCAATGCCATAATATATCTATAATTGGTTTTCTTTAATTAAATTTTTGTTGAATTTTGCTGAAGAATTTTAATCCTAGATTATATAATAATGGGTCACAATATAAAGTAATACCATACACTTGTTAGCAGAGTCACAAGTGAAAATACATAATGAATAAACTGTAAAATTATATGGAAACTATACAAAAGGATAATTAGCTCAAAGGAAATTTTTCTGAATATATGTTAGAAAAATATTCAGGGAGTTTCAATTAAGCAAAAATAATTTTTGCCCTCAACTATGAAATAGAGAAGGCAGAATATAAATATTGAGCTAAGGTAAATTTATTTTTCATAAAAAGATGCAAAGTCCTATTGCTACTTGTATAATCTTATCTAACTGGAAGTGTATACTCACAGATTATAAAGTCATACTGCTGATGTACATTATATAATAGTTAATGAAAACCAAGATGGCAGCATAGGTGAATACCTAAACTGCTGCGTCCCACAACAATTTCAAAACTACAGCTAAAAGACAAGACGGTCACCATCCAGAACCACAGGAAAGCTGGCTGAGTGGAAATTCTACAACTAGAAGGAAAGAGAGGGGCTCATGGAAACTCAGAGGAGCTGCAAGAAATGGAGTTACAGAAACACATGTGTGAAGAGGACAGACAGCTGAGGGCCTGGCTGGCTTCCTCTAGCAGGAGGGAGACAGAAACGCCCGACTTCACTGAACCACAGTCTGACTGTACCGAATTCCAGTTCTGGGAAAGACTCATAAGTGGGGAGTCTGGACTGTCAGGAAAAGAGAGGAATGAATGGAAACTCAGGGAAACTCAGGAGAGCTGCGAAAGGCAGAGGTCTGGAGGTGCGCAAGTGCTAGTGCACACAGAGAGGGCTGCAGCAATTACCGACAGACACTGAGACTGAGGGGCCGGGTAGGGCAGGACTGATGGGAAGCCAAGGCTGTGTGCTCAGCTCTGAGACTTCGCCCCATTCAAGCCCAACATAGAGACTTGCAATTTTGCAAGTCTTATATCATAAGGCTGACTCCAGCACAGAAGTTCTCTGGGCATAGACACAACTGAGTCTCACAACCAATTGGCTTGGAGGTCAATTCCCCCCAGTAATATCAACAACAATCAAGTCTTAACTACAAAAAGACTGTACACAGAGTTCACAAAGGGGTGCACCAAGACAATCCACCTCAGGTAACTGGGGAGACAGAGCTACTGAGCCATATAGGACACCTAGCACATAGAGCTACTCTACCAACTCAGGGAAGCAGTGAAAATATGGAGACAAAGAAACAGATAACAAACAAAAGAAATGGAGGAAAACAAATGACTGGATATAGAGTTCAAAACCATGGTTATAAGATTTTTCAAGAATTTCTGAGAAAAGATGGATAAATTTAGCGAGACCCAAGAGGAGATGAAAAAGGACCAACTAGAAATTAAACATACACTGACTGAAATAAAAAATATTATACAGAGACTTAACAGCAGACTAGAGGAATGCAAGAATCAAGTCAAAGATTTGAAATACAAAGAAGCAGAAAACACTCAACTGGAAAAGAAAAAAGAAAAAAGAATCCAAAAATTAGAGGATAGTGTAAGGAGCCTCTGGGACAACTTCAAGTGTACCAACATCAGAATTATGGGGGTGCCAGAAGAAGAGAGAAAACAAGATACTGAAAACCTACTTGAAGAAATAATGATTGAAAACTTCCCCCACCTGTGAAAGAAATAGACTTACAAGTCCAGAAAGCATACAGAACCCCCCCAAAAAAAGGAATCCAAAGATGACCACACCAAGACACATCATAATTAAAATGTCAAGAGCAAAAGACAAAAAGAGAATATTAAAAGCAGCAAGAGAAAAACTGTTAATTACCTACAAGGAAGCACCCATACAACTGTCAACTGATTTCTCCACAGAAACTATGCAGGCCAGACGGGAGTGGCAAGAAATATTCAACGTGATGAATAGCAAGAACCTACAACCAAGATTACTCTACCCAGCAAAGCTATCATTCAGAGTTGAAGGGCAGATAAAGAGCTTCACAGATCAGAAAAAACTAAAGGAGTTCATCAACACCAACCCAGTATTCTATGAAATGCTGAAAGGTATTCTTTAAGAAGAGGAAGAAGAAGAAAAAGGTAAAGATAAAAATTATGAACAACAAATACATATCTATCAACAAGTGAATCTAAAAATCAAGTGAATAAAAAATCTGATGAACAGAATAAACTGGTGAATATAATAGAATCAGAGACATGGAAAGAGAGTGGACTGACAATTCTCAGGGAGAAGGGGTTAGCTGGATGTGGGGAGAGACTGGACAAAAATTGTACACCTGTGGATGAGGACAATGAGTGGGAGGTAAGGGCAGAGGGTGGGGTGGGAGCTGGATGGAGAGGAGGTATGGGTGGAAAAAGAGGAACAATTAGAATAGTCTGAACAATAAAGATTTATTAAATGAAAATAAAGAGAATTATAAAGAAAATTAAAAGTAATTTTTATTCAAAATTGTGCATAGTATTTCAATCATGATCTTTATTTTTAAGAATCAAAATTGATTTAAAGTTTTTATGTCAGATGAGTGAAAAGAAAATGAAACTCTGAGTAGTTCTTTTGTATGTTCCTTGAAAATATGTTAATAGTAATATGTCTTATTCTGGGGAGTTCAGAAGTTTAATTATCCAAAATAGTGACCATTGTGATTTTACCAAAGAAAAAGAAGGATAAAGAGACAAAAGATGTAATAGTTTTCAAAAGTGTATGCTTATGTGAAAATTACAATTGTTTATTTTTGGATAGGGAGGTTATGCTTTTTATGCAATTCTATTACACAATTCTTCCAAAATATATTCAAATTATTTTTTCAAATATTTTCTATAGCAATTTCAAAAGAATACACTGAGTGTTATGAAGACCTGCTGTATATAAAAACATCATTGTGACCTTCAGATCAACTTTAACACAGACATTTTTAAGAGTCACGTTCACTGAGGTTTCAGATATGAAGTACATAATCCCATAATGATATGATATTTCCAGACTGAATGGGGATTCTCTCTCAGTTGCTTCTGTTAGCATTACATTTATTGTCGCCTTCAGATTCTGTGGCCCAAGGCTCATATTTCCTCCAGGTTTTCATTTTAGAATGAGCCAAATGGGGGCTCTTGCAGTGAATAATGAACCTATAGTAGTACGACTGTGAGTTGCCAAAACTATTGCTGATGGGATATACATAGTCATCAACATGTTGCACTAGGCCTGTCTTCTGTATTAAGATAGGCTTAGTGCAATATATCTTATAAAATCATACTTCCAGGCATAGCTCTCCTAAGTAAAAGAATATTTTATGCTTTGGAAGTAATCAAATTTGTATTAGAAAACATATCTAGGTTAATATGTAAGAATAATGTTTAAACACTGTTTTATAATTTTTATTTCTTTTGACTTGCATCTAAAAACCTCCAAAAACTGTATATAATGTATTTATTGTTGTTGTTGTTGTTTTAATTTTGAACCAACACTAGTAAGAGTAAAAGACATGTTATAAGCTACATTAATTTATTCCATTGTGCATTTAAAGTAGAAAAGTAGTATATTTCAGCTCTGTGCATTGAAATTTGAAGAACAAATGAAACGTTTCACTAATCATTGCTAGAAGATATGGCCAACAAATGCTCTGCTACTAATGCCCATTATCTATACGGGAATTTACACATGAAATTAACCATACATTTATTCATTTGCTGACAAAAACAGAACAGAACACTATAGAGATAACACAATGTCCACAATAAGGACATTGAAAACTTATTCAAGCTAATAAGTGAAAACAATGAGCCAAAGAATTATCTTCATTCAAGTAAACTGAGTGGCATGAGCTACACAATAGATTTGTTACATATGAACCATTTGATTTTAAAATCACTAACACTGTGGCCAAAAAAGTAACCTCTCACTTACTTATATACTAGAAGTCCAGTTATACACATGGGGTGGTAGGGGGGTGGGTGAGGACCTCAGCCCAGATTGCACCCTCTCCAATCTGGGATCCCTAAGGGAATGTCTAACTGCCAGTTGAGGCCTAACCTGGGGGATCATGCCTAAACAGGCAGTTGGACATCCCTCTCTCGATCCAGGATTGCTGGCTCCTAACTGCTCACCTGCCTGCCTGTTCACCTCTAACTGCCTGATTGTCCCCCAACTGCCTCCCCTACTGGTCTGGTTGCCCCAAACTGCTCCCCCCATCAGCCTGGTCACCCCTTATTGCCCCCCTGCCAGCCTAGTTGCCACTCACTGCCCTCCCCGCTGGCCTGGTCACCCTCAACTGGCCCCCTGACAGCCTAGTTGCCCCCAACTGCCTCCCCCACCATTCTGATTGCCCCTCACTAACCCTGACCTCTCCACATAACTTGCTGTTCAGTCACTTGGTTGTCCCTCACTAACCCCCCTGCTGGCCTCGTCACCCCATGCAGCCTGCTGTTCAGTTGTTTGATCGTCCCTCACTAACCCCCTTGCCAGCCTTGTCACCCATGCAGCCTCTGTTCAGTCCAGTTGTTTAAGTTGTCTATCTGGTTGTTTTGGTCGTGACAGCCCCTGGCTTTTTATATATTAGGAATAGAGGCCTGGTGCATGAAATTTGTGCATGGTGGAGGGGTGGGGAGAGGAGGAGGACCTCAGCCTGGCCTGCACCTTCTCCAATCTGGGACCCTTCAGAGGATATCTGACTGCCTTTCTCAATCCGGGACCACTAAGTCCTAACTGTTTGCCTGTCTGCCTTCCTGATCACCCCTAACCACCTCTGCCTGCCTGCCTGATTACCCCTAGCTGATCACCCATTGGCCTGATCACCACTAACCACCTCTGCCTCTTTCCACATCAAGGACCCAGGATTCCCTCCTCGGGCCAGTCACAGGCACCCAGGACCTAGGCTTCCCTCCTTCTGGCTGGCTACAGGCACCCAGGATGCAGGCCGGCTTTGCCTGGACAAGCAGCAGCTGCAGGGGACCATGAGCGGAAAGCTTCACCCAGGCTGCAGCCGCAGGCACCCAGGACTGCAGGGTGGGCAGCTTGCCCTTCTCCCAGGCAGCAGCCTGGTTTTCCCCATTCCTCTGTTGGGAGCTCATTTGTGCCTGCTGATCCCCATTCCTCTCTCCCCAGTGTTGAGTATCTGAGCAGTTCCAACATGAGGGCACAAGGACACAAGGGCATGAGAGCATGAGGGCATAAGGGTGTGATGACCATTTGCATATTAGCTTTTTATTATATAGGATAAGTATGATCTATTCACATTGGAAATCATACTAAATTTTACAAAAAAAAACAAGGTGGTATTTTCCCTGCTAGCTTTCATAACTAATTTTAATCAAGGGAATTAAAATTTCTCTTAAGTTCATGTTAGTTGACAATTGGATATTGGAAACTTAAAATGCAACCTACCAAACATAAAACTGCCAATAGAGGTAGGTTTTATAGGGCAGAGTATACTAGAAAGCAATCTGTTATATTAGAAACCCCACCCTTAGTATTCCATTTTATCACTAGGGAGAATATAAATATAGCATATGTTAATGTTGAAGAATGATCTTCTATTTCTGAAATTATCTGTTAGAATCTAAGAAACAAATACAAGGAAAAACATGGGATAAATTTTCCAAGAAATTTGTATTTCACAGTCAGATTTTGTTGTTTTCTTCTACTTAATAATGTAAGTGGAAGGCCTTTGAAGCATTTAATAATCATTCATGGTTTCCTGCTTATATTTGGAGTAAAAACAGGTTGTTGCATTGCACAACTTCAAGGTGAGTTTTTTATAGCACTATCTATATGATTAGCAAACTTCGAAATACATTACACAGTCAGCTTGCCACATGCTGTGTGGCCTTGGACTCTGAAATGAAGTATGATGAATTCTTAACTTTGTTCCACAATGAATTTTTGTTCTTTCTCCTATGCTGTTCCCTTTTTTATGTAGATATGAGTTACTGACCTTTATCACTTCCCTTCTTACTAAAGAAATGCTTTTAACATTTCTTCAGGACAAGTCTGCTGACAATGTATTCCCTCCATTATTTTGTGAGAAAAATCTCTATTTCTTTCTTATAACATATCTTTACACTCATCATTTCTTTCTTCAGCTATATCAAGTCTCTTGAAGATCTCAGCAAAGGTTTTATTCATTTATGACAGTGTTTTTACTTCTTGTTTTTTTTCTTTCTGTTTCTATCTCTACTTTTATTACACATTTCTTCTTAAATGTTGTCTGTCCACTAGAGCTCTTAATATACTCATCAGTTCTTTTAAATTTCTTATCTGCTAATTTCAAAATCTGTATCATATCTGAGTTCTGGCTTCTTAGGCTTGTTCATTTTCTACAGATTGTAAACAAATAAACCTTCTAGCACACTTTGTATTTTTGTTAAACATCAGACACGGTGTATGAGGTAATGGAAATTGAGGCCAACAGAATTTTAGAGAGGTATGTTGATCTAAGAATCCGACTGTCATATTTTATTTTTTAATATGTTTTTATGGGTTTTAGAGAAGGAGAAAGGGAGAAAGATAGAAAAATAGAAACATCAATGAGAGAGAAACATCATCAATTGGCTGCCTCCTGCATACCCCCTCCTGGAGATCGAGTCTGCCACCTGGGCATGTGCCCTGACCCAGAATCGAACGAGTGACCTCTTGGTTCATGGGTTGATGCACAATCACTGAGCCACACTGGCTGGGTGAGTCAGACTGTTTTAATTTTTGCTAAAGCTGTCGTTACTCCAGGCTTCAGATTCCTCTAGTATCCTTATGTAACAGAACAGCCAAAGGATCCAGCTCCCTGTTACCAATTAGGATCCAGCTCCCTGTTACCAATTGAGCCAATTAAGCAGAAACAGGGTTGAATCATATACGAGCATTGATTCCAATAATGCCGGCAGTATGGGAGAGCAGTTAGTCACCCACAAAAATCTGCTCTGACCCTTTCCCCCCTTGAGAGTTGGTTGGTTATATACACATGAGGGAGAAGATAGCTACCTACATGCAGCTGTAAGCTACAAGTATAATATACAAAGGGAAGGGTAGAGTCTGCGGTCCAGCCTTCAGAAGCTTAAAGTCTGATAACAAGGTGGCAAATCTATGTTACAAACAGCTCAGCCCATTCCTGGGACCAGAGAATGGTCAGCATTTCTGAGAAAAACTCCTGGAGAGGGTCAGGGTTCAGGCACAGCAACCAAATCAAAGCATGTACTGTCCTTGGTCTGTTCTCAGAATGTATTCCTCTTCTGAGTACCCATTGAGGCATCTTATCTTTTTACAGCTTTGTTTCATCCTCTAGTTTCCCAGGGACTAAAAGAAAACTTCTTATCAATAGTTAGTAAAGTGAATAATTATTAGACAACTGTGGCTCTATTCTCATTACATGCCCTTCCCCACTCTCACTTACATTTTTCTTTTCTCTACATGGAGTCTGTCTTGCTACTCTCTCAGATGGAATTCACTGTTATCCTGGAGCCCCCAGATGTGCTAATAAGTGGATGCATCTACATCTTCCCTAAATTACTTTAGTGAATGAGTTTCACTACTTCACACTTAATTTCTTAATACATAGGTTTAATTTCTATCCTCAGAGGGCCTTTTAAAAAGCAATCCTATATAATAAAAGCCTAATATGCTAAGTGTCCAGTAGTCTGGTCAGCCATTCAACCAATCAAAGTGTAATATGTTAATTATATGCTAAGGCAGTGGTTCTCAACCTTTCTAATCCACAACCCTTTAATATAGTTCCTCATGTTATGGTGACCTCCAGCCATAAAATTATTTGGTTATAATTTCTGTGTTTTCCGATGGTCTTAGGCGACCCACAGATTGAGAACCACTGCTATAAAGCCTAACACCATGGGAAAACACAGATATTTAAATGACAATTCATTAACAATAGCAACATTACAGTTATGAAGTAGCAACAAAAATAATTTTATGGTTGGGAGTCACCACAACATGAGGAACTGTATTAAAGGGTCATGTCATTAGAAAGGTTGAGAACCACTGTGGTAAGGCCATTCAACCATTCAACTGTTTGCTATGATGTGCACCGACCATCAGGAGACAGATGCTCTAACTTGTAGGTTAGCTTGCTACTGGGGTTCAACTGGTCTGGACTGAGTGAAAAAAGCCAGGCATGACCTGGAGCCCTCCCACAGTCCTTCCCTGGCTGGCCAATCTCCCACATCCCACCCTGGCCCGAATCTTGCTGCAGTAGGGTTTTTGGTCTGGTCTGCACCCTCTCACAATCTGGGACCCCTCAGGGGATGTCAGAGAGTGGGTTTCAGCCCAATACCACAGGCTAAGCCAAGGGACCCACTGGTGTACAAATCTGTGCACTGGACCTCTAGTAGTGACATAAATACAAAGAACCTGGCAATGCATTTATGTAAAGTCATGCATAGGAATGTTAATCAACTGGAAATTTTTTGCTTGTTATGTCATTGTGTACACTAGGGATCTTGGAATCAAATCCTGAAATCAACCTAAGGAAAACTTTAGTGTTGAAAAGGTGTTCATAAATTACTTTTTTAATTCCTTTAAAAATAAAAAAAAATGAAGTTCGTGATAACACAAAATAATTATTTTTATACTTATTTGTCTATACATTCTTTCATTGGATATAACCAACTGAGCAATTTAAGTATTATTTACAATGAATTTACAATAATTTTAAATGAATAAAATACTTCTTCCTCCAATTTCCTTAACTCAGCTATAGACAACATTTGTCTTGAGAGTCAGACTTCACTGTGGCTTTCTTTTTCTTTTACCACTCATTACCCATTTTTTAGTCACCACATCTACTCTTACACACTGAACATTTTCTCCAATATATTTTTTTTAATCATCTTCTGCCATCCTCATAGTCCTTAGCAATGTCATGTTGAAATACATTTTGTTACAAACTGTCTAGTCTTCCTGAATTGCTTTATTTTTTTTTTATCTCTTTCACATTATGCTTTGCAAAACCACTTGAGTGAAATTAATTATGTAATTTTTTCTCAAGGCTTTCCTTGGGGAAATTCAGTATTTGCTGTACAATGACCTTCATGTCCAAGACTTTGTGTAACTCTGACCTTCACCATCTCCAACCACTACTCAAAATTTCTTTTACATCCTCCAAATATGCCATGTAATCTGTCCTTCTATACATTTGTATATGTTGACTCTCCTTGTAGTTTTATATATTATTCGGTTGTCAGCTTCTCTATATTTACCAAGAGCTTATATTTCCTTAAGTTAATATATGTACTTTAGATACATTTCTATAAACTTTTCTCCTACCAGAATAGTTATTACATTTTTAAAAAGATATATAGTTTTTGCCTGCCTCCTTGGTATACTTAGACTCTCTAAACATTTTTGGTGAACTGTTTTTAACAAATAGATTAATATCTGATATGTAAGAGGTGCTACATACAAATTTATTTAAGTCATTGATTTAATGTTCAAATAGTATTTAGGTGCTCTATAAAATGAATGTGTGTTTTTGTTTTTGTTTTTTAAATCTTTATTATTCAGATTATTACATTTGTTTCTCTTTTTTCCCCTCCATAGCACCTCTCCACCCAGCTCCCACCCTTCCCTCTGCCCTTACCTCCCTCCCATTGACCTCATCCATAGGTGTATGATTCTTGTCCAGTCTCTCCCTGTATACCCCTCACCCCTTGCCCCCTGAGAATTATCAATCCACTCCCTTCTGTGCTCCTGATTCTATTATATTCACCAGTTTATTCTGTTGATCAAATTTTAATTCCCTTAATTTTTAGATTCACTTGTTGATAGATATGTATTTGTTGTTCCTAATTTTTTGTCTTTTACCTTTTTCTTCTTCCTCTTCTAAAAGAGTACCTTTCAGCATTTCATATAATACTGGTTTGGAGTTGATGAACTCCTTTAGCTTTTTCTTATCTGTGAAGCTCTTTGTCTGCCCTTCAATTCTGAATGATAGCTTTGCTGGATAGAGTATTCTTGGTTGTAGGTTCTTGCTATTCATCACGTTGAATATTTCTTGCCACTCCCATCTGGCCTGCATCGTTTCTGTTGAGAAATCAGCTGACAGTCGTATGGGTGCTCCCTTGTAGGTAATGAACTGTTTTTCTCTTGCTGCTTTTAATATTCTCTCTTTGTCTTTTGCTCTTGGTATTTTAATTATGATGTGTCTTGGTGTAGTCCTCTTTGGATTCTTTTTATATGGGGTTCTGTGTGCTTCCTGGACTTGTAAGTCTATTTCTTTCACCAGATGTGGGAAGTTTTCAGTCATTATTTCTTTGAATAGGTTTTCAGTATCTTGTTCTCTCTCTTCTTCTGGCACCCCCACAATTCTGATGTTGGTATGCTTGAAGCTGTCCCAGAGTCTCCTTACATTATCTTCACAGTTTTGGATTCTTTTCTCTTCTTGCTTTTCCAGTTGAATGTTTTCCGCTTCTTTATATTTCAAATTATTGACTTGATTCTTGCCTTTCTCTAGTCTGCTGTTAGGACTCTGTATAATAGTTTTTATTTCAGTCAGTGTATGTTTAATTTCTAGTTGCTCCTTTTTCATCTTTAGTTGGACCTTTTCCATCTCTAGTTGAATCTTTTGCATCTCTAGTTGGTCCTTTTTCATCTCCTCTTGGCTCTCTCTAATTTTATTCAACTTTTCTAGCATATTCTTGAAAAACCTTATAAGCGTGGTTTTGATCTCTATATCCAGTCGTTTCTTTTCCTCCATTTCTTTTGTTTGTGATCCTTTCCCATGTCTCGGCATTTTCACTATGCCGGGAGAAATTCTGTTGGATTCAGCCTTATGATACCAGACTTTCAAAACCGCAGAAGCCTCTCTGTTGAGCTTGGGATGGGTGTAGTCTCAGGGCTTAAAGTACTGCCTTGCCTTCCAATCGGCCCCGCCTCCATGGCCCCTGAGTCTCACGTGACTGGGTAATCACTGGAGCGGCCTTGTGCTCGCGCACCCATAGTGCCTCCAGACAGCTGCTTTTCCGGCTCCCCTGCACCCCAGGACCACACAAGTCTAGGTCTCCAGGGTTTCACCCGAAATTGGGGCTTAGTGGAGTCAGAAGTGGCACGGTTGGGAGGGTCTGTCTCCCACCCACTCGCGAAAGTCAGCGGCACAATCAGCAATCTGTCCTCTGAGCAGTGCGGTGCACCTCTCCCTTTTCACAGTCCAAACTCCCCCTGTATGAGTTTCGGCTGGATCTGGGGTTTAGTGTCGTAAGAGAAGGGGTTCAATGCCGTTGGGAGTCTCCGTTTCCCTCCTGCCAGAGAAAGCCAGCCAGGTACTCCGGCACCTGCTCTCTCAGCAAGCGCATCTCCGTACCTCAGCTTTTTGCAGCTCCTCTGGTTCTCCGAGAGCCCCTCTCTTTCCCTCTAGTTGTAGAATTTCCACTCAGCCAGCTTTCCTGTGCTTCTGGATGATGTCTGTTCTGTCTTTTAGTTGTAGTTTTGAAATTGTTGTGCGAGGCAGCAGTGCACGTGTTTACCTATGCCGCCATCTTTGATTCTCTTGAATGTGTGTTTTTAAGTAATGGGTTAACTTAACATGCTTTTGTCATCTAAATCTAGCTTGTATTTATTTTGAAATATATTTACTTTAAATTAATTCTAGAATTGATATGTTATGCATTATTATAGCCACATATCATAATATATTCACCTTTAATTGCAAACTTTGTTAATATATCTGTATTTGATATTTATAATTTTAATATATACTTTTAATACATTTTATTATATAAAATTAGACATTTTCCCTGTAAGACTGTCCTGTTTCCAAGACAAACAAAAATTGCAGATATTTTTACCACATTGTAACATGTTTAATGAGAAGTAGTCCATAAGTAGAAAAGACATGAAAAATTAATTTTAAGATTTTTCAGAAACAACAGCTGCTATCAAAGGTAGAGCATAAGGTGGAAGAATTGGAGCTAAGGACATTTTCTTGGTTTTTGTATTGGACTTTTTCACTTTGGGTTTTTTTATAGTTGATGTAGATCTCATTAAGAGTATCTATGCTATTAAACATTTCTTAAAACAGGTTATTAGCCAAAAAGGGAACATTTAAATCTTCCTCACTTTAAAATTAATTATAATCATTGTTTTTATTTTTAAAGTTAACAATCAAATTTATATAAATGAGACTAGGAATATTGGCAAAGACTAAACATATCATCACTGTTATCACACATTTCCTGAAAATGATTAATGATGATGTATTTATGAATTAGACTTTGGGTATATATTGGATATAGTTCAGTTCCTGGATATGGTATCAATACACTGTCACTTTCATTTTAATAGCTACTTATGTAAATGCAAAGGCTTTTAACACTTAAATGAATTGAGTTATATTGACTTTTTAATATATTAATAAGGATTTCCAGTTAAGACAGTTGCATAAAAATAAGAATGAAATATTTGCTAGAAGAATAGGCTCCAAGAACAATAATTTTCAGTACTTTTTATTAACACTCAATTTTTTTGTTTTCCAAGACATTATTGTAGGTATAGAGTGCTGTTTCTGTTTCCTTGTGCCATAATACATTGTTAAAAATTACTATTGAAAGTTCCCTACATGAGATCGCTTTAGCACTTGAGTTAAGTGTAAACATTATACTGTCCCAGAAGTAATTAAAAATATATAATATAGACTTTTTGTTCACTCTACTGCAACCTCTCTGGCCTCCTTGCTACCCCTTTGAAAGCTAGTTTTTCTGCCTGAATGCTCTTCTTTAAAATATCCATAAGACTAGCTTCCTTACATCTTTCAAAATAGAATAACAGAGATCACATTACTCTTTCTAGTGAAATAACTCCCCCAAACTGGAAAAAATATATGAAACAATAGTTTTCTAAAATAGGATATTAAAAAATAAAGACAACAATCTTTAAGAAATGTTAAACAAATGAAAAAAGTATTCATTTATCCTATCAAGATAGTGTAATGATGGTGCCTGGTTGGAGCAGAGTGGAGAGACTGAGAAAAAAAAAAGGCAAAAAAAGGAGGAGAGAAACAGAGACAATTCATGAACATAAGAACAGGATGGGGTTGTTGAGTAAACTGCAAGAGGGCTTAGGGTTGCTAAATGGCGATGAACAGAGATTTGGCTTGGGTAGTGAACACACAATACAGGGTACAGATGATGTATTGTAGAATTGTGCACCCTGAAACCTGTATAATTTTGTTAATCAGTGTAACCCCAATAAATTCAATAAAAAGGGGGATGAAAACAATTTCCTAACTGAAAGAAGGTAAGCATTCAATTGCCCCACCTTACTGCCTCAAGGCAATTTCCTAACCAAGATGGAGTCCCCAGAAAGTTCTTGATCTGTATAGATAATGCTAAGAGATTAGGTAAACAATGGCAGACTGAGAAAGAGCTGAACAGCAAAATGTTCAGAAATATGCAAAGTGGCCTCCTAGAATATTAGTCACAGTTCACGTGTGTCAAGAAAAACATCCAAAACTGGCAAAAGAAATAACAATATTTAGTGTTCAAGCAGGGTTGGAAATCATAACCAATTCCCACCATGTAAGCATTATTTCTAATTCTTGGAAAACAGGGTAGATTACTCAGAAGGGTCTTGTCTTAGTAGTGAGATCAATTTGGATCTAGACTAAATGCTATAATGTTACCAATTAATAAATCCTTAATGCGTAACCTGAAAGAATCAAATGAATTGAAGTAGTTTAACTGTCCTCCAGGACAGAGTTCAAAATTATTTATAGGAATACAAAAATATCCAGCACCCAGCAAGGTAAATTATAGAAAGTCTTATTTACAAGCAAACATTATCATGCCTGCTAAGAACCAGAAAAATACAATTCTTAATAAGGAGAATAATCAATCAAAACTGATCCAGAACTGACACAGGTATTAGAATGATCCAAGGAAAGAAAACAGGCACTATACCTGTATCCTATATGTTCCAAAGTTATATAACTAAATGAATGTTATTTGAAAAACCCAAATTTAGTGTCAAGAGCTTAAAATCTCTGCAGTGGAGATGGAAAATAAACAAAAATGAATTAACAGAAGACTAGATATTATAGAATAAAAGAATAATAAATTTAAAAATATAGCAATGAAAATGATTTGTAATAAACACAGAGAGTAGAAAAGTTAAATGAAGACAGTTTTAGCAAATGATAGCAAATTTCAAGTGGCCTAATATCTGTATAGTAGAGTTCTCAAAGAAGAGCAACAATATTTTGAAAATTAATATTCAAAAATTTCCAACTTCATTAATACTATTAAGCCACAGCTCTCAGTAGCTCAACAAAATAAAAGCACTGGAAACTAACTATCCATCACAAATATAATCATATTCAAATTTCTCAAAACCAGTGATAAGTAGACATTTTAAAGAAGCCTGAGAATAAAATGCCATGCAATGTCAAAAGAATATAAATCAGAATTACAGCATATTTCTCACTAGACACAACACAAGTGAATAGGCAGTGGAGCAACGTGCAGGACTGTATGGTAATTCTATTTTACGTTTTTGGAGGAATCTCCATACTGCTTTTCATAGTGGCCGTACCACTTTACAATCCCACCAAGATGTTGCAAGAGATCCCTTGTCTCTACATCCTCACTAACACTTGTTATCTCTTGACCTTTTGAAAATAACCATTCTATCAGGTGTGAGGTGAAATCTAATTATGCTTTTGATGTGATTTTTTTTATGATTAGTAATACTGAGTATCTTTTTTTATAAATTCATCTACTTTTAGTTTTTCTGTTAATTACATATACACCTCTGATTGTATTTATACTGCATTTAAAAATGTTTTATTTTCTGATTTCATGTCAATTATCAATTGATTGTTTTAGATAAATGAGGATTTATCTTACAACCTACAATTTCTCTCCATATTCAAAATGCTGTGATGCCCACTCTCCTTAGATCATTGATAAATTATCATTGACATGTCAAACAGCATATATTAGAACTTCCATTTTTTATTCAACAAACCATAGTCTGCTTCTCCTCTCCCCTTCCCTTCCCTTCCCTTCCCTTCCTTTCCCTTCCTTACTCTTCCTTTGCCTTTTCTTCCCTCCCTTTCCTTCTCTCTCTGGATTATTCTTCTATTCATTTATATTAAGTATAATTTATATAGGGAAATTGCCTTTATAGTGTTTAGTTCTATGGGATTTCACAGATGCATACAATTAATGACAACCACCACAATCAGAATGTAAATCTTTACAGTTTGTATATTTGTGTACTTTATGTATAAGAAATATTATACCATTGACATATAGGGTGAGAACTTTGTAACACTATACTTCCAATATACTTCCAATATATATATATATATATATACTGTATTTTCTGGTGTATAAGACGACTGGGCGTATAAGACCCCCAACTTTCCAGTTAAAATATGGAGTTTGGGATATACCCACCCTATGAGATGACACCTGGTGTATAAGACGACCCCCGACTTTTGAGAAGATTTTCCTGGGTTAAAAAGTCATCTTAGCCAAAACTGGTTTGGCTCAGTAGATAGAGCGTCGGCCTGCGGATGAAAGGTTCCCAGGTTCCATTCCGGTCAAGGGCACGTATATTGGTTGCGGGCTCATCCCCAGTAGCGGGTGTGCAGGAGGCGGCTGATGGATGTCTCTCTCTCATCAATGTTTCTAACTTTCTATACCTCTCCCTTCCTCTCCATGAAAAATCAATAAAATATATTTTTTAAAAAAAAGAAACAGAATCGTGATTTAAAAACAAAAAGTCATCTTATACGCTGAAAAATACGATAAGTATTCAGTATCATTTACTTTACCTTTACCATTTCTAAGGCTCATAATTTTTTTATTTTTTTATTTTTTTTAATATATTTTATTGATTTTCTACAGAGAGGGAGGGAGAAGCATAGAAAGTCAGAAACACCAATGAGAGAGAGACATCAATCAGCTGCCTCCTGCACACCCACACTGGAGATGTGCCCACAAGCAAGGTACATGCCCCTGACCGAAATCGAACCTGGGACCTTTCAGTATGCAGGCTGACACTATCCACTGAGCCAAACCGGTCTTGGCAAGGCTCATAATTTCTTTGTGAAGATTCAATTTTTTTCTTCTACCTGAAGAAATTCTTTCACATTATTGTAACACAGATGTGCTGGCAATACATCTTCTTGTCTGTTTTTGTTTTTGTTATGTTTTCATTTTTTCTAAATATTTTATTTTGCTTTTAATTTTCAAAGTTATCTTGGTAGTTAAAGATAGATAGATAGATAGATAGATAGATAGATAGATAGATAGATTTAAGATGGTCCCACTCTCTTCCACTCATTTTATATAATTTCTAGTGACCCAAATTTGTGCTCACTAATTGTTTCCTCATCTGTATTGCATCTAGTTAGTGATGAGTTTGATAATTTTATATTATTATTACTCATCTCTTTCTTTTCACTCTAACACTGTGTTGAAATTTCCAGCCGAAACCGGTTTGGCTCAGTGGATAGAGCGTCAGCCTTCAGACTAAAAGGTCCCTGGTTCGATCTTGGTTGCGGGTACATCCCCATTGGGGGTTGTGCAGGAGGCAGCTCATCAATGTTTCTCTCTCAGCGATGCTTCTGACTATCTCTCTCCCTTCCTCTGTGTAAAAAATCAATAAAATATTTTTTAAAAAAAAGAAATTTCCACCTTTTCACTTAAGTAGTCCACCTTTCCCACTTTATGTTTTAGTAAATTATTCACAATTATTTCAATTTCCATGTCCAAAGTAAGGTTCTAACATCTAAATAATCTCTAATTTTTCTTCCATTGACTGCTTTGTTTCTTGACAATTGAGTTTCCTTACATTTTTAGTGTTTCAAATTTTGATTGTATATCATGCATCTCAGGTAGAACAGGAGAAAGTTAGTAAAGAAGTATTTATACTTATAAATGGACATTGTCATCTCAGTCAATTAATGAGGAAATTGAGTTAATCATTGAGGAGCAAGTTAAATTTGAATTTTAGTTGCTGTTATTTTTGCTATGGTTGTGCTCAGTGTATTGCAGTTTTCAAATTCATCTGATGCTACCATGTACTTTTGATGCCAGAGAGTTTTTCTCAATGTTCGAGTCTTATTCTAACCTTTCTGTTGTTTCATTGGAATTTACTGACTATACCATAGAATACTAACACGGACTGCATAAAAAGGAACATTATAGTTCAAACCAACACATAAAAATGAATTAAAATATTCTTAAGTCAATATGACCAAAGTGAATACAATTTTTAAAAATGTGTTACATAATGATAAATTGATTTTATTCTGCACATACAAGTTTAGTCTACTATTGGCAAGTCTACTATGGAATAATGCTGTATTAAAAGATTAAGTTGAAATACCATTTAAACTTTTCATTAGAGGAAGAAAATACATTCAATAAAATACATTGTTGATTAATCATAAAAGCTCTTAATAAGCCAAGAGTAACAGAAAACTTCTCTACACTGAATAATTAATACCTACTTCAAATCTAGTATCATTATCATATTTAATGTTAGAATGTCAGAAGCATTCTTTTTAAAATCAAGAGTTTTAGAATATACCAACTCCTTCCCATTTAATTCTCTATTGAAAAATGATTCTAGACAATACAGAAAGATGGTAAAATGTAGTTAAGGCCTAAGAGCTAGAAAGAAAGAATTAGAAATGTCATATTCCATTGGTGATTATGAGCTGTCACAATATACAAAATAATCTAATATTGAGACAATTAATTTTTTATTGCATTTTTTTATTCTGTCACATGTGAAAATAATTTCAAAAAGAAGATTAAAATCATAGATATGAAGAGCAAAGATTTAAAATATCAAAAAATAATAAGATAGAATATATTTATCATTTTGGAGTAGGGTAAACTATTTTAAGAAAGATTTGAAAGTTATGCTTGGCAAAAATATCTATCCTATCTAATAAAGAGGGAATATGTTAATTGACCATCACACTTGCACAAAGATGGCAGCATCCACAGCCAATAACCAGGGAGTATGCTAATTGACTGCCACAGCCTCAAAGATGGTGGCACCCACAGCCACAAGATGGCAGCACCCAGTCCTCTCAGCCCCACTGGGGCACCAGGTGGGCAGCACAGCTGAGCCTGCCCCCAGGTGGGTCCAGCCACTCCACAAACTTACCTCCAGGGTCACCCAGTCCCCTCAGCACCCCCAGTCACTCAGGGCTGCCCAAGGCTCAGGTAATCAGGACCGACCGAGGCTTATGCTTCTGGCAGTGGCAGAAGCAGAGGAAGGGGATGTCATCTCCTGCCCCTGAGGGCTTCCGGAATGTGAGAGGGGGCAGGCTGGGCTGAGGGACCGCCCTCCAGTGCATGAATGTTCATGCTTGGGGCCTCTAGTATATCATATATATACAAGCCTAAGCAACCAAATGACCAAATGAACATTCAACAGGTCGCTATGACACACACTGACCACAAGGGGGCAGACACTCAATGCAGGAGCTGCCCCCTGGTGGTCAGTGCACTCCCACAGCAGGAACACAGCTTAGCTGACAGACAGGCACCAGACACAGGGCTCACAGCTGACAAGTGCAGCTGGAGCAGCATGAGCCTCCCCAGCCCTCACAGTGGCAGCAAGCACAGCAGGCGTTACTGTCTCTGGCTTTATATATATATATATAATTTATATATATATAAATTATTAAAAAGATTGCTTTTTCTAAAAAATATATTTTATTGATTTTTTACAGAGAGGAAGGGAGAAGGATAGTTAGAAACATCATTGAGAGAGAAACATCCATCAGCTGTCTCCTGCACACTCACTCCCTACTGGGTATGTGCCCACAAGTAAGGTACATGCCCTTGACCAGAACTGAACCTGGGACTCTTGAGTCCCACAGGCCAATGCTCTATCCATTGAGCCACACTAGTTAGGGCTAAAGATTACTTTTAAATCAACTTTTAAAATTAATCGTTCTTTTTATATGTATTTTTTAAATTATGTTAAAGAGTTTTTCTTATACTATCTTTATTTGTGTATTCATTTATATCAATGATGACTCAGGAATTATTTTATTCTGGGGTGTTATATGTAATATTTAATTGTATGTATTTTAATTGAATCACAATTCTATCTGTCTCATTTATTGGTTGAATGTTTCACATCTTTTTCAACATATTCTTATTCTGTGGTACAACAAGATTTTCTAGGCTCATCTTATACTTTTCTTGTCCAAACCTAGGATCACCAGCATTATTAATTATGACAGCTAAAAAGTTTTAGTAGCAATTGTCTCAGTGTTTTTTGTTGAAGGTAAATTGTTCTATGTACACATGTTCCCTACCAATATTTGCTTCATTTTGGAGTGTTGTGCTTATTTTCCTTCTTGTTAGTGTCCTTTGGAATAAGGTTTTCAATTTACTAAAATGTTTTGATTCTTTTCCTTTTATAATGAATAGGGTTAGATTAGGAGTCCTCAAATGGCAGTCAACAAGTCAAATTACACGTGTTTTAGTTACCAAAGGTATTGGGATGAAGTCATGTCTATAATTTATGTATTATCTCTGGCTAATTTCACACCACAACAGCAGAGATAAGTATATGTGAGATAAATTGTATGTCCCACAAAGCTGAAGATATTTATTATCTAGTCATTTACAAAAGACATTAACTAGCTTTTGGTATAGACATAAACCACTAGATTTTAGACTTAGTAGTTTGGGGTAGTTTATGAGATTCTTAGATCAAGAGTACCCTCTTCTATTAGTGTAAGTGATGCAGCTTCCTTAATGAATGGCATTTCCAATTTTGAAAGCTGCCATTACAGTAGTCTCACTTTATCAGTAATTTCACTTTCTGCAGTTTCATTTACCATGGTCAACAACAGTATTTCATAAGTTTTATATCTCACATCATTCTGAATAGTATAATTAAATCTCACATCATCTTGCTCTGTCCTCGCCAAAACATGAATCATTCTTTTGTCCAGCATACCCACACTGTATATACAGTACAACAAGGAACTTTGAAAGAGAGATTTACAAACTTATAATACAACATATTGTTATAATGGTTCTTTATTGTTGTTATTAATCCCTTACTGTGTCTAACTTATAAAGTAAACTTTACCATAGGTATGTATATATTAAAAATAGAATCCTATATAATAAAAAAGTAATATGCAAATTGACCCTCATGCCCTCACACAAGATGGCCACCCCCATTGATCAAAGATGGCTGCCACAAGATGGAGGTGATTGGGCCTACAGGGGAGGGTAGTTGTGGGCAATCAGGCCAGTAGGGGAGGCAGTTGGGTGCAACCAGACTAGCAGGGGAGGACAGTTAAGGGCAACCAGGCTGGCAGGGGAAGGCAATTGGGGGCAACTGGGCTGGCAGGGAGCAGTTAGGTGTCAATCAGGCTGGCAGTGGACTGGTTAGAGGGTGATCAGGCTGGCAGGCAGGTGAGCAGCTGGGAGCCAGCAGTCCCAGATTGTGAGAGGGATGTCCGACTGCCCGTTTAGGCCCACTCAGGATTGGGACTAAATGGGCAGTCAGAAATCCCCTGAGCAGTCCCAGATTAGAGAGGGTGAAGACTGGGCTGAGGGACACCTCCCCCCAGTGCATAAACTTCATGCACTGGGCCTCTAGTATTATAAATAAGGTTTGTTTTTTTACCTGATTTCAGACATCTATTATGGGTCTTGGATGCTACTCCCTACAGATAAGGGAGAACTACTATAATCGTGTGTTTTTTAGTTATACTTTTGTGTTTATTTTGTTGTTGTTGTTGTTAATATATTTTATTGATTTTTTACAGAGAGGAAGGGAGAGGGATAGAAAGTCAGAAACATCAATGAGAGAGAGACATCAATCAGCTGCTTCCTGCACGCCCCCCACTGAAGTTGTGCCCGCAAGCAAGGTACATGCCCTTGACTGGAATCAAACCTGGGACCTTTCAGTCCACAGGCCGACTCTCAATCCACTGAGCCAAACCGGTCTCGGCAGTTTTGTGGTTATTTTTATAGTAGTTCTCTATATAAATAAAATAGACATATCTTTGTTGTTGATATATCAATAAAATATTATTTGTTAACTCCCTTCCAAATAAGGAGGTTAATATACTCAGTTATTTTGCCATTTTTCCTTACCTGCTAAATATGTATATTTTGTAAATATGTATATTTTTATTTTTATTTATAACACTAGAGGCTTGGTGCACAAAATTTGTGCATGGGGTTGGAGGGGTGTCCCACAGGCCAGCCTGAAACCTCCCCAATCTGGGACTGCTTGAAGGATGTCTGACTGCCCGTTTAGGCCCAATCCCAATAGGACCTAAACGGGCAGTCAGACATTTATTTTACAGTCTGGGACTGCTGGCTCCCAGCTGCTCATCTACCTGCCTGATTACTCTTAACTGCTTCTGCCTACCAGCCTGATCATCCCCTAACCACTCTCCTGCCAGCCTGATTGATGCTTAACTGTTTCTCACCCAGCCCAATTGCCCCTAACTGCCCTCCCTGTAGGCATAACTGCCCTCCTCTGCAGACCTGGGTCCCCCTAAACTGTCCTCCCTTCCAGGCCAGGCACCCCTAACTGCCCTCTCCTGCTGACCTGATTGCCCCCAATTGCCTTCCCTTGCAGGCCTGGTCCCTCCTAACTTCCCTCCCCTACTATCCTGGTCACCTACAACTTTCCTCCCCTGCAGGCCATCTTGTGGAGGCCATCTTTGGCCACATGAGGGTGGCCATCTTGTGTATTGGAATGATGTTCAATTTGCATATTACTTCTTTATCATATCAGTTTTAATAAACATTACACTAAGGCTTGTCCTATAATTTTTTTCTTAGTTTTTGTTTCAGGTTAAATTTATCAAAATGTCTTCTCTATTATTTCTTCATTTATTTGTTACCTGGATTTTGTCATCAAACTGTTCATCCTATTCAACATAACCTCATGTGTATTATATTCCTTCAGTCCATGTAAAATTGAGATTTTTCCCTGTTGTCTTTATAGTTTTAAGTCTAGGGGGTTGAGAATAACCCTGTTAAGATATATTATTTTTTTCTAAATATATTGTTCCATCTGGGTTTGAAAATTGCTATAGAGAATTCAGAATACAGACTGGATTTTTCCCATTTTAAGTGAATTTCTTTTATTCTTGTTTATCTATAAACTCAATTGAAATTCAATGTTTTAAGCCAGGTTAGTTGTTTTCTATGCAAATATGTATTTTTTTTTCTATGAATGTTTTAATTCATTTAAAATATCTCAAAACACATTCCTTTATAGATTGGAATTTTGCTTTTCCATTAGTGATGTACTCTAGAAATATCAATTATATTTATGTCCTTGTTATTTGCATATGCATAGAACATCTATTTAATCATTTAATATCTTTATTCTGGATTCACTATAATTATTTTACATCAAAATGTCTACTATGCAACCATTTTATTTTGGCAATGATTAAGTTTGGGAGATTTTAATCATTGCTAAAATACACATACTTAATTAAACTTTTTATTTTTTATAAAAATGTAGATTCATATACATCATTGAAGGAATATAGAAAGAATCTATATCCTTTTCCAAGTATTCATTAATGATAAAATCTTGCAAAACTATAGTACAATATCATAGCCAGTATATTGTCATTGAGAATGCCTCCCAATCTCAGTGATTTAATTATAATTACATCTATGCTGTTTATAATTTATATATTATGAATTAGTTGTTTGGTCCTATATCTTTGACCTTCGGTTTCTTTCTTTAACTCTTCAAAGCTCATTTTAGCTTCATTGACTTAGTTTTTACTTTATCACATTAACCTTTTGAATCTCTCTTAGAACTTCTGCTGCTTTTTAGAGTCTATTATTATATCATTTTCCCCCTTGATTTTTAAATTTTAGTTTTACACTGAGTAGCCAGATTATCATGATCTCTGAATGCATAATAATCGGGCCACTCAGTATATATAATAATATATATATATTAGAGGCCCGATGCATGAATTCATGAATGGGTGGGGTCCAGCCAGCCTATCCAGGGGGAGGGGACATAGGCAGTTGGCCAGCCTGCCTGCCTGCTGGTCAAACTCCTGGTTGAGGGGACAATTTGCATATTAGTCTTTTATTATATAGGGTGTACACTGTGTGGCCAGATTATTATGCGTTCAGAGATCATAATAATCTGGCCACTCAGTGTAGATGGCATAATTGTATCTTATAATACCAAACTTACAAATAATTTTGGTAAATTTCCCTAAATACTTTCTCTTGTAAATCAATCTTCCATCAGTCTTTGTGTGCCACATACTTTACTTTTAATTTCTGCCATGTTATCTTAATCTGGGTTAATTTATGTTTAACTTCATTTTCCTCCATGGAACTTTCTCTGACATTCCATTTTATATAATACTAGAGGCCCGGAACACAAAATTCATGCATGGGGAGGAGGGTGTCCTTCAGCCCAGCCTTCTCCCTCTCCAATTTGGGACCCCTAAAGGGATGTCCGACTGCCCATTTAGGCCCCATCCTACCTAGATCAAGCCTAAACCAGCAGTTGGACATCACTCTCATAATCTAGGACTGCTGGCTCCCAACTGCTACCTGCCTGCCTTCCTGATTGCCCCTAACCACTTTTTCCTGCCAGCCTGATCACCCCCTAACCAACCACTCCCCTGCCAGCCTGCTTGATGCCTAACTGCTACACTGCCAGCTTGTTTGCCCCTAACTGTCCTCCCCTGTGGACCTGGTCACCCCTAAAAGCCCTCCCTGCAGGCTGGTCACCTCTAACTGCCCTCCCCTGCAGGCCTGGGTGGCCCCCCAACTGCCCTTCCCTGCAAGTTTGATCACCCCCAACTGCCCTCCCTTGCAAACCTGGTCCCTGCCAACTGCCCTCCGTGCTGGCCATCTTGTGTCCACATGGGGGCAGGATCTTTTACCACATGGGGGCAACCATCTTGTGTGTTGGAGTAATGATCACTCTGCATATTACTCTTTTATTAGATAGGATAGAGGCCTAGTGCATGGGTGGGGAGCAGCTGGTTTGCTCTAAAGGGTGTCCTGAATCAGGTGGGTGTTCCCTTGGGGCATGGGGTGGCCTGAGTGAGGGGCCTGTGGTGGTTTGCAGTGACCCAAGTGGAGGCCCTGGTATCTGGGATTTAATTATCTTCTACAATTGAAACTTTGTAGCCTGGAGTGGAGCCAAGCCTTCTGCTTGCACAGCCATTGAAACTTTGTTGCCTTAAGTGCCAGCCAGGGTTTGCGGAAAGCTTGGCTTCCTCCATTGCTAGGGGCAACAAAGTGATGCTCTCTCTGTGGCGGTAGCCCTCTTGGTTGGGTTAATTTGCATACTCACTCTGATTGGCTGCTGGGAGTGGATGGTGGTGTGGCTTGTGAGTATAGCAGAAGTACAATCAACTTGCATATTACTCTTTTATTAGATAGGATGATAGAGATAAATTTTTTGACTTTCTTACATATATGTCTTCATGTGTGTGTGTGTGTTGAGAGAGCTATTCAGATATGTATTAATATTTTAAAGTTTAATATTCAATTAATTAAAGTTACAAGTACAATTACTTATTCCTTAAGCTTTTAAATCCAGCATACAATTTTTACCATTCTATTTATATGTAAAGTAAGCATTATTAATTACATTTAAGACTACTTTAAATACAATAAATTCCATTCACAAACTTAATTAAACTTTGAATATTGTAACTTCATTTACAGTTGTTGTTTTTTGTTTTTTTTCTCCCAGAGGGAAAAGGAGAGGGAGAGAGAGATAGAAACATCAGTAATGAGAGAGAAACATGAATTGGTCTGCATGCCCCTGCTGGGATTAAGGCCATAACCTAGACATGTGCCCTGACTGACCAGCAATCGAACCATGACCTTCTGATTCAAAAGTCCACAATCAACCACTGAGCCACATCAGCCGGGCTTAATATATTATATTTATCTGATAATTATATTTAATTAACATAGACATAAAACATTCCTGAATAGTCAAATAATATTTATTTATAAGCTCAATAAATTAAACATATATTATAAATTACTGATTCCATAATCTTTTAGAAATTGGATATTTTTTATTAATTTTTTATACATATCTCCCCATTGCCCCCCCTCCCTCCCAGGCATACCCCAACCCCCCAGTGTCTATGTTCATTGGTTATGCTTATATGCATGCATACAAGTCCTTTGATTGATCTCTTATCTACCTCACCTAACTTTGATCTTCCTGCTGTAATTTCACAGTCTGTTTGAAGCTTTACTGTCTCTGAATCTATCCTTTTGTTCATCAGTTTATAATGTTCTTTATTATCCCCCAATGAGTGCGATCATGTAATGCTTCTCCTTCATTGACTGGCTTATTTCGCTAAGCATAAGGCTCTCCAGTTCCAACCAGGTTGCTGCAAATGGTAAGAATTCCTTCTTTTTAATGGCAGCATAGAATTCCATTGTGTAGATGTACCACTGTTTTCTGATCCTCTCATCTGCTGACGGGCACCTAGGCTGTTTCCAAATTGTAGCTATTGTAAATTGTGCTGCTATGAACATAGGGGTGCATAAATCCTTTCTGATTGGTGTTTGTAATTTCTTAGGATAAATTCCGAAGAGTGGGATTACAGGGTCAAATGGGAGATCCATTTTTAGTTTTGTGAGGAAACTCCATACTGTTCTCCACAGTGGCTGCACCAGTCTGCATTCCCACCAACAGTGCACAAGGGTTCCTTTTTCTC
>JAAGEH010000012.1:59816064-59866308 GCA_011751065.1 Lasiurus cinereus | reverse complement strand
GTTTGTTGGGGTTCATTTTGCTTGGGACTCTGTGAGCTTCTTGGATTTGTGTGGGTTTTTTCTTTTCTATATTGGGGAAATTTTCTGTCATTATTTCTTCAAACACGTTCTCTAATCCTTGTTCAGTTTCCACTCTTTCTGGGACCCCAATTATACGGATGTTGTTTTGTTTCATGTTATCCCAAAGTTCCCTTAGACTCTCTTCTTACTTTTTAACTTTTTTTTCTAGAAGCTGCTGAACTTGGGTATTTTTTCCGACCATGTCTTCTAGCTCACTGATGCGGTCCTCTGCTTCTTCTAGTCTACTTTTGATGCTTTCTATTGAGTTCTTTATAGCAGTGATGTCATTTTTCATTTCTTCTTCATTATTCTGCATTTCTTCTTGCTGCTTCTTCACCTCCTCTAGGTTCTTCTTCATTTCCTCTTGGCTCTTACTCATATTGTCAAATTTGTCTTCCATTCTTTTCAACCACATTATGATCATTTCTCTGAACTCTTTCTCTAGTAGGCTTTTTTCTGGTTCTATTTCGTTTACTTCCTTTTCTGGTGAAACCTGCCTTTCTGTCTTATGTGGGCTGTTTCTTTTTCTGCCCATGGTCTTTCTTCTCCGAGTGTCTGGTTATGGAGTTCTCTCTCCTACGTTGATTGAAAGGCACAAACTAGAACACGACCAGGTACAGCACACAAGGCACTGAGTAGGAATGTATTCAAGATGTTAATAATCACAAATAAGGTGACCACCAATGAAGGACAAATTAGGGGTAAATAGAGAAAGAAGAAGAGGAAAATGAGGAAAGAAGAAAAGAAAGAAATGCCAAAATCAAATTGGGAGAGTGAGAAAAAAAAGATAAATAAATGAACAATAAAATAAAATAAAATAAGAGAATAAAAAGGAGAAGAAGGAGTAGAAAAGAGGAAGAGAAAAAAGTCAGAGAGAAAGGAAAGTGTATAAGAGAAAAAAGAGGAACAAAATATAGATGTCAGGAGACAACTCCAATAGAACAGTCACTAATCCCAATAAAGGCCAGCAACCAGAATCCTAGAGATTAAGGCAAATTGCAAATAGCAACTGGTATCAAGGGAGGTGAGGGAAGAGGAAGGTAGAAAACAAAGCAAGCAAAAACCAAAATAAAACAAGTAGAATAAACCAAAACAATCTCACAAAAGAATTTCAAAAAAATCAACATAATCACTTTTCAGGCAAATAGCAACAAAAGGACATAGAGAAAAAACAACTTTTTGGCTACTGAAGACAAGAAGAGAGAGGTTTGTGTGGACTTGTAGTAGGGGATTTGAAATTAGATATATAAATGGGGTAAAATTTTAACCAGGTAAAGAGAAAAATAGGGAGAATCTAAAGTTGGAAAAGGGAAAGAAAAACAAGACAACAAAATGGGGAAAGTTAGGAGGAAAGTGTTGGCATAAAGGTAGAGTTGAGTTGGAGTAAAATTATGCTAAAGGAAAGATGAAAATAGAATATAGAACTCTAATCCCAAAATAAAATAAAGAGAAAACAAAATGACACCTTTGTTTTTTTTTCCCAAAACGGTTAGGTACTAGTAGTAATTAATAATACTAGTTTAAAACAACAATGTAATAATTATAAAGGTAAAATCAATTGAGGTGGAAAGAAAAAAAATATTCTTTTAATTAAAATATGTGAAAATGAAAAATAAAAAATTAAAAATTAAAAAAAAAGAAAAAAGGAAAAATAAAAAAAAGAAGAAAAATAGAATGGTCCTTCACTTCCACTATTATTCTGCTTGGCACACCTGTTTCCCAGCAGGGAAGGCACTGCAGCTCCTTGTGTTCCCCTCTTGGTGTTTTAATCTCTTTAATCTTTTGTGGTTATGCGAGAGTCAATTTGTACGTCATCCACTGGGTGGCAGTGTTTCGGAATTGATCTCTGAGACAAAGCACAGGACCTCTCTAGGCTGTGCTCAGATCCTGCTACTCTGTGGTTCTCAAAGTCAGTTTGTGGGGGTTTTGCAGCCGGGACACTGTAGTAACTCCCAGGCTGTCCCTCTGCCCCAGAAAAAAAAACGAGTCGTTTTCCAGAGCTCTCCTCTGTCAACAGCTCAGAGGGTTTGCCTTCACCCTCAGGAATCACGCCCTGACCACCTCTGCGGACCTCTCCAGAGGCAGCTTTCCCGCAGCCCGGCTCCCACAGTGTGTGCGTCTCTGTTGTGCGGCGGGAGGGGGGGGGGGTAGGAGACCTCACCCTGACCCAGGCAAAATCTGACCCTTCCGCCCGCGCCGTGTGGATCTCCAAATCCGCCGCCTTCGCGTCCGTGCCGCCTGGGAAACCGTGCTCTGGGTCCCTGGTTGCTCTGTGGGTGTCTCCATCAGCCGCAGCTTTCAGGTCTCGGCAGACATCTACCTCCCCCTTATCTCAGGCGCAGTCTGACCTGTCCGTGTGCTCTGTGGATCTCTGACTCCGCCGCGTGTCTCCGCTGATTGGAGAGCAGAGTTCTGGGTCCCCGGTCCCTGGCTGCTCGATGGGTGCCCCGCCGAAGGCTTCAGACCGCCGCAGACATCCACCTCCCACTGCAAGATCTAGAAATTAGATTTTTTACTATTATAAAGTTAACTTGAGTTTATATTTAAATTTGAAATGACAATTCTTACATACTCTCTAATAAGTAAAATTATCTTAAATATTATATATATTAGAATACCAAAATGTACATATTCCTTAATACGTAATTTTAATTTACAAATTTTAGTGTCTCAAAAATACATATTTGAAATTTTCTGAATCCTACTTAGAGAAGAGAGATAGAAAAAAGAAAAACATCTTTCTAAATCTTCCCAATAATTAATTTTGCACTCAATATTAATTGACTCTTAAGTTGCATATAGAATAACTAGCTATTATAGGGATTGTTTTTGTTGATAACACAGGTAAAACATATCAAATCTTATTAATAGTTTAAGGTATTGATCTTTTAGCCCTTCAAACTAGTTAGTTTATATTCTTTTTTAAGTTCATGATCATTTCATTTATTGTTTAATTAGATTTGGTTGAGTTTTTTACTCTTTATTGTTGAAAGTATTACAGGTGTCCCCCTTTTTCCACATTGACCCCACACTTGCCCCTACCTTTGGCTAATCTCTTCCCTCCCACCCCCACTTTCCCTTTGAGATTTGATTTCTACTCAACCATTACACATGGACTATATTGAAGTCCTGATCACTTGATTGTATTCTGTCTTTTGTTCCTAATAAATGCAAATGCATTTCTATCTAACACTAAAGTAATTCAATCTTAAAAAAAGCCTCACTTTTTCATATTCTAAGAAATCACAGCTTAACCATATTAAAATGACCCATTAACCAAGTTTGCATATCTCTCATGACTGAATAAGACAATTCTTAGTACATTGAAATGAAATGCCTACTATATTTTATTTTAGCAATAATTAAGTTTGGGAGGTTTTGTATATCTACTGAAAGAATGATTTTTTTGGATATGATTATTAAGAAAAAAATTTCAAAATGTTTAGATGCAGAAATGTATGTTTTAAATTTCTCAGAGGAGCAAAAATTGTTCCCCAGCTAATCTTAATTGTTCATTAAAATTAAAGGAGTTTCTATCATCACAATTTGGATAATATTATGTACCCACAAAAGACTAAGTGAGGAGTGTACAGGTAAAGACGGGAACTGTGAAATGTAAGGGAACCACAAGACTACCCCAAGATGGTCTAACTACAGGAGACTCCAAGTAGATAGAAAGCTCATTTTAGAAGGCAATGTATATGCTCCATATACTTCTTTCATTAATCTCAATGCTTACCACATTGGTTGACAGAGAAAATTATAAATGAATGGTGTAATAATCTTATAAATTAACTGAGTCAGCAGCTATAAGGGAAGCAGTTAGAGAGAGATATCTGTCTAAATAATTTTGGAGTTTAATTGGTAGAAGAAATAGCAAATGAAACAATTATTTTTGAGATCAGTTTTATTGATAGAATAATATTCTATATTTCCAAATAAGGGCTTCTATTCTTACAGTCATCAGGTCCCAAAGGATAAGTTATCTATGCTACTTTTGGGGAGGAGAGAGATGGGAATTTGTCACACCAGAAATTAGGGCAAAATGTGTTAGCTTTATTAATTTTATGTAATAAGAGTCTGCAGGAAGCCAATTCCAGCATATCATAATTGCAAGAGTTTCATCAAAAGGTTGATGGAACTTGGGGCTCAACGAGGGCTGAATCACATATGTTATCACCTGTTGGAATGGCTAAAGGCATTTCCCTCAAACCTGAATAGGAGGATTGTTTGTTGCCAGACAGCTCAGGGCATCTTAATCTACATGTTATTGCCTCCTACTGGCCAAACACCTGAATAGCTGTAGGCTATTTCCCAATTTGACAATGCTTCTGTATGAAAACCTACCCTTTGAAGTGTATCTCCATCTTGCCTTAGACAAATTGTGTTAATAAAAAGCAAGGGGCTCTGAGACAAGGAGAACTTGGTTTCTTTAGCCAAGTTTCTCTGATCCCCAATGCCTTTCGTCTTTGAACTCTTAATCTACACACAGCTTTTCTTCAGATTGCTAACCCCTTCTTAATGCTGGAACAAGAACCTCAGCAAGAGTCCTTTTTTAAAATTAATAGTATAATAAACATAGGCATGTAAAAATCAAATAAATAAAATGATCTTTTAATTGAATTATTAAGTCAGAGAACACACGTTTTTGTGCTTGAATGTTTCAAAGATGAAATTTTCTTTTACCTCTATATAGATTTCTAATTATATAAAAAACAGTAAACTTGGAAGTCACACAAAGGCAAGATTAAATTGGTTAAAGCATTATTTAGTACTCTTTGTAAAATGCAAGACATGTGGGCTATTATCTTTTTCCTTCTAGTTTACTATTATCTAAATATGAGGAGACTATATCAGATACCTAATTTTCTGATTGATTTCCATGGAGTTTCATATACCTGAAAATGTACTCCAGGGTTACTGAAAGGCACATGTCATAGACATGTGGATTTCTGAGTTCAAAGCTTTCTCCAAACAGAGATACTAAGGTTTTGTTTGCTTTACATATTACTTTACACATAACACTACACTCAAAGAAAGGTTAGGCTGTTAATAATCTCTGTAAAATAGAGTTAGTCTTATATGAATTAGCATGAGAGGAACATTTAAGGCCTACAAAGTTCAATGTTGCCTTGGCATGATATAGCTGGAAAAGGTACAAGCTAGAACGCAAGTGCAGCACATCCTCCATGGTAATGTAATGTGACAGTGGAAAATGTATTTAAATATGAGTATTTCATATTATAGTAAACTTTTCTGACAGACTTTTTTTATGTCATGAATTTAAAGAGAGGCAGCTTTAGGAAATAATGTCCTTATGGCCTTAATGAGTTACGACTATTTCCAAAGGGAAAAGGAAATGCATTAGGAAAATTTGACTCTACATTTGTAATATGAAAATCCTCTTTTATAAATGTGAACTCTGCAGTGGGATCTCATTAGTATAATGATTTGGCATAGATAATGTGCAATTTGAAAACATGAGGCCTTTGATCCCTAACCTTTTGAATCCCTCTTAGAACTTCTGCAGCTTTTTAGAGTCTATTATTATATCATTTTTCCTCTTGATTTTCAAATTTTAGCTTTAGATGGCATGTAAAATATAAAATAGAAGCATGATATTTTACACAGAAATGTTTTATATTAAAAGTTTATGGTTGGGAAAAATAATTTTGCCATTAAGCGTGATTCCTGGGTTTACCATACATAACCTTTTTGGGTTTTATCAGATCTCTTAAAATCACTGAGATTGGAAAGAAAATAATGTCTACTTCATAGCTTGCGTGAACACATACAAGTAATGTATATTGACCTTAATGTTTCCTTCAGCTTGACTAACGCTTAGACATGTTGTTTCCTGATTCTTAGCCCCTGACCTCCTTCTCAAAGAGATGTTGCAGAATCTAAATGACCTAACCACTGAGGTCCTTCCTTCCTTTTCTTAGAGTATTTATTCTAGAAAACTTACAGTTGCAAGTTCTTCCTCTGCCCCTTTAAGGTGTAAACCTTTTTTAAAGGTTTAGTTTTACAACACAAGACGGTCTTTTTCAAGGAACTGGGAATCATCCATTTAAACTATGATAAGCAAGGAAGAACCTTGCCTCCCATTTTCTGAGGAAGGGCTGGTGTCTAAAGTCAGAGGTGCTTTTGCTTTATGCAGTAAAATGACCTCCTGTCATGAAGATAATAGAAAGTTTACTTTTTCTTTGAATGAGGCCAGTTAGGAAATACAGATGGCTCATGGTCCTTCAACTCATCCTAGCTTTTAAAATCTCTACAGTCCCTATTTCAATGGAGTTGAATTCAGTCTGAGTTTTTGTTTCTCCTATTCAATAGCCTTTAATAAACTCTACCTTACCTTTTGATATCTGGCCAATGAAATTCTTGGCTTTGACAATACCTACAATATTTCCTGTCAATACTAATGGCTATTACAGTACTTGGAAGTCATTGAACAAAAACCCTGAATCCTTCAGTTACTCCTAGAAGTCCAAGGGAGCTGCACTGAGGGGAGAACCACTCTTAACTAGAGGGGTTCTGGAGCTTAAAAAGTCAAGTATGATGTGTAAGTAAGAAAGTGAGACTTAGCCCTAACTGGTTTGGCTCAGTGAATAGAGCATCAGCCTTCAAATTCAAGGGTCCCAGGTTCGATTCCATTCAAGGGCATGTACCTTGGTTGTGGAAACATACCCAGTAGGGAGTGTGAAGGAGGCAGCTGATTGATGTTTCTCTCTCATCAATGTTTCTAACTCTCTATCCCTCTCCCTTCTTCTCTGTAAAAAATCAATAAAATATTTTAAAAAAAGAAGAAGATAAGACTTAGGCAGGTAATGGATATCTGTTGTATTTGTCTCTTGCCATCATTTTTCCTCCTTCATAGGAGTGAGCTTGCCTTGCAATCTGGTTGAACTCTTCAATGCTCACCTCCCTTTCTTTTATTTACTCATATGTGTTTTCCCCCAGAAATTCCTTGAACATCTATCTAATCCTGTCTTGGGTTCTGCTTCTCAGAGAACATGAAGTAACATAAGATAATCACTAAGGTGATGGCAATTAAAAAGAACTAAAAGTATATTAATATCTAACCACTATGCTTTACACCTAAAACAAATACAAAATAATATTGAATGTAAACTGACTGTTGTGACTCAGCTGGTTTGAGTTTCATTCCATGCACTGAGAGATTGAAAGTTTGATTCCCAGTCAGGGTACATGTCCAGGTTTCCAGATCAATCCCCAGTTAGATGAATGCAGGAGGCAGCCAACCAATGTTTCTCTCTCTCTCGCTCGCTTTCTCTCTCTCTCCCTCTCTCCTTTCCTCTCTCTCTAAAACCATATTTTTAAAAATGTAATAAGTAAGAATGTTTTGAGTAGAAGGAAAACCATATACAAATGCCATCCTGGCCCATAGTGAGTTAGAATGAGTGAAAATAATACTAAATAAATAGGTAGGGCCCAGCAGGGTGTAGCTCAGCAGCTGAGCATTGACCCAGGAACCAAAAGGTCACTGGTTCAATTCCCAATCAGGGCATATGCCTAGGTTGCAGGCCCAAATCTAGTAGGAGGTGTGCAGGAGGCAGCTAATGAATGATTCTCTCTCATCATTGATGTTTCTATCTCTCCCTTTCCCTTCCTCTCTAAAATCAATAATAATTTTTTAAAAATATAGAGATAGGTAGGAGTAAGAGAAAGCAGTCTTTTGGTCAATAAGTATAGTTTGAAATTTTTTTCTAAATGTAATAAATCCTTGAAAGTGAGAAATTTTATATAATTTACTAAAGGCCCAGTGTACAAAATTCATGCACAGGAATGAGGTTCCCTCAACTCAGCCTGCACTCTCTCCAATCTGGGACCCCTCAGGACCCCTGGTTCCTAACCACTCACCTGCCTGCCAGCCTCACTGCTCTCCCCTGCTGGCCTGATCCCCCTAAGTGCTCTCCCCTGACAGCCTGCTTGCCCTAACTGCTCTCATCTGCCTGCCTAATTGCCTCTAACCTCCTCTGCCTTGGCCCTGCCAATATGGCTTTGTCAGGAAGGACATTTGGAAGGTCATCTGGAAAATGTTCAGTCTAATTAGCATATTACTCTTTTATTAGCATAGATGCCACCTTGTCCTAAAAATGAAGGTTGTTCCTATTATGGAAGGGGATCCAGCAGTAGTATCCTGGGTTCTGACCAGGGCTTATGTGCTTATGCTTTATCTCAGCAGATGTGATTCTAGTAGAAGACTCTTGGATGTGCCTTGAACATTTCCATCGAATTTGCCAAATCATCCTCCAAAAATGTTAAACCACTTTAAACTCCCATCAGCAACCATGTGTGTGCCCACTTTGATGCCAATATCATTGATTTGTCCCTACAAGCTTCCCTCCCATCAGCCAGAATTGCTTGGTACTTGAGCCAACCTCATTGTTCAGCTGGGGCCTTGATTTCCTGAGATAGAATTATGGGGGCAGAAAAATAGTTTTCCTCTACCTTTCTGAGTTCTTTGTGGAAGCCCTTGTAATGAAAGACAAATCACCAAGAGAAAAACAAAAGTTCATTAACTTGTATACCACATGTATATGTGGGAGATTCCAGAGAAAAATTAGTAACTCCTCAAGTTGGCTTAAAATGTAGATTTAATACCTTTTTCCTAGGGAAAGAGAATGGGAGATGTAGGCCTCTTAGAGGAGAGTAAATGATTTTTAGGAAAGATGAATGGGGGTGGGGGGATAGTTTGTAACAAAGTTTGGGTGTGATGTCAACTTCTATTCTCCTGTCCTGTGACAGGAGTCAGTCTTCTCTGCCTGATGACACTTCTCCCATCAAGGGGACCTATGACATTCAAGCTCTTTTTAGGGGGTCTGATTTTAGGCAGATCAGAATACTTCAGTGAAAGCCTCTGCATGCATTTGCTGTTTTTCAAGCATCTGCAGGTCAAGATCATCAATATTACAACACAGCATATGTTGGAGTGGCATGTTCTCTGACCTTCAGAATAAACCCAGCAAAAGCTTCTTTCCTCTCTTAGATGATATGCCACAGTAGCATTATTCCCTGGAGACAGTATTCTGATCAGACCTTCCTGGGAGTGGTCATAACATACCTGTGCTTGTAGAAAGGTGTGGGCCACGTCACTAAATAAACCAGGGGCAGTTTTCTCATCTTGTGGAAAGGGAGATAAAGTTATGATAGTTTATCTCTCTTTCCACAGGTTTCTTGTAGGTTTGTGTCTCCACTGCCCTCCTCCCTTCCACTCCTCCCCCCTCCCCAACCCCCCACACACACCTCAGCAATCCCAGCACCACGGTGACAGGGCTTGGGGCTGCAGGGTACTGGCCTCCCTGCAGGTTTGTGTTCCCATCAGCGCCCCAAAGCCCCAGCGCTGTCATGTTTACATTCAATATTATTTTGTATTTGTTTTAGGTGTAAGGCATAGTGGTTAGACGTTAATATACTTTTGGTTCTTTTTAATTGCCATCACAGCCTCCGTGTATCCCAATCCAGCCCCGCTCAGCCCACAAACTCCCTGTGGGTTTGTGTTCCTGATCCGGCTCCCTACAGTCCCAGCGCCGCCACGGCGGGGTTGGGGCTGTGGGGTGCCAGACTCCCTGCGTGTTTGTGTCCCCATCTGGCCCCCTGCAGCTCCAGCACCACCATGGCGGGGTTTGGAGCTGCTGGGTGCCTCTGCCTGGCGTGGCTATCTTTATAATTTGCATACTCACTCTTATTGGCTGGTAGCTTAATGGAGTGATGATTAATTTGCATCTTATTCTTTTATTAGATAGGATTGAGAGTGTTACAGATGTATCCCATCTTCCCATTTTACCCCCCTCTACCCAGTTCCTACTCATCCTACTCCCAGGTCTTCACTATCCTGTTGTTCATGTCCATGAGCTATGCATGTTAAGTATATAAGTTCTTTGGTTTATCTCTCCTTGTCTCCCCACCCCCACATGGAAGTATGTCAGTAAATTAACTTTTAAAGTAGAGTTCAATAAGATGATTTTAATTATCAGTAATATTTACATATTGAGTGAATGATCTAATATGTGCAAAGTACATACATTTCAGCAACCATATAAGATTAAACAGCCCCAGTTAAATATTGCTGCCAGGATCATAACTACATCAAAAGATACCATGAATAAAATGTTCTTACTACTTAAGTATCATCATTATGTATTTATTCTAATTTAATATTAACATTAGACTAATATAATAAAGTCATATATAATCAATAATTTAGAATGTATTGACTACATGTAAGGCATGAACTAAGATCCAAATTAGCTTGTGTGTACTCAGTGGGAAAGTTATAAAATATACAATGTTCAATCATAAAAATGGAAATGTTGTAGACTCTATCAAGTATGTCTCTGGCACAAAGGGATAGAATAAATAGATATGAGATATGTATGCAAGTGTACTATTACATATATAAAAAGAGTATTAATAAATAAGGGTAATGACTCAGGAAATTATGTCTTTGATACTTTAGACTGTGGATCTAGTTAAAATTCAAAAATTCAAAACAGTATCATTGCCTAATCAGTTTGGCTCAGTGGATAGAGTGTCAGCTTGAGGACTGAAAAGTCCCAGGTTCAATTCCAATCAAGGTCATGTACCTTAGGTATGGGCACATCGCCAGTGAGAGGTGTGTAGGAGGCAGCTGATTGATGTTTCTCTCTCCTTGATGTTTCTAACTCTCTATCCTTCTCTCTTCCTCTCTATAAAAAATTAATCAAATACATTTTTTTAAAAAAACAGTATCATAAATATTCTTCCAAATAATGATTCCTACTTAGGTAGAGTATGTAAATAAATATAATCCAATAGCTAACATATTCCAGAGACATTATTAGGCTTTATTTTGTGATATTTTTTCTCCTTCTACTTTCCTGAAGGCATGTTATGAACTATATAATTTAAGAATTTAAGTGTAATCATTTGGGTTCTGGATTCATAACTAGTTTTCTTCTATTCTTGCTCTCATGAAGTCCATTCTATATAGGAAACTTTTTTTTAAGATTTTTTTCCTGCATGTAGAACTCAAAAACATCTTTATTTTTTTAAATTTAATTTTCTTTTCTTAATTTTTTCTACTATAGTGATCTTCAACATTATTTTATATGTTTCAGGTGTACAGCATAGTGGTTAGACATTTATATAATCTACAAAATGATCCTCCCAGTAAGTCTAGTACCCACCTCATATCAGACAGAGTTATTAAAATATTACTGATGATAAGAAACTTATTTTTTAAATTTAAACTGTGTTAAACACTACTTTAAATGTTCCAAAAATGCCCATTATACTAAGAAAAATAGAAGCACATTATCCTTGTTTACAAAACCCCACACGATGTGACTCCTACCTAATCTATCTGTTGTCTTTAATCCCTCTCCTGTAGATATATTAACTTTTTTTCTCCTCCTTATAATAATCACATTCTCTTTTTATGACAATGTCTTCCTTTACTGGAATGCCTTCTTTGGTTGTTCTTTTACAAGCATTCAAATTTCGGCTCAAAATGTCATATCCTGATATAGATCTTATATCTCAGTAGTCTATTGTAAGATGCTATATGATAAATCATCCAGGACTCGGTGGCTTAAAAGGAATTTATTTAACTCATGAGTCTATAGCTCACTGAATTATGCTATATCCCGCTAGTTGGGTAAAGTCACATATTTACTAATAAACTATCTTTCAGCTAATCCTTAGAGGGATTACTGTTTTTATTCTATTTTAATGTTAACATTAGACTAATTTAATAAAGTCATATGAAAGCAATAACTTAGAATTTATTCACTATATGAAAGGCATGAACTAGGGTCCAAATTAGTTTGTATGTACTCATTGGGAAAGTTATAAAATACACAATGTTCAATCATAAAATTGAGCCATATGTCTTTCATCTTCCAGCAGGCTATTCTAAGCACACCCTCAAGGTGGGATCAGAGGTTGAAAAACATAAGTGAAAGGTATTGTATGATCACTAGTGCTAAAACAGTCAAGAAGCCAAACTCATAATCAAGCAGTGGGGAGGAATTAGATTCCACAACTCTAGTGAGATAACATAACATAGAAAAGTACATAGGTACAGAGATAAACAAACAATTCTATCCACCAATAAAATTAACGTACTACAAATAATTTTGGCCACAATTATTCACATCCATTTCCAAGACAAAACAAACAAACAAAAAACACCCATTCCTTACCAACATTTAATCAGATCAAGTATAAAGTATATGATCTCATTACCAACATCAAGTCCAAATAAATCTCATCTTAATCTTGGGAAATTATAAACTAAAAAACAACACCCACAAACCAAAAGTATATAAGGGTGAGAGAAAGAAGCAGAATAACTACAATTAATACTTTGATTCTAAATAGAGATGAGTAATAGCAGGTACAGAGCAATAGGTTGGCCATAACAATATATTTTTGTTGTTAAACCTCACTCAAGGATATTTTTTCCATTGATTTTTAGAGAGAATTGAAGGGAGGGGGAGAGAGAGAAACACCAATGTGAGACAGATGGATTGATCAGTTGTCACTCACATGGGCTCCTTCCTAGGCGAGGCATTAAACCTGCAACCCAGGCATATGAGCTTTATCAGGAATCAAAACTGACACATTTTGGTGCACCAGCTGATGTTCTAACCATGAAGCCACCATAGCAGCCATAGCAATGTTTAACCTTGCTGGATTAATGTTATCTGATGCCTACTGGGGGATTGGAAAGTATCTTTTCAATAGAAATTGACTTTATTCCATGGGAGTAGATTCTCAGTTCATTTTCCTCCATTTTCCTTATCTTTTCCTCTTTGGACCCCATTAGTTTTTCATTAAACTCCTTAGGCACTTCTTTAAAAGGCATAAGAAAATATTGCAGAATTTTCTCAGCCTGTTTCCTAGAAAAAAAATGGAGATTACGAGAGGCTGTAGGAACTTGTTTCATTATTATTTCTTGAAAATTCTTGTTAGCTTTACTCCAACCCATACAACAAAAGCCACACTCCTAATTGCTTTCCTGCTATGTCTTTCTCTCTGGACTTATTTCTACTATTTTGAAGCTAGGATTCTTTGTGCTATGAACTAAAGCTTTCTAGAAATTCTTTTGAGAGACCTGAAAGTGTCTAGGAATGACTGCTCTGACTTTTTATAAGGTCACTACAAAGAGTTTCACAAGCCTATGGCTTTGAGATCTATAGTCTGAGGCCATGTCTTATTTGAGAGTATCAAATTGCCCCAGGGAAAGAATCAATATTATTTTTCTAATCTAGGAAGTTCTAGCCCCTCTTGCAATTGTACTTCTTTTTTTTTTCCTTTTGACCACATCTCTTTCTTGCACTGTCTTATAATATACAGTTAAAAGGTATTAGCTGCCACTTTCAAAAGTTAGCCTGGAGAGTTCTTTTCACCCAAATCCAAAAGTTAATAATATAATTTTATGAAATAGTCCATCACTACATATTACAGCTGCTTCTATCTTTGTGTTTTTACAATACCACTCTTCTGATACCAAGTGTGTGTGTGTGTTTATTTTCCCACACCAACCAATTATTCAACTCTTCAGACACCTACTGGGTCTCCTACAGTAAATTCAGTTCTGTTACTAACTACCTGGAGTTACTGCAGACCTGACAGGTTAAGGGTTCAATCTAACAAAATTGCCCCCTGCCCTCCAACTTCAAGTAACAATCTCAAGTCAATGCCACCTGTACTTCTGATCAACTGGCTGTAAGGTTCCAACAACCCCATCCTCAGGTTTGATAATTTGCTAAAACTACTCAAGAAAGAATTCAAGAAAGCACTTTACTCATATTTCTGGCTTATTATAAAAGATAAAACTCCCAAACAGCCAGATTCACTGGGAAAGGGATGTGGAAGGGGTATGGAGCTCCCTGGTCCTCTGAGTTGTGCCACACTCCTAGCACCTTGATGTGCTTACCAACCCAAAACTCTTTGAATTCCAACATTCAGTTTTTATGGAAGTTCCATTAAATCATTGTTCTCTGTTCAACTCAATTTCTAGTCTCTCTTCCCAATCTTTAGATTGGAAGGTGAGGCTGCAAGTTCCAATCCTCTGATCATCTGATTGATTCCTAGGGCACCCAGCTTCCATCCTGAAGCTCTCTAGGGGCCCACCAAATGTCATCTCATTAGCATAAACTCAGGTATGCTTAAAAGGGGCTTATTGTAAATAACAAAAGATGCACCTCTCATACTATCACTTAGGATAATTCCAAAGATTTTAGATACTGTTATGACAGAAACATGGAATGAAGATCAAATATACAGTATATATCTTAATATATCCCAAATATCACAACAGTTTTCCTAGATCCTTGGGGCATCACAGTAATTTTGTAAGCTTCTGCTAACCAACATAATATATTTTGTTATGTTTTATTTTTAATATGCAGCACTCCACTTTAAATACTGATGTCTGTATCAGATTTCTATTAGCATGATTATGCTACATAACCAACCACTTCAAATATCTGTGGCTTACAACAAAAAGCATTTATTTCATCCTCAAAGGGTGTAGGATAAAAATTCTGCCTGTGTTTGGGTGTGCACTTCTTCTTACTTTGAGCTTGTCTCACTCTTACATCTATCTGTCAGGCAATCAGTTTGCTGTCAGATTGGGTGACAGGATGATTTTACTTATTTCTCATCTTCCAGCAGTGGGTCCAGGCATGTTATCTGGCAGTAACACAGCTTCAAAAGTAGAAGCAAAGGCCTCTATTTATATGAAATTGTCCTTTATAACATTGGCCAAAACAAGTAAAACATCTAAGCTTGTATTTCTCAGATTCAAAAAGTAGCCTGTGGAGTCACATGGTGAAAAAAATAATGGTTAAAGAAAGAGAACTGGGACCATTAATGCAATCACTAATGACATCTTTCTGACTGAATAAGTTTTAAGTGCCTGACATTTCTTTGTTATCATTCTCCTATTTTATTTCTTCGGTATGTACTACAATTCTGAACTGTTTTGGTTTTGGTCCTTAGAGTTTTTATTAAAATTAAAATTTTAGATCCAGGTGTTTCATTATTTCTGGACTGTTATGGAAATTTATATTGCATAACCAGGCCTTGTGGAATTGTTGGCGTTTAGATGTGACATGTAAAAAGCAGTATCATAGTTTGCCACATGTAACAAGCACTGTACTGTTTTTGCCAGATTCCCATAGCCCAAGTTGAGGGACCCCACCAGTGCACAAATCTGTGCCTGGTACACATATAAGATCTTTGGTTAATCTCTTCACACCCTCCCCCTTTTCCCTTTCCCTCTGAGATTCATCAGTCTGTTCTATGTTTCCATGCCTGTGCATTAACCATCTGCAACCCGGTGGACAGTGCACATCATAGCAAACGGTAGAACGGTCAGATGGTAGCTTAGGTTTTTATATATAGATATAAATTGATGTACAATGGAATCAAGATAATTTGACATTTCATCTCAGAAATTTTCAAACCAACAACAAAAATAAATAAATTTAAAGGAGATGGCACAGCTATTTAAAACCAGTGAAAAGAAGCATGAATAAATCATTTAGAAAATTGGGTTAATGAGGCAAGTTAAAGTCTTCTAAGATGGTCATGAGATGTTTCTAGATGGTGCATTTGCCAGTAACAAAAAGGATATTATATTTTGGGGAAAGGAATCATGACAATAAATACTTTATGTGGTGGAGCATTATACATTATGTAAATAAATTGCTTGTCCTACCTAAATAATTCAAGGTAAAAAATAAAGAATAAAAAAATGGGAGACAATTAAAAATCTGATCCTTTTAAATATATTAGTAGAAGTTTAAAAAACACATATGAGAGTTGGGGATATAACCTCTAGACAGTATTAAGAATGTAGCCAATTTTGCATATGGAAATTTTGGAATCATTAAAACTGCACAGAATCTGTGGACAGGAAAAGAAAAATGGATGAGATAAAATCAGAGTTTTAATTGATTTATATTCATCAAAAGCATAATTTTTAATGAAAGAAAAAGACACTAAAGAGTATAAAATATGTAATTTAATTTAAATAAGTTTAAATTATACAAGCACAATGGCATACTTCAAAGACCTAGAATAAATTCTCCAAAAATTCATCTGGAATTAAAAAAAAAAATCCTGAATAACTACAGCAATCTTGAGAAAGAAAAAAAAAAAGTTGGAGGGATCACAATATTGAATATCAAGCTATACTACAAAGCCACTGTTCTCAAAACTGCCTGGTACTGGCACAAGAACAGATATATAGACCAGTGGAACAGAACAGAGAACCTAGAAATTGACCCAGGCCATTATGCTTAATTAATATTTGACAAAGGAGGCAAGAGCATATAATGGAGTCAAGACAGTCTCTTCAATAAATGTTATTGGGAAAATTGGACAGATAACATGCAAAAAAAATGAAAGTAGGACACCAACTGACACTGTACACACACAAAAAAATAAATAAACTCAAAATGGATAAATGACTTAAATGGAAGATGGGAAACCATAAAAATCCTAGAAATCATAGGCAGCAAAATAGATATTTGTAGCAATATCTTTACCAATACAGCTCCTAGGACAATGGAAACTAAAGTGAAAATAAACAAATGGGAGAACATGTTTGCCAATGTTATCTCCAATAAGGGTTTGACCTCCAAAATTTACCATCTTGTGGTGGCCATTTATGTCCACATGGGGGTAGTCATCTTTGACTTACAACTTAACAAAAGGAAAATAAAAAATCCAATAAAAAAAATAGGCAAAAGGACCTAAATAGACACTTTTCGAAAGAGAAGAAGGCCAAGAGACATTTGAAAACATGCTAAAAATCACTAATCATCTGAGAGTTATCATCTCACACCTGTCAAAATGGCTATCATCAAAAAATCAACAAACAACAAGTGCTGGCGAGGATGTGAGAAAAAGGAATCCTCATGCACTGCTGGTGGGAATGCAGACTTGTGCAGCCACTGTGGAAAACAGCATGGAGTTTCCTCAAAAAATTAAAAATGGAACTTCCATTTGCCCCAGTAATCCCACTTCTAGGACTATATCCCAAGAAAAACAGAAACATCAATCAGAAAGGATATATGCACCTTTATTTTCATAGTAGCACAATTTACAAGCTAAGATTTGGAAACAACCTAAGTGTCCATCAGCAGATGAGTTGATTAAAATAACTGTGGTACATCTACACAATGGAATACTACACCACTGTAAAAAAGAAAGGACTTTTACCATTTGCAACAGCATGGATGAAACGGGAGAGCATTATACTAAGTGAAATAAGCCAGTCAGAGAAAGATAACTATCACATGATCTCACTCATTTGTGGAATATAAAGAACATCATAAACTGATGAAGAAAAATAGATATAGAGACAAAGAAGCGTTGAATAGACTGTCAAACTTCAGTTCGAAGACAGGGAATGGTTGGGAGTATAAGAGATCAACCAAAGGACTTCTATGCATGCATTTAAGCATAACCAATGGACACAGACACTAGGGGAGTGAGGGCATGTTCCAGGGAGCGGGGTATTCAGGGGGAGGTCAATTGGAGACATATGTACTACTATCTGTAATACTTTAAACAATAAAATAAATAAACAAACAAACAAACAAACAAGCAATATTAATCTGTTGTGTTAGAAGCTATTATAGATGTTACTAAAAGTCTGATGCACGAAGATTCATGTAAGAATAGGCCTTCCTTCCCCTAGTTGTTGGCACACAGCGGGCTCGTTCCAGCAGCCTGGCAGTAGTGGCAGTGGTGGCAAGCCTTTCATGCTCTGGTGCCAATTCCTCCTTGTCCTCCTTCTCCAGAGAGTTCCTCTGTGCAGTGCTGGCACGCCCTGGGATATGTGGAGGGGAAGAGGTGGGGGGAGCGAGGCAGGCAGAGAGGACTGCATAGGTTGGGTGTGCTACTGCACTTCACTTTCCCACTGTCTTACTCCTCATCCTCTTACTCCTCTGCCCTCTGCACCCAGGCTGCCTGCTTTCCCTCCACACCCATCACCCCTCCCCTCTTGATTTGGTGAGATAGGGAGGAAGGAGATCTGATAAAGATGGTAAAATTTGGAGGTTAAACACTTATTGGAGATAACATTGGCAATAGGTTACTGTATAGGTGACCTTTTTCATCTATTCAAAACAAAGCTGAGCTGCCTGCCTCTGCCACCATCACCCTTTGGCTGGCCTGGAGCTCCCGGGGTGTGCTGTGTACTGAGTCAGCTCCCACAAGCATCCAACGCTAGAGTTTTGTTTACCAGAGCAGCGAGTGGGGGTAGAGTAGAGGGAGACACCAAAAACAAGGAGCTATGACCTCAGGCGCCAGGGAGGATTCAAGGACAGTTGACAGATGTGGAATGCAGCAGGGAGGCCCTGAGGAGGCATTGGCCAGGTTCCATTCCGGTCAAGGGCACGTTCTTGGTTGCGGGCACATCCCTGGTAGGGGTCGTGCAGGAGGCAGCTGATCAATGTCTCTCTCTCATCGATGTTTCTAACTCTCTATCCCTCTCCCTTCCTATCTGTAAAAAATCAATAAAATATATTTTTAAAAAATAAAATAAAAAAGTAAAATAAAATTAAGTAGTCATATAATAAAGGATATTTAATAACCTTTCCTAATTTTGCTCCTGAGCCCCTAGAAATTATTTTACCACTGAGGTCTGTAAGATGGGGAAAAAATAGCTAACTCCTGTAGTTGCTACTTCTGTTTCTCCCCTGAGGGAGATACTACATTAGGTAAAGAAACTGAAGAAATGAAAAAAAGTGAATTATTTGTAGTCCCATTTTCATCTATATATTTCAATTAAATTTATTGAGGTGACATTGGTCAATAAGATTATATAGATTTCAAGTGTAAAATTTTATGATACATCATAGGTATATAGCATAGGTATATTCATTCCCTTGACATTCACCACCCAAAGTCATATCACCTTCTGTCACCATATATTTGACCTCCTTTATCCTTTGCTACCTACACATCCCCTTCTCTCTGGTAACCATAGTACTATTTTCTGTGCCTATGAAGTTTTGTTTATTTTTATCCCACATATGAGTGAAATCATATGGTTCTTAACTTTGTCTGACTTATTTCATTTACCATGATATTCTCAAGATCCATCTATGTTGTCCCAAATGGCAGTCATCTATGTATTTTTATTTAGTTTGTCTAGCTACTATCCTATAAGAAATAATGTGAAGATAAACAGAAGAGTTATCAAGATTATTCTCTAAAACTAAAACATCTTTATAAATAGAGCTTATTATTTATATCCTTTAGAAAATACTTTTATGTTATTGGTATAAAATGAATGGAATCAATTACTGAAGGAATAAAACGTTGCATTGCAAATATGGGGATTTAATAAAAATTTAATTAGCAAAAATATTGACATGCTTTTCATAAAAGGTTTTACTGCAGTTTGATAAAGTATCCTTCAGATTACTTTTACTTATGATGTTGAGCTCTTTAAGTTATATAAAATATATTGCTATGGAATTCACAATGGTTTAATTTTTCACAATGCACATTAAAGAATTATCATGTATATGATTATTGCACCTAAAGGGATGTTTTGTATGTTTCCTAATAGTTTTTATAGAAAATCTTTTAAAATTAAAAAGAATGTTTGTTTTTCTATTGATTATATGATTTAAGAATTCAGAAGATTGAAAGCATAGTAGAATCATGCCTGTCTATTTCACTAAGTACTGCATTTCTACTCTGGAGATTATGATAGCACTTCTTAAACAAAAAAAAAATATAATTTTTCACATTTCTGTTTCTTTAATATATTAACAGTAAGCTTTATAAATTTTTACTGCTACCATTAGGACTTTAAGTTATATGTCTATTTGTGTACATACATTCTTAGGTCCTAATTTATGTTAAAAAAGCTTTTGTCATTAATGTTTCACTGCCAGTAATATTAATTCTGTGTATTGTTTTGCAAGTTGTCTCCCAGAAAATCCAATATTCACAAAGATTAAATCTAATGGACCAGTATTTTAAAATTGCTCACAGACAGGAAACAACAAACTAATTGTGTATACAAATTGGAACTATAATATCTCAGCTTTTCTTTCAGTATGAATTGTAGAAATCTTATTCTACATAATAAAAGATTAATATGCAAATTGTCCCCACAGCCAGGAGCTCGACTGATCAGGAGTTAGATGTGTGCTGACCACCAGGGGCAGCGGCGGCATACAGCAGGGAGAAGGGAGGCCCCAGTCAGCAGCTGGCAACCACTACGGACCCTACCATGCATAAATTTCATGCATTGGGCCTCTAGTATATGATATAAAATTGCTTAGAATTAGGAAAGAGAAGTAACCTAGGGATCTGAGAATAACACATAATTTTAAAGTCACCAATCAGAAAGAATACGAATATATTAAATAGGGATAGCATTAAAAATTCACCTCTGTCTTAAATGGTCACAGACTGAGAAAGTTCACTACTTATCTTCTAAAATTCTATCTTTTAGGCCTCTCAAAATGTGTAAGCATCTTTGTTGGTTGTCTCCATGGACACGGCATTTCGCCATCCAGGGAAACTTGTTATAACCTTCATGTACCACAAATTCAATGGATATTTCCTATTCATGATTATTTATAAAAATGCTAAATAAGACTATCTTTCTCTGTGTTAATAGAAGATTGGTGCAAATAATCACCAACAATAGATAATCCATAAATCATTTCTACTTGATTTTAGAATTTATCATGTAAATTGCATTCTACAGCAGAATTGTCATTCCAATACAATTTGCTTAGGATGATATTTAAATTAGTTTTCATTCCCTTGACATCCACAACTGAAGGTGAAATGAGTCAGCAAACAAGTGACTTAGGTAAGGAAAAAATATGCTTAGAAATAAAAGTGTACTATGAAGAATTTTTAAAAGGCACACACACACACACACATACACACACACAAAGAAGCAATAGATAAAGAGGGGTGGAGAACTTTTTTTCTGCCAAGGGCCATTTGGATATTTATAACATCATTCCCAGGCCATTCAAAATTATCAACTTAAAAATTAGCCTGCTATATTTGGTCAAACATTTAATTGACCCATCCCTAATGGCTTGGCAAGGCCAGACCAAATAATTTCACGGGTCTTATATGGCCCAGAGGCCAAACATTCCCTACCCGGGACTGAAATGTCTCATGTCAATTATATAATTTAGCATGCAAAGCTTAGATATAAACATTAGATGAATTTTAGGGGTTGCACTCTTATCAATTTTATATCCCATGGATATCTTTACTTCAACATATCCACAAATAAAATAATTTCCCAATACCATCCTAAAAGATATATGTTCTACCCTAAATTCATTTTCTAACATTTTGGGTTTGTTACACATGTTCATACATACTGGAATCCTGTTCTGGAGAAAATAAAAATATAACTCGTGTTCAAAAATGATGGCATTAAAATCAAAAGTTCAAATATACATTAATTACAAAGTAATGAAAACAAAAGATTATTCTTTTAAACATATGATAGACTACTTTTTTACTTAGCATAAATTTTCAGCTTTAACATCTTTCTTTTTTTGGTATTAAACAACAATCCCTTTATTAAAACTAGAGAAATATTAGCACTTCAAAAATTTGTACAATCTCATCTCTTCCCACCATTTTTCAATTTCTCCACCCTCCATTTCTAAGTACATTCTCATATTATCTACCTTAAGTATTAAACAAAATATCAAAATCAAGAACTAAAGCCATATCTTCTCCCATTTGTCACTTTTCTATTTCCCATTACTGTGAATATTCTTTTGAGAATTTGCTCTGTATTAATGTGCTTACATAATAACTGTAATTGCATGAATTTTTTTCTAGCTTTCTTAGTGTACTTTCAGAATTTTAAGGGAAAGGCTTGCAAGTTATTTACTCTATGTCACAAGTAAATAGTATAGTTACCGAAATGTAACATCTAGTCAGTGAATATATATTACAGAATAAATAATTTCCTTGTTAAATAAAAACTTTGAAAGTAAATATAAATTCTGAAATACCACAAATGTATATGACATTTAAATAAAAAATGAAGAAATAATAAACACAAATAATCACTGAAGGTATAAACTGAAAGTAAACATCATGACACATCAAAAAATTAATTTAGAAACTGAAATATTAGTTTTCTTAAGATAATTTAGGCAACCATTAAAATCAAAACAACAAACATATTTGTTTGGTCTCTATTTCTTAAAAAATTCTTCTGTGTTGCCATGCAAACTTTTAGTTAAAACGACTTCCAAAGTTTTGCAAATGATGACAATAAATATCCTGAAAAGAATCAAAGTAAAAATAATTAAAGGCAAAGAAAAAAGTAAGTATAGTTCAGCAGGAATTTAGAAACTGTAGAAACTTTAGACATTATGTAGCCCCTCATAAGCACCATGTTAACCTGCATTATTGATAAAATGTTTCATTAATAATAAGTAATAGAAATGTTATCTCCTGAGGAGATATCCTATCCTTCATTGAAAATAGAATATTGAAGTCTCCAAATGCTATTGTAGAACTGTTTATTTTCCCTTTAATTTTTTTGTCAATATTTGCTTCATATATTCTACAATGTTTACTTTATATATTTTGGTACTATGTTGTTATGCGGGACTGACTAGCAGACCCTGAACAACAGATGAGTGATTACTCTGACACATGTTTCTGTGAAAGAGAGACTAAGGGACTACCTGGCTATCACCACCAAGTAGCTCTTCTTGCCTGCCTCCTCAGGCTTTTATTGTAACAACAGCTTGAACCAAAATTAACTATTAGAGACTATCAGCAGGGTAAGCATCCCTTGAGAAAACACATGCATCTGTAATGTCTTTCAAGGAGCATCTCAGCAGGGAGAGATACGGGACAGTGATTGGGGGGCATCCCCTGATTGAACTGCCCAGTCACCTCCCTCAGAGGGAGGCCAGACTGCAGCTTAGGCCCACTCCCTGTGAGAAGTGGGACTAAGCCATCAGTCAGACATCCCCTGAGGGCCCCTGGACTGCGAGAAGATGGAGGCGGGGCTGAGGGAGTCTCCCCATGAAAGCACGAATTTTCATGCACCAGGACTCTAATCTATAATAATAAGAGGTTAATATGCTAATTAGACCAAACATCATTCCAGACATCCTTCATGATGAAGTCAGCCTGGGTCCTGGGTGCCTGTGGACAGCTGGAGGGAAGCCAGCCCCTGTCCCGGCAGCTGGAGGAAAGGCAGTGCTGGCAGCATGGGTCCTGATTGTGGGAGGGAAGCCAGTGCTAGCAGCTGGGGGAAGGAAGGCCTATTCTTGCACAAATTTTCATGCATCGGGCCTCTAACATATATATATATATAAAAGGGCCAGTGATATTTTTCAAACTATTTTGGTAAAGATTTTTTTTTTCTTGTCTGTGGTCACTGAAGTCTCTCTTTCTTTTGCTTGTGTTTTGACATGAATTTTCTTGGACAGATAGAACTAAAACTAAAAATAAAATTTAAAAAATGATATCAAAAATTAATACCTTGCCCTGTTTTTGCAGATTGGATCAGTCTTGAGAGAGTCTAAAATTTATCTGGTCTTGCAAAGAACTTAAGGATCAAGATAAAGTGGGAGCTGAGGGTTTTCTGAAGTTTTTTCTGGGCATGTTTTTGCCTTGGACATAACATCTGTTTCTAAATTCTTCTGCATAGATAGGCACTTTTGAATGTCCTAATTTTCCAAATAATCTTCTCCAGCTTTACTTCCTTGGCCCTTCGCTGTTTATGCTGTAACCATAATCTTTTATCTCAGGCATATATGCATTGTTAGTTCCCCTGTAAAATTTCTGAGCAATGCCTGAGAATCCAGCCTGAATTCTCAATTAGGCAAAATAGAAATGAGAGCTTTCTTACATCATGGAGTATCCAGAGTGCTTAGAACAGGCACACATATTAATTTGCAAATAATTGTTTCTGGTCTCTCCTAAACTAAGGATCAGTGAACAAAAAGGTAAATGAAAAAAAAAAATCATAAAATATAGGGTGTTCCAAAAACTGTATACAAAATACTTTGAATAATTTTAAGGGCACTGTTTTGTTAAAATATATTTCATTTTCAAAATTGAACTAACAGCTATTAAAGTATGTATATATATTTGGGACACCCTATACATGACTAAACTTCAAATTAATCATGAAAAGCAAATATAATATTAATGAGTGAAAAAAATAATTTCCTAGTAAAGGCATTTAAAAATAGAATCAAAATACAGTTCAAACAAACTCAGTATTAACATATTCATGATTTATTTTGTCAAAAGAAAATTTCCTTCTTAATGCAATACTTTTTCATTATTAAGTAAATATAAAGACACTTAACTTCTATCCTTAATGTGTTCTGAATAAGTTTTAATATATACTTACAAGTATAATTGTTTTTAATGTTTTCTCCTAAGGGTAAATTAAAAGATAATGTAATTCAAAGAGAGGAAATTTATCCTCCAAGCAAATTAATCTACGTATGTAATAGAATTAATAATACATTTTACTTTGAAATATACAAATAAACTTATTTCCCAAAATCCCTTTTCATAAGTTAAAATGTTCCCTTCCACAAATATAAATACTGTAGTTCTTAGGTAATTTTACTGCAAGTCTATAGAGCTTTTTAGGGTTTGTCATTTTTATCTGGATGCAAGTTCACTAATATGTTGTAAACTAATGTTCCTATCTAACATATAGGTCTCTGAATTAACATAACTGCTATGTATAAATTTTCATTATTTAAATTCTAGGTTAAAAACACAATATTAAGATTAGTAGACAATAAATTATTTTTACACTTTTCAATCTTTTATGATGGTTTTGAGTTCTTTGCATGTTACAATTTATTCAAATCACTATTAATTGTGACATATTCAAGCACACATTACTGTTCTTAAATAAAGTATTACTGATCAACTTTCGGAAATCCTATATAGTAAAAGCCTAATATGCTAAGTGTCTGGTCAATCGGTTGGCTGTTCAAAAGAAAATTTTAAATCAAAGCATAATATGCTAATATGCTAAGGCCACTCAAGAGCTCATTATGACATGCACTGACCACCAGGGGGCAGAAAGTTGACCAGTCAACCTGTCACTATGATGTGCACTGACCACCAGGGGGCAAATGCTCCAACCAGTAGGTTAGCTTGCTGCTGGAGTTCGGCCAATCAGGACTGAACAAGATGGACTGGACATGCCCTGCAGCCCTCCCACTGTCCCTCCCAGGCTGGCCAACTTCCCGTGTCCCTCCCAGCCCCAATCATGCATCAGTGGGGTTCCTTGGCCTGGCCTGCAATCTGGGACCCATTGGGGGATGTTAGAGAGCTGGTTTCAGCCCAATCCCACAGACCAGGCTGAGGGACCCCACAAATTTGTGCATTGGGCCTCTAGTCACTAATAATAAACTTATAGGAATTAAATGATTTTGCCCACTAGTATTACTCTGATTATTAACCTAATATGGCAACAGAAATTTTGTAGTTTTAATTGAAGTTACTATTTAATTGACTTTTAAATGGAGAGATTATGCCCTGGCTGGTGTTGCTCAGTTAGTTAGAGCATTGTCCAGACACTGAAGGGTCACAAGTTCAATTCCCAGGCTCGGTCAAGGTGTATAACTAGGTTGTGTGTTTCCCCAGTCAGAGCACATATGGGAGCAACTGGTCAAAGTTTCTCTCTCTCTTCCTCTTTCCCTCCCTCTCTCTCTCAAATAATTAAAAATATATTCTCAAGTGGGAATTATAAATTTTAAAATATTAAAAATAAAAAAGATTTTCTTAATGGACCTAACATACCATGAGTGCCCTTTCAATGGAGACTTTTCTTTAGCTGCTTGTAACAGAGGACAGCTGAGAAATTCAAATAATAAGAGGGATTTAGCATGCTGAAGGTCTCTTTGTCTGAGATGGAGGGAGCCACAGGACAAGGACCTAAGCATGGCCTCTGGATTCTGAAAGAAGTCCGCAGCTGATAGCCAGGAAGTAAACAGGAATTCAGCCCTCAACTCTAAGGAAATGATTTCTGCCAATAACAGGAATAGGCTTGGAAGAGGATTCTGAACTGCAAATAAGCATGCAACTAGCCCCCAGCCTTGATTTCACCTGAGCAGAGAACTCAAACACATCATTTTGATTTCTGATCTATACACTGAGTTAAAAAATGAATGTTGTTTTAAGCCAATAAGATTGTTGCAGTTTGTTATGCATCAATAAACCTTCAACACAGTTCCTTAAATTTATCAAGCTGATTGATAGAGCATTTGATAATCTACCATATTACCTTCAAATATATTTTGTATATCTTATGATATAATCATTCCAATTTCTCTAATATCTTAATAGTCACCTGCTGTTATAAGAGAAATCAAATATTTCTTCCTGGTATCTCCAAATTTCTAAGAAATCTTTAAGTTCCCCTGTAAATAGCCAGTTCCTCTTTCTGTACACTACACAGAGCAATGTAGGAAATCAAATCAATCTGTTAGCACTGTCAATAACTTTATTGTCACAATGGATCACAGTTAGTTTGGCTAGAGCATGTCAAAGGTCATGCTCTAGCCAAAGCCATAACAGTTTCTCAGGCTGACCTCCAAGGTTATTTTTTTGTTTTTATTTTGGGTAATTTACATTCTTTTGCCTATTTATCATTACCTTCACACACTCACACACATACCCACATGCACACACAGTTGGGTCTGAACAGGCCAGTGGGTGGCGGGGGGCGGGTAGGGGGGTGAAGGAGAGGGAAGTAGAGGTCAAGCAGGCCAGCAGCGGGGGACAGTGGGGCAAGCAGGTTGGCAGGCAGAGTGGTTAGGTTGCAATCAGGCAGACAGGCAGGTGAGCAGTTAGAAGCCAGTGATTCCAGATTGCAAGAGGGATGCCCAATTTTGTTTGCATAATCTTAGCAGTGATATCCCATTTTTTCTGCTATATTCTATTCCCATGTTGTATCTAGAAAGAATTTACCAGTCTTACCCACAATCTAAGGGAGCATAATATACAATGACATGGCCATTAAGGATCATCATTGCTTACAACAGCAATTTTCAACCAGTGTTTTTAAAACAAGCAATAACTGATTATTTAGTCTGGGGCACTGATCTCTTTTCCCTTAGATTGTCAGACAAAAAAGGACAGCAGCCAACACAACAATAGCCACCCAGTGTGAATCAATCAAAATTATACCTATTTTTTTGTAAGATCGGCAAAAAATATATATAGTTTTTGGTATGCTGCAGAATTTTAATAATTAGTTTGTGTGCCATGAGCTAATAAAAGGTTGAAAATTGCTGGCTTACAACAATGACCCAAGTGGTAATAAATTGGCTTTTGGTGCAGTGATTTTTTTATTCACTAATACATACACATATTCAACAAAATTTTAAATAATAATTACTAAGTTAAATATGTTTCCATTTGTGGCAGATACTGCAGTGAGCAAAGTGCATAACTTTCTGCATTCACAGTCTACATTCTGTTTTACATGGTATAAGATAAATGTATAAGATAAATCTATGCTTGACATGAAATCAGATAATAAAAAGAACTTTGAAGAAAACTGAAACAGTGTACGTGATTACTGGTAGATAAGCATAGGTTTGATGTTATTTTAGAGAAGGACCAGAAGTACCTCTCTGGAAAGCAATTTTTCAGCACTGACTTGAAAGAAACAAAAGTGCATGGGCATGAAAGCAAGCTTGCCAGTTAGAGAAGAGAGCAATGTAAAGGGCACAGGTGAGTAGTGTGGTTAGGAATAGTAAGAGTTCCATGGAAGCTGGGCCAAAATGAGCATGCAACATTTAGAAGATGAAGCCAGAAATTATTTTAGGAATATGATGATAAAAAAATCACACCAGTAAGAGAACTCTTACTTATTTAGGGTGATGCACATTCCTCTCTCTCTCTCTCTCTCTCTCTCTCTCTCTCTCTCTCTCTCTTTCTCTTTCTCTCTGTAGGGGTGTGTGTGTGTGTGTGTGTGTGTGTGTGTGTGTGTGGTGATGAACAAGGGATTAAAAGGGAATGACATTTTGTTTTTCATCTTTTAAATTGTTTCTGGATAATTTATGAAAATAAAAGCATGTTTATATCAATTACAATACTTCACAAGTTATAGTATCTGCTATCACAAGTAATAAAGACACATATATTTCTAACTTCTTGAACATCATTCACAAATTAATGGTTAATAGTGTAGAGTTTCTAAAACAGAAACGTTTCTACTTGACCACCCATGTTCTCTACCTTTCCACATCTCTGTATCTTAGAAGGCCACCAATTTTGCATTATGGTTGATCTCAATAGAGACACAGTTTAGTTTCCTTCCTTTGTGTGAGTCATTCTATATTTCTTTTTTTGATGACTGGTAACAGAATTATAGGTAGCATAAACTTAGATATGGGAGAATATATTAATCAAAATTTAATAACATATGTTTTAACATCATATCCTTTATGAAGGAAGATGAGAATAGAAAGGAAAATTTTTAAATTCATTAAACCACAATGTATAACATTTATTATTGTGCACTTTGCTTCAATTTTTTTGATGTGTTTTAAGCTCTTTGCTTCTTTAGAGAGTTTATAAATATTTAATGAGTGTTCAGCAGAGAACTATTTTTAGTTTTGATATTGCTTTTACTTGATGGCCAGCTAGTAAATCCAACACTTCTCCCATAGTGAAACAATTCAAGTGACATGAACCAAACAGTAGGATTTTGGTTATGAGGGCAGTTTGTCTAGTTTTCTATAGATTTTCCAAACAAAAAATATTTTTAAAGTACCAACTTTAGAAAATAATCAACATATTTTGTGAAAAAAAATTGTTCTCATACAACTTTAGGATTCAATGGAATATAAAACAATATGGGTGGATTCTATGGAAGCACCCAGACAATGCTCTGTCAATGAACCAGCAAAGCCCAGAATGTAAAAGAGCAGTCCCTACACAGGATGTTTCTGAAGGAAATACCAGTAATGCAATTTAGAGAGTTTTATACCATAATTTGAATGAGTGATGAATTAAACACTCAGATATAATCTTTTATGTGTGTACAAATATTCTAGATGCTCATATTGAGCCTTGGGCATTTTGAGAAGATGCTGTGAGGGCTTTATTAGGGAATCTAAAACAGCAATGCACAGTTGTGTCAGGCCTTGTTTTAGAACAATTCTTGTACTTGTTACATTCTTTACTCCCATGATATTAAGCACTTTTATACTTAAGTTTTGGTTCTTATATACAACAGTGGTTGTTTTAGATTGGTGGGTGAATATATGAATTTTATAAAACACAAAGTTATATTTGCAAGGTCTGAAATAGATTTAAGCCACAAATTGCTTTAGTGAATTCACCTGACTTTTCCCAACGTATCTGACCATTTGCTAATTTTTCTATGTTTTTGTGTCTAGCTAAATACCCTAATGCTTCCTGTGTGCATACATATCTACTAAAAATCTCCATTTCTTACTATTTTAAGTTTTAAAACACAGATAAGGTTAAATATTGTGGTAAAGCGTGTTAGATATTATTCTGCATGTTAATTTTCACAACCCAAGAAAAGTGATGCTGAGTAACACATGTTAATATTTTTAAATGCTTCTACATTCCAAATTGTAACTTGAAAAATATTGGTCTTACTTGTACTCATCACTTTGTTTTATTAAAATAATAATATGCATAGAAACTGCATGGCTTTTTGTTTTATAATTCTGGAGCTCAATTCTTTCTTAGCCTATAATTATGCCCTTTCATCAATGTAGCAATATCTGTATCATTACCGGTTTCCTTATGCAATTCACATACCAATTCACATATAAAGTATTGGTATGGTTTGATTAAAATCTATCATCTCACCAAATCTTCTCTATTTGTCTCATTTTCTTTTTTTCCTCTCTTCTCTGCCTTCATTTGTGCTAACAGACCTTTTCTTTTAGGATTCCATCTTATTTCCTTTTTTCTGTATTCATCTTGTTGTCCTTGTTGCTAATTCCTTAATGTTGCCCTAAGTCTATAATATGCATTATTAATTAATCAGTCTACCTTCAAATAATATACTACTTTATATAAAGTATAAGACCATTACAACTGTATATTCCTAATTCTTTCATCCCACCTTTTGTGCTATTATTGTTGTACTCTCTTTTAAATATGGCATAAACACACAATATAGTACTAACATATTTTTAGCATTTTTTTATATGTTAAAAAAATAATTTCATTATATTATCATCTTTTCATTTGCAGTGCTATTAATTTCATTAAATGTCCAAATTCTGGTATTGTATTGCACTAAACAAACTTCATTTACTATTGTTTACAGAGTAGATATGTTGAAAATTAATTCTTATAGTTCTGGCTTTGTCTGAGAAAGTTGTTTCTCAAACATTCAGACCACAAAAAGTTACTATTACAAATGATGCTATAGTGAGCATTGTTTGACATGTCTGTATAGCATAAGTGGGATAACTTTATCTAGCTTACATCCAGAGTAGAATTTGGGGGTCATAAGATATATACAACTTAAATTTTATTTATGATTTTTGAATTGCTATTCAAATGAGGTTATACTTATTTACAAATGTACTAATTTTATTTCACAGCCCTTGTTTTTTCTGTTCTTCAATACTTGGAAGTGTCAGAATTTAATTAGTATAATATTTCTATCTATGAAACAATATATGTATATGGTATATACATATACATATATTATGAATATCATTAATTTATTTAAGGCTTTAATAATTTAATTATTGCTTAATACTTTGGAATACTTTTAATATACACATTTAAAATAAAATAAATGTCTAGATTTTGGAGATTGTTAAAAAGAGTGACATGCTGCCCTGGCTGATTTGGCTCAGTGGATGGAGCTTTGGCCTGTGGACTAAAGGGTCCCGGGTTCGATCCCGGTCAAAGGCACATGCCCACGTTGAGGGCTTGATCTTCAATGAAGCATGCAGGAGGCAGCTGATCAATGATTCTCATCATTGATTTTCTATCTCTCTCTTCCTCTTCCTTACTCTCTGAAATCAATAAAAGAAAATATAAAAGAGTGACATGCTGAACTATGAGTTCCATTAGTTTGTATAATATCCTACTATCTACTGCTTCTCAATTTTTAGAGGATAAATCAATGTAACTTAATAGAAATTATATATTTTTCTAGAAAGCAACTCAAATTTTATAATTATTAGTACCCCTAATTAAGGACAATTTACAATTTTTGTTTCAGATTTAAGTTTCCAGTGAAAAAGAGATACTAGACTGATAATGTACATCTAGTAAATTATAGCTAAAATTAGGCTACTATTATTAGTGTAAATGTAAGTATTGGTAGAAGATAAATGATTGTTCTAATCAGTGATTAAAGACTTACTTTTAATGCATATATCATCAAAGTATAGAAAGAATTTAAAAACATAATTTGCCCTTTGGGGTTTCAGTTCCTTTCAAAATATAGAATTTCATATAATAATATATTACTTGTCAAGAAGTTATAATCCTTTATAATCTCAACTCTTGATCCAATTGAAAAGCCAACATAGAAAAAATCTTCACTGTTACCAGAACTAATATTGGCCAGGTTTTATTAACTCTACTTGTGTTGATGTATATTAATAAGGTATTTTTAGATTATGAATACAATGTCCATTTTCATTCCTTTGTATATTGTTTAGATTGAATATATTTGCAATAGTATTAAAAAATTTGAAGCTGTCATATAAAATACTCAGATGAGGTATAATATATATTATTAAAACAATGAAGATATTTGAACTTTTTAAACAATCAAGTTAATTTAAATGTACTAGTTTCAGTCATGTTTCTTCTAATCTGACCTTCACTATACTGAATATGAAAATTCATACTTCCATAAATCAAGATTCATAACCAGGAAATACATAGTAACAAATACAGAATTAGTTTCTTATTTTAAATTCTCACAGATCCAATTTCCTTTCTAATAATGGATCAAAAATGTTTCTTTAAAACTACATTGAACTATCTTAATCTGTCATACACCCCTTACCTATACTTTCTCTTTAACAAGAAGAAAAGCAAATTTTCAAAAACAGACAAAAATATAGAAGACAGTTATAATAATAATAATAATAATAATAATAATAATAATAATAATAATAGAGGCTCAGTGCACGAATTCATGCACCAGTGGGGTCTCTCAGCCTGGCCTGTGGGATCAGGCCAAAACCAACTTTCTGATATCCACTGAGGGGTCCCAGATTGTGAGAGGAGGATACAAGCTAGGCCAAGGGACCCTAGTAGGCTGAGGAGGGACTCGGGAGGTTGGTCAGATGGGAAAGGACCATAGGAAGGTTCCAGGGCATATCCAGCTCATCTTGCTCAGTCCCGATCTGCTGGATCCCAGCAGCAAGCTAAACTACTAGTCGGAGCATCTTCCCCCTGGTGATCAGTGCCCATCATAGTGAGTGGTTGAACTGCCTTAGCATATCATTAGTATATTACTCTTTGTTTGGTTGAATAGAAGACCAGAGACTTAGCATATTAGGCTTCTATTATATACTAGAGGCCCAGTGCATGAAATTCGTGCACAGGGGGATGGGTCCCCTCAGCCCAGCCTGTACCTGCTCTAATTCAGAACCTTTCAAGGGATGTCTGACTGCTGATTTAGGCCTGATCCCAGGGACATCCTTCTCAAATCTGGGACTGCTCACCTGCTTGCTGGCCTGATCACCTCTAACTGTCCCCCCCTTTCTAGCCTGGTCACTTCCAACTCCCTCCCATGCAGCCTTCTGTTCAGTCTTTGATTGTCCCTCACTAACCCCCCCCCCCCCCGCCGGCCTTGGAACCCCACACAGCCTGCTGTTTGGTCATTCATCTGGCTTTTTTGGTCATGACAGCTCCTGGCTTTTATATATTAGGATAGGATAATGGTTCCTGAATTCCAGAAGACTGATTATCTTGAATTCCCAGAAGCAAATAGCAATGAAAGGGTTTTAGAGTCAGTAGAGGCAGTTTTAGGGAAGGGTCCATGGAAGAGGAATGCATACCTGATGGGAAGAGACAGCTCCAAGCTACCAGATTGTTTATAAGAATGTTACAAGATAAGGGGAAGAAGAGGGGCCACTGGGTGAGCTTTGAAACTTTAAAACTGATACTGTGCAGGGAAAAGGGGAAAATTGAGCAATTAGAAAAGCATGGGGGGTGAGCATAAAATAAGGAAGGGTCCATTTAGAAAATAGGATGAACAAAGAAGTTGCCAGCATTTATACACCTGTGGACAAAGAGATTCACTGGATTAGGTTTTTTCTCATTTTAGACAGAAAAAGAGAGCTCTCCTATTTTGGGAACCGTTCCCCAAGGTGTTCCCTTTTGGGGACCTCTCCCAGGGGGAGTTTGTATATGCTTGCAATAAACTTCCACATTTTTGCTTAATATCTGTTGAGACCGGCTTGGCTCAGTCGATAGAGCATCGGCTTGCGGACTGAAAGGTCCCGGGTTCGATTCTGGTTGGGGCATGTACCTTGGTTGCAGGTACATCTCCAGTGTGGGGCGTGCAGGAGGCAGCTGATCAATGTCTCTCTCTCATTGATGTTTCTGACTTTCTATCTCTCTCCCTTCCTCTCTATAAAAATTCAATAAAGTATATATTTAAAATCTTTTAGTTTGTGAATATTATTCTTCAAATTTCATAGGACAAGAATCTATAAGGAGAGTCCCAGCTTACCATTTGGGATATCAGCAACAGAAACAGATAAAATAATTAAGATTTAATGTCTTTGAAGAGTGACAATCAGGCTTCAGACAGTTCAAGATTTATGGATTCGGTATTTGAATATTTTTTTTGTGTGTGTATAACACATTTTTGTAACATAATATTTGGAAAAGTGTATTCCAGAGAATATAGAAATATGTAGTAAATGAGAGAGAAGAACAGAGGAGGAAGGAATGAAAGGAAGGAAGAAGGAAGGAAAGAAGAAAGGAGGGAAGGAAGGAAGGAAAAGAGGAAAATGAAAGCATTCTATAAAGTAATACATTGCTTCTTCTCACTTCACTCCAAAAAAATTCCCCTGAAGGAAAATAAAGTAATTGGTACTATGATTCAAAAAATAAATCTTTTGTTATCCTTTATTTACCTAGAGGCCAGGACCATATGTCAGGAAAACCTGCACATATTTAAGTTTTGGGCTATGAAACTAATATAAAATATATTAATATTTAATAAAGACTGAGGAGAGAAAGTTTAAAAAAAAAGCTGGCTTCTCTATAGTCATTAAAATCCTGAGGGAATTCTGTAAATATTATGTGGGTTTGGAAATGTTCCTGGACTGCATCAAAGCTTGCAATATTGGAATAGGTTAAGGACCTACCATAAATTAATTGACTAGGTTCCTAAAAGAAATATAACATTTAGACTAATTTAAGCTTTCTTAGAAAAAAACCTTTCTTCACCATATACCATAAGTGGCAATGAAGATTTACAGTTAGTTCTTATTTAGCTAATTTAATCTAAAGCTCAATATTTATTTTTTTTTAATTAAAAACACTTAATATAAGATCTCTCCTCTTAACCAAAATTTAGATGTATAGTACATAATTGTTTACTATAGGTACAATGTTGTATAGTAGAAATATAGAGCTTATTCATCTTCTTTAACGTGAATATTAGGCCCACTAATTAGTAATTCTACATTTCCTCCTCCTCACAGCTTTTGACAACCATCATTTCACTCCTTGGCTCAATGAACTTGACTATTTAGAATCTTCACACAAGTGGAATCATATAGTATTTGTCCTTCAGTCACTGGCTTATTACACTGCATAATATACTCAAGGTTTATCTCTGTTGTCACATTCTGCAGAATTTTCACTCCTTTTCTGACTCTGAATAGTTTTATATTATATATATATATTTTTTAGCCATTCATCTGTGAATGACCATTTAAGTAGTTTCTACAAATTGGCAATTGTGAATAGTGCTGCAGTGAACCTCCAAGTGCTAATGTTTTCTCAATGTCCTGGTTTCAATTATTTTGAGTAAATAGGGATTTCTAAGTTGTATGATAATTGTATTTTTAATTTTTTTTGAGGCCGTACCACTTTACATCCCTACTAACATTATGCAGGGGTTTTAATTTTCTCCACATACTTACCAACAATTGCTGTCTTTTTCTTTTTATAATAGCAATCCTGATGGCTGTGAGGTAATACCTCATTGTTATTTTTTATTTTCATTTAGGAAATAATTATTAGTGACATTGAGCATTTTTCATATACCTATTTGGCAATTTGTATCTCTTCTTTGCAGAAATTCCTATTCAACTCTTAAGCCATTTTTATAAAAATTGAGATATTTACTATTTTTGCTATTGAGTTTGGGGAAATTAATATTTGCTTGAGCATATTCTTTTTTCCTCAATGTATTATAAGTAATAGATTGCAAAACTTAAACCTTTCATTAGTCTGTTTTAAAAAATGGAAATATTAAAAGATCCTTTTTCCTAAAAAAAATGAGCATTTTACATTGTGATAATGCCTGTAAAATTAAAAAGAAACTGAAACTGAAGTAAATGTTAATACAATTTACCAGGTGCACCAGTTAATAATATGGATTTTTTTTTCAATAGATGAAGTTACACATATGTTGATGTATATGCGATTTGATATGTATGCTATTTTGTTTTATTGACAACAAGCTTCAAAACTTCACAGGTCAAATTTTCTGAAGGTGTTAACATCATAGATATTTTATGCTTAAATATGTTGAATTTTGTACCAAAAAAAAAAAAAGAGCATTTGCTGAGACCGATTTGGCTCAGTGGATAGAGCGTCAGCTTGCGGACTGAAAGGTCCCAGGTTCCATTCCGGTTGGGGGCATGTATCTTGCTTGCGGGCACATCTCCAGTGTGGAGCGTGCAGGAGGCGGCTGATCGATGTCTCTCTCTCATCGATGTTTCTGACTTTCTATCTCTCTCCCTTCCTCTCTGTAAAAATCAATAAAATATATTTTTTTAAAAAGAGCATTTGTGGGAAGTTTTCATTCATTACTTTATTTTGAAAAAAAGTGCTGCTGAAAGTTATCAGATATTTCAAGAAGCTTATGGTGAACATGCTCCATCTCAAGATATTGTGAATGCTGGTTTAAATGTTTTAAAGGTGATGATTTCCATGTGAAAGACAAAGAACATCCAGTTCAACCAAAAGAGTTTGAAGACCGAAAATTACAAGCATTATTGGATGAAGATGCGTGTCAAACTCAAAAACAACTTGCAGAAAGAAAAACGTTGCTCAGCAAACAATTTACAATTATTTACAAGCAATGAGAAAGATTTTACAGGAAGGAAAAAGGGTGCCACATCAACTGGACGAAAGGCAAATGGAAAACCAAAAAGTTAACATAAAATGTTGCTTCAGCGGCACAAAAGGAAGTCTTTTTTGCATCAGATTGTGACTGGCGATGAAAAGTGGATTTATTTTGAGAATCCCAAGTGCACAAAATTATGGATTGATCCAGGTCAACCATCAACATTGACTCCAAGACCAAATCCCTTCAAAAAAAAGACAATGCTCTATGTTTGGTGGAATCAGGAAGATGTGATGTATTATGAGCTTTTAAAACCAGGTGAAACCATTAATACTAATCACTACTAACAACAAATAATCAATATGAACCATGCTTTGATGGTAAAATGACCAAAATGGCCAGAAGACACAGAAAAGTAATTTTGCTTCATGATAAGACATCATTACACATTTCAAAACCAGTTAAAGATGTGTCAGAAGATCTTGCCTAAAATGTATTAACCCACCCACCATATTCACCAAACCTTGCTCCTTCAGATTACCACTTGTTGTGATCAGTGGCACTAGCACTTTCTGAGCAGCACTTCAAAACATATAAAGAAGTGGAAAATTGGGCCTCTGAATGGATTGCCTCAAAATAAGAAAAATTATATTGGGACAGTATCCACAAATTACCTGAAAGATGGAGGAAATGTATAGTTAGCAATGGACATTACTTTGAATAAAGCACTTTTGATGTTTCTCTTGAAATTATTGTGTTTTTAAGACACTGGGTGGTTAGGGCATGGATGGAGGGGGGCAATGGGAAGATATGTACACATGTAATACATTAATAAATTTTTTAAAAAAGAAATTATTGTGTTTTCTTTGATCACAAAATCCACATTATTAAGCAGTACACCTGGTATATATTCACATTACAGAAAATAAATGCATATTGAGTATGTCAAAATAGTTCACATAATTGAGTGGTACAAACATCTACATAGTGTTTTATCAACCAGAAATAAAATGATAGAGGACTTCTTTTATCTCAGTTTCCTCTTTGGTAACCAGTGCCAAATTCTTAAAATCTCTGCTCTTTAACCAAAGGACACAGACAGTAGGGGTGTGAGGGCATGTGCCAAGGGCAGGAGAGTATCCAGGGAAAGATCACTGAGGTTAAAAGGAGATATATGTAATACTTTAAATAATAAAGAAATTTTTTAAATCTCTGCTCTTGCTTATACTATTATCTTGTACTTCAATTTATCCTAGATAATAAAAGCCCAGTGGGTGAAATGGCAGAATGACTAGAACAACCAGAGACCAGGACACCATGGCCCCTCTCCCAGGATGGTCCCACTCCCCAGCAGGAACCCCCACCCCGATCGGGAGCCCTCATCAGGTTAGGCCAGCTGGCCCCCACCCATGTACCAGGCCTCTATCTTATATAATCAAAGGGTAATATGCAAATTGACCCTAAAGGCGGAACAACCAGAACAACCACTGGACCAGTCACTATAAAGTGCACTGACCACTCACAGTCTCCCCCCAGCCAGCAGGCTCCAATCCCTAATGGCAAACAGGAAACTAGGCCAAGGCCCCCAGGGTGGGGCCAGTGAGCAGGCAGGAACAGCTGACCTCTCGGTACCTTCCCCTGGCTTTCAGGCACCAATTACCCAATGGCAAAAGGGAACCAGAGGTGGGCCTGCTGCAGGCAGCCAGGGAACATGGCCCCGATTGCAGGCCAGGTCTAGGGAACATACCCATGCATGAATTTCATGCACCAGATCACTATAACATATTAGAAAAATAAGTTGATTATTATATTTTTCTCTATTATAAACAACAGTGCAACATCTTCAATGTAAAGTAATGCAATTGTTTGACATATTCCCCTTTGATACAATTGTAATTAACCTAGTTATTAATAACAGGAAAAGAGCAAAGAGTGAGGCTGGATATTTCAGGCATGTCCTTGAGCAGCTTTGCCAAGAAGTTGCCCCTTTACACTCCTCAGGGAGCTTCAAATCTATTACCCACAGATCCCTGGGAGAAGGGACTAGACAGAAAGAGCAGATATGTGTAGGAGGTTGGGATGATGTCAGGAAGGTATACTTGTTTATCAGTCACACCTGGGAACAGGTCATTGGCCAGAATGGGCATGACTAATTCAAGCACGGGAAGATGTGAGGTATTTAATCCCCTAAACAAAGGAATTTCCTCTCTTGTTGCTCTTGGTCTCTCTTTGTTTCTCTGGGCTCTTGCACTCTTGGCCCCCTTGAGACTCTTATTACAGGAGCTGCACTCTATTCACTCCACTGCATTTGCTCACATGGCCCATGACTATATAAACCCCACACACACAATGGGCTAATAGACAGTACCTCGCCCGATGCTGAATTGGACTCAGCTGCAACATGGAAGGGAAACTCTGGATACTGGCCTTGCTTTTAGCTCTCCTAAATCCCCAGCTATACTTCTTCCAGGACTGAATTAGGGATATGGGACTTTGGAAACCCAGGGATATAATTCCATGCTAATAAAAATCATTCATCCTCCTGTGCAAGTTTCAGAAAATTATTTTTCTCGAGATATTGTAAGGACACCACCTCAGCACTCAGTCGGGAAAGAGATGCCCCACTTTCACCAATAAGATGTAACTTGCAAAAATAATTATTGGATTTAGAAATCTGAGTATTTATAAAGTTCTTAATATGCATTTTTATATTTTTGAAATAATTCCACTATATTTAATATTCAGCATAAAATATGTATAACATAAGTATAGTAGTTTAGATGAATAAAGACTTTTAAATTAATAAATAGTTTAAATATTTTAAAGTTCTGCAGATGGTTTTACTGGAAAGAATATGTCTCTAATATTATCTAAGGTAAACAAATTCAATATTTATATATTTAGGTGTGTCTAATTATAGTTTTTAACTATGAGGAACAATTTCCTCTCTTTGGTAACCATATGGATTGGTGGTAGATGAGTCCAGTGTAGGGTACACATGGAGTTTCTGAGAGAGCAAATTAAATGGAAGAGTTGAAGCAATTATTTAGACAAATCAACAAAAATGTGAATACACCCATCATTTGCTAAATATTAGATACTAGAGGCCCAGTGCACAAAATTCGTGCATGGGGTAGGCGGGTCCCTCAGCCCATCCTGCACCTTCTTGCAATCCAGGACCCTTAGGGGGATATCCAACTGGCAGTCAAACATCCCTTTCATAATCCAGGACCACTGGCTCTTAACTGCTTACCTACCTGCTTACCTGATCACCCCTAACCAATATGCCTGCCTGCCTGACAGCCCCTAACTGCCTCTGCCTGCCTAATCACTCCTAACCATTCTCCTGCCTGCCTGATCACCCCTAACCACTCTCTTGCCTTCCTGAGGCCCCTAACCACTTGCCTGTCTGCTGATCGCCCCTATCCACTCTGCCTGACTGCCTGATTGCCCCTAACTACCTCTGCCTTGGCCCCCACCACCATGGCTTCGTCCAGAAGGACATCCAGAATGATGTCTGGAAGGTTGTTCTGCTGTCCAGTCTAATTAATATATTAACTTTTATTATTATAGATTGTGCTACATTACATAAATGTATTTTCTTTATCACATTTAATATTTGATTCTTCTGCTTTTTGCTCCTGTTTGCACATACAAAATGTCTTCATTGAAGAGAGAGTAATCATATCATTTTCCTTCATTTACCCAAATCTATAACCTGTTTTTTTGTTATTTGCTATCCAGAAAATTGGCTAAAAAATAATGTTTAACTGTTTTAACTCTACTATGATTATATATGAAACAGAAAACCATAAAATGTACTTATTATTTGTTGTTATATTTCTTAAAATATATTGCTAATATGCTTACCATAAATAAGTGACTAAAATATATATTTATCAATTGTAAATCATGACTTCTGAGGTGAGGTATAAAGGTTTTCCAGAACAGACTTTCACATAATAGAAAAATATAGGCAAATATGTGTACCTACTTGCTTTCTTTTTTGATAGACTATAGAGTTCGTAATTTTCAGTTACAAAAAAGAAATCAATATATACTTATTAGCCATATACTTTCAACCAAAACTTTAATTAAACTTTAAAATAAATATATGAATCCAGTCCAAATGTTGATATTTTATTTAGAAAATTATGTAAAATATGGGGGCTGGGAGAGGTCAGTGGGGGAAAAGAAGATATATATATATATATATATATATATATATATATAAAATACTTTCAACAATAAAGAATTTTTACAAAAGAAAGAAAATGTATAAAGCTTCATTTACACAATTATCCAAGATAAATGCTGATGAAGAAAAAAAAAGTTGGCTCTATAGCTACAGGGCAATAATAAAAAGTAATTTAGTCTGAAAGTTAAACAAAAATAAAATAAAGGGTTTTATTCTCATAAAACTTATTACTAAACTATAAAAATTTAAAAATAAAAGATAATAGTCAGAAATATATTCATTTCTAAAAAAGCAAGTGAATAATTGCAGTCTGAGAATTATCCAGATTCTGTTCCACAAGAGTACATTTATCATGACTGAATTTTAGTTTGCACCTGGAGACTTCCCCCAAAATTTAAAGTATAACAAATAACAACTAATTCATTAGATTTACTTAGCTACTAGAATCACTACACTTAAGTAAATAATTTTATGCAATCTTATTATTTACTGTTATCATTTTCTTTGAATTAGATAGTATTTCTATTTATTACTGAAAATTATTTCTTAAACCATTATAAAACTACATGACTAAATTTTAATTACAATAATAATTTTTAAAACATTTATTTGTACTTCATTAATTCATATTTTATAATATGAATATAAAATAAATCACACAGATAATATTATGCTAATTTGTTTATTTTTGTTATTTTTTCACTGATTATTGGTAAGCTTAAGCATGGTTAATTTGGTGCTATTTTATTACAATTTTTTCTCTGAACCATTTGTTTACTTATCAATAAATTTATTTGTATTTTTTTTAAGACCTAGAATTTTTCAATAAAGGACAAATTGGTTTTGCTTAGTTGCTTTGTTCTTACCATCATTTTATGATGTTCTATTTTGTTTTATATACTGTTACCAATAAATTAATAGCATATAACTACCCAAGAACTAAAATGTTAGTATGTAACTAACTGTATACATTCCAGATTATTTTGATTTTCAAAATTATGTTTAAAAAACAGGGTTAATATTTATGTATGATTATTATTTTCAGAATTTCAGTTCATCTTTATTTTTCAACAAAACAATTATGTTTCATATTAAATTATATTTGACAGCATGTAAGCTATATATAACTTCTGACATTTTATATTGGTACTTTTTTTTCTTTTTGGTAGAATGAATGAAATGGGCAATAATCTGGGAGCACAGAGGAAAAAGTAAGTAAGAGAGGTATAGCAGAGACTGTGGTGACAAAAATCTGAAGCATTTCTCAGTATGACACATCCATGCCCCAGCTTATGGGACTATTGCGGGCAGATGGCTCTTCCAAGTTCCATCTCTCATTGGGATTGCCCCCATTTCACTGGGCCTGATGTTTAGTCCAGTGGTGTCCAGGAACCATATTCTGCTAAAAAGTCTAAATTTAGAAGACTAAGTTCTGAAATATTGAGGAATGTTGCTACTCTGTTGTTAAATGCATGGTAGCTTTAAATGAGCCATCAAATTCCGATCTCATTTACTATTTTCATTCCTCTGAAGAGCTGTTTTAACAGCATACCACTAGGAATAAAACTTGAGGAAGGCAGTGAGATATTATCTCTTTTGGTACAAGTTTGAATGATCATTCTAGCTCAGTACCCTGCCATTGAATCAGCCAACAACTCATTTACCACCAAGTTTCAGGTCAGTTTTCCATCTGTTAAATCTTGCCTCCTCATTTCCTTACTGGTGTATCTCTTGAGAACATGTTCCAATATATTTTCTGCATAAAAGTCCAAGTGTCTGTTTGCTAAGAAACCAATATTTTTGGTATCAGAACCTAAACTGAGAATAAGGAGATGGGGCTCTCTTTGTGGCTCTATGGCCATGAAGGTCACATTGCTGATGATAAGAGGTTCCATTAACATGCTGGAGCTGGATATCTTCCAGCTTTAATTTTATTCTCATATTGTACAAGCATTTATTTTCTATATCTGGAAGAGTTCTAAACTTTACCTCTATAATGGCAAATTAATTTTCTAGTCATTTCAATTCTACTTCTCAACACTTCCATTTTTATTTCAGCCATTTTTTTATCTCAAAGAGCTTTTCTATATTATGTGTGCATTTTCTTAATGTTGTCAAATATACTAGGTGTAACTTAAATGCTTTCTTCTAATTTCTGAATTATTACATCTATAACATTAGTTGTTCAGTTTGGTTTAATTCTCACTTATGTTGTTGGTTCATTTATGCAGCAAATATTATTTACCTAAGTGATGCTCTAGATGCTTTGACACTACATGAATAAAAAAAGAAAACATTACTTCCCCTTTTAAGGTGGCACTGTGATGTGAATTTGGATTTTCTTTTATTAATTCTGTGTGAATGAAAGACTAAATTGATTCATAATATTAGCTCTAAGTGTTTGTTGCAATGTGTAGATCAAAAAAAAAAGTGCCTTCTTGAGAAGACTGAGTGACAGCTGTCAATAACTTGAGTAGCTGTAGTGGACAAGGTTCACCAGAAGCTGACACTTTTCTACTGTAAATTACTTGGTCTGTTACCACAGCAAATTTCCTTTAATCAATCCCATCAGCTTTCAATACACAGGGTACTTCACACTTCCTCATTTACTACTTACGTACCTCACTGTTTAATAGCAATATTAATTTATGCACATATAACATAATGAATATTGCATACAACATCATATTTATGGATGTTAATGCCCTGACATTAATGTTTTTAAGAAACTTAAATATGCTAGGGTGATTTTCAGGAAGATAATTTTCAATAATACAACCTATGTACATAACTACTTTATATTTTATATCACCTAGACTTGCTTCAATTTAATGTACTGAGTAATGATGTCTGGGGATAATTCTATCTAATAAAAGAGTAACATGCAAATTGACTGTACCTCCCCTACACCCACAAGCCATGTCCACAAGCCAAACCCACCAGCCGAATAGGAATGAATATGCAAATAAACCCAACCAAGATGGCGGCAGCCACAGAGAGCAGAAGGGAGGCTTGAGTTTTCCCAGCAATGGAGAAAACCAAGCTTTCTGCCTGCCCTTGCTGGCTGAGGCCTCCACTCAAGGCTACAAAGTTTCAATTATAGGAGATAAACAAATCCCAACAAAAATGGCTGCCGCCCCGGAGTGAGCAGAAGGCTTGGCTCCACTCCAGGGTACAAAGTTTCACTTGTGGAAGATAAATAAATCCCAGATACCAGGGCCTCTGCTTGGGTCACTAAAAGGTGTGGCCAAGCTGCAAACCACCACAGGCCCCTCACCCAGGCCGCCCCATGCCCCAAGGGTACCCCCACCCTGATCTGGGATACCCTTCAGGGCAAAGCAGCTGACCCCCACCCATGCACCAGGCTTCTATCCTATCTAATAGAAGAGTAATATGCAGATTGAGCATCACTCTAACACACAAAATGACTGCCCTCATGTGGTCAAAGATGGTTGCCCCCCTGTGGACATAAGATGGCCACCACAAGATGGCCAGTAGGGAAGGGCAGTTGGGAGGAACCAGGCCTGAAAGGGAAGACAGTTGGGGGCAATCAAGCCTGCAGGGGAGACCAGTTAGGGGTGACCAGGTCTGCAGGGGAGGGCAGTTAAGGGAAAACAGGCTGGCAGGGGAGCAGTTAGGCATCAATCAGGTTTTCAGAGGATTGGTTAGGGGGTGATCAGGATGGCAGGCAAAAGCAGTTAGGGGCAATGAGGAAGGCAGGCAGGAGAGCAGTAGGGAGCCAGCAGTCCTGGATTGTGAGAGGAATTGGGCCTAAATGAGCAGTCAGACATCCTTCAAGAAATCCCAGATTGGAGTGAGTGCAGACTGGGCTTAGAGACAACCCCCCCCCCAACCACGCACGAATTTCGTGCACCAGGCCTATAGTGCAAATATAAAAATAGGTGTTTCTGAAGCATATAATGGACAAATAAAATTATATGTTACCTATCTATTCAGTATTTATTTAATTATATTACTAGGTGCAAACATGATATTGACGTACATAACAACAGTGTAACAAATTTAAAACTTAATTACCTAGTTTATCACTGTTTAAATAAGTACATAACTATAGATATAAATATATATAATTAAAATTTTAAAACAATATATCTTAATTATTAAGTTTGATTCTCAAACCCATATGTAATGTATATTATTTGAAATATTATATATAAAACATGACTACATATTAAATAGAATCAATATAAATCAGAACAAGAATTTTTATATCTTGCTGAATGTATTATTGATTTCTAGAAAGAATACTAAGAGCAAACTATCCTATCTAATTAGAGAATAATATGCAAATTGACTGTCACTCCAAGACACAATATGGCTGCCCCTATGTGGTCAAAGATGGCTGCCCCCATGTGGACATAAGATGGATGCCACAAGATGACCTGCAAGGGAGGGCAGTTGTGGACAGTTAGGGATGACCAGGCCAGCAGAGAAGGACAGTGGGGTAGACCAGGTCAACAGGGAGGGCAGTTAGGAGGGGATCAGAACTGCAGGGGAGGGCAGATGGGAAGGCCCAGGCCTGCAGTGGAGGACAGTTGGGTGTACCCAGGCTGGCAGGGGAGGGCAGTTGGGGGGACCCAGACCTGCAGTGGAGGGCAATATGGAGGGACCTAATCTGCAGAGGAGGGCAATTAGGAGTGACCAGGTCAGTAGGGGAGGACAGTTCGGGGTGACCAGGCCTGCAGTGGAGGGCAGTTAGGGATGATTGGGCCAGCAGCAGAAAGCAGTTGGGGGGACCAGGCCTGCAGGGGAGGGCAGTTAGGGGTGACCAGACTATCAAGGGAGAGCAGTTAGGGGTGATTGGGCTAACAGGGGAGGGCAGTTAGGGGCAATCAGACTGGCTGAGGAGAAGTTAGGCATCAATCAGGTTGGCAGCATATTGGTTAGGGATTGATAAAGCTGACAGGAAGAAGCAGTTAGGGGAAATCAGGAAGCAAGCAGGCAAGCGGTTAAGAGCCAACAGCCCTGGATTGTGAGAGAAATGTCCAACTGTCCGTTTAGGCCAGATCCTAGTGGGATTCTGACACACTCAAGGGGCAGACTCAAAATGAGCACCAAAGCCCCAATAAAGCAAGTCCGGCTCTATAAAGGTGTCTCCTGCACAGAAGATCTCCCATTGTAGTCACACCAAATTGGCCTGGAGATCAATTCCTCCCAGTGACACCAACAGCAATCAAGGCTCAATTACAACAAAACTGTGCACACAGCCCACAAAGGGGTGTACCAAGGATGTCCACCTCAGGTGATCAGGGTGGCTGAGCACTAGGCACTATAGGACACATACTTCACAATGCCACTCTATCAACTCAAGGAGACTTAGCAGCTAACCAGTACATAGAAACAAACACAGGGAAGCAGCCAAAATGTGGAGATAAAAAAACATGTCATATATGAAAAAAATGAAAGAAAGCAAACTACTGTATATAGAGTTAAAACCATGGTTATAAGGTTATTCAAGAATATTCTAGAAACCTCCAAGGAACTCAGTGGGACTTTTAAGGATCTTAGTGAGAATGCCAAAAAAAAAAAAAAAAAGGAAAAGTACCAGTCAGAAATCAAGCATACCTTGACTGAAATAAAGAATAGCATACAGGGATTCAACAAGAGATTAGAGGATCCTGAGAATCAAATCAATGATTTGAAATATAAAAAAGTAAAAAACACCCAACCAGAAAAGCAAAAAGAAAAAAGAATTCAAAAATATGAAGATAGTGTAAGAAGTCTCTGGGACAACTTCAAGTATACCAACATCAGAATTATGGGGGTGCCAGAAGAAGAGAGAGAGCAAGATACTGAAACCCTAATTTGAAGAAATAATGACAGAAAACTTCCCACACCTGGTAAAAGAAATAGACTTACAAGTCCATGAAGTGCACAGAACCCCAAACAAAAGGAATCCAAAGAGGACCATACCAAGCCACATCATAATTAAAATACCAACAGCAAAAGACAAAGAGAGAATATTAAAAGCAGCAAGAGAAAAACAGGTAGTTACCTACAAGGGAGCACCCATACGACTGTCAGCTGATTTCTCAACAGAAACGATGCAGGCCAGATGGGAGTGGCAAGAAATATTCAAAATGATAAATACCAAGAACCTACAACCAAGAATATTTTACCCAGAAAAGCTATCATTCAGAATTGAAGGCCAGAAAAAGAGCTTCACAGACAATTAAAAGCTAAATGAGTTCATCACCACCAAACCAGTATTATATGAAATACTGAAGGGTATTCTTTAAGAAGAGGAAGAAGAAGAAAAAGGTAAAGATAAAAAAAATGAACAAAGTGACAACAAATACATACCTATCAACAAGTGAATCTAAAAATCAAATGAAGAAAAAAAAATCTGATGAACAGAATAAACTGGTGAATGGAATAGAATCAGGGGCATGGAAATGGAACAAACTGATGATTCTCAGAGGGAATGTGGTGGAGGGGGTACAGGAAGAGATTAGACAAAGATTTTATATGCATGTATGCAACACCTATGGACACAGACAATAGAGTAGCGAGGGCCTAGGGTAAGGCGGGAACCTGGTGGAGGGGAGCTATGGGAGGAAAAAAGAGGGGCATCTGTAATGATCTCAATAACAAAGATTAATTTTTTAAAACATAGTACTTTGAAACTAAACTGCTTCACTTTACCAACCACTAGTATTACTACTACCAGTACTTCTACTAAACCATCTTCATATCTGTCTCTACCCAAAATATAACACTATCCAGAAAAATTTCATATGGTTCAAAAAATCAAATTAAGAAAATAACTTCTGCCAAGTCTATGAGGAATCTATCCCAATTTGGATAGTCAAACCAATTATTCCAGGTCCTTCAAGTGCTGTTTAGCACATTACAGCAATAAGTGTGGGACTCTTATCTGAAAACATTTATTGCTGCTTTCCAAATTGCCTAACTTTCATTCATTCAAGGACTGGATAAAAAAATTGGCTACATTTCTGTTTGCAACTTTCTTCCAAAAAAAAAATTTTTGGTGTGATCTCTCAATGCACATCTTCAGCTGATAGCAACATTTTTTATAAAAGGAAGGAAATAGAGAGGCATACATACATCCTGTTACCAGAGGCACTGGGATAAAAATTAACATTTGATTCAAGTCCAGTTCTATAACAATCACTCCTAGCCCTGACAAGTATTTCTCACACAGTGGTTTGGCACAACAATCAAAAAAAACTTAATTAATTAAACTAAACAAATGTTAAACACCTCTGAATCCTAAGAGTTCTTATCACATGGAAGTTGTTGTTTTTTTCTTTTTATTATATTAAATCTATATGAGATGATGGGTATTAACTAATCCTATTGCGAATATCTGTATACACTGAGTGGCCCAGATTATTATTATGATCTCTGAATGCATAATAATCTGGCCACTCAGTTGGTGTGTGTGTGTGTGTGTGTGTGTGTGTGTGTGTGTGTATTAGAGGCCCGGTGCATGAATTCATGCATGGGTGGGGTCTGGCCAGCCTGGACAGGGGTACAATTTGTGTATTAGCCTTTTATTATATAGGATACACTGAGTAGCCAGATTATTATGTGTTCAGAGATCATAATAATCTGGCCACTGCATAGATAGATGATAGATAGGTAACAGATAGATAGATAGAGTGGCTAGATATATATATCAAACTATGATGCTGTAAACCTTAAACTTACATAGTGACTTATGTTAAGTATTTCTCAATAAAACTGGGGGAAACAAGTAATGTTAAAGACCTCCACAGTTAAAACAGTGTGATTAAAGTGACACTAGCATATTACACCAAAGCAATAGAGCCCTATTTAAATTACAGTGGTACCTCGAGATACGAGTGCCCTAACATACGAGATTTTTGAGATACAAGCCATCGAGGGAGCGATTTTTGCTTTGAAATACGAGCAACATTTGAGATAGGAGTAATCGCTCAGATCAGCCGGCTGCACATGACCCACCAGTTTACCGAAACTCAAGTGTCTCATAGTTTCCCACGCCTCAAGGTTACGGAACGAATTAAACTCGTATCTCGAGGTACCACTGTATTATGTTTGGTAAATGTTTCAATATTAAATTAGTTTTGTTGTACCAGTGTATATTTAAAATCCACTTTAATTGGATCACATAGCAAAAGAATGTTCACATTAAAATTCCATGTTTATTTAGGTAAAGCTTAGTTAACATTCTAATAAACTGATGAATGAAATAGAAACAGGGACATCGATGCATGGAACAGACTGACAGTTGTCTGAGGGAATAGGGAAGGAGGGCACTGGATGAAAGAAGCTAAAGGAATTAGCCAAAGAGCACATATGCATAATCCATGGACATAGGCAGCAGTGTGGTGATGGCCAAAGGGAAGGCGGAGGGGTTTGGCAGGGGGCAGGTAGGTGGAGGTGGGAGAGTGGAAGGGTGGGAAGTGGGGACATCTGTAATAGTGTCAACAATAAAAATAAAGTTAAAAAAATAATAGTCTATAAGTTTAATTTAATTTCTTTTTAGGATTTATTCTTCCTGGTTATATTTTTTCCAAATATCACTTTATGACCTAAACTATTTCATGTGTAGGAATTGCTCCACATGTGGTGATATGGCACTGTCCATAGCAGCAGGTCACAGTGTTGTATCCATAGCAACACTTTTCATGACCATGTCTTTTGTGCTTATGATGATATTTCAGGGCTGTTGATAAATCTCAGAACCATTATGCCTTGACACTCATGGCTTCATAACTTAAGCATTCCTTGATATTGCTATGCTGCTTTGCAATATAATAAATTTGGAAGGCAAAACTACTGTCCAGATTTAATGCAACAGCAAACTACTGCCAAGGATTTAATGCAACGCCTGCAATATACACTGGTGAAGAATTTTAATAAATCGGGGCATTGATCTCTCACCTTGGGGCCTGTGGAGGAATTCTGTTGCCTTGGCATGCATGGTTATCTTTCTCACCATTGCCCACCAAAAAGTATTTCTTTAAAAATTTTCTTACATTCCCTTTAATTTAAAAGAATTTATCCATACCACAAAAAGTGAGGACCTTGATTTAAGTAAAGTGTTGTTTTTGTTTTGTTTTTGTAGGAGGGAACTAATAGGGTTCAGCAACACACATGTAGGAGTTCCAGGTTTAGGCATGCGGTGCACTCACTTAAGGATCTGAGCGTGCAGATGGTTCAAGATTTGAGAGTTGCACATAGCATGTGTTGAGCAATACTCCTGTGTGATTTCCCAATCTGGCTCAGGGCTGGAGGAAGAATTTATGAGAGACAATGTGGAGAGCCCCTCTTACATGCATTTTGGGACTGAATCAAGAATATCGGCCAGGTAATCAGAACTCTGCTGATTTGTTCAGCTGTCAAATCAGTGGGAGAACTGAGATTGGCTTTTAACTTTTGCTCTGTACAAATCTAGGGAGTAGTTAGCCACATTTTTCTGAAGCACCATGCAAAGGAAGAAAAAGCACCATCTCCAAACAACTGTTAATCCAACAGCTTCGTATCTCCCTATAAATGAGCCTCCATGTAGAGCTTTCTCTCTTGTCCTTATATCCCCATCTCTTGCTCCTTTGTACTTTTTTTAATCCTCACCCAAGGACTGAGAGAGAGAGAGAGAGAGAGAGAGAGAGAGAGAGAGAGAGAGAGAGAGAGA
>JAAGEH010000012.1:59789531-59816054 GCA_011751065.1 Lasiurus cinereus | reverse complement strand
AGAGAGAGAGAGAGAGAGAGAGAGAGAGAGAGAGAGAGAGAGAGAGAATTGTGGAGAGAGAATTGTGGAGAGAAACATTGGTTGGTGTCCATAATATGAGCCCTGACCTGGGATCAAGCCAGCAACCTTTCTGTGCACAGAATGACATTCAACTGAGTCACTCTGTCTGGGCATCCTATATAATTTTTGGAACTAAGAAACACTGATATTTTTCCTAAAAATCACATATATATGTTACATAAATACATTATCATAAAAATATTTAAATAAAGTTTCCATATCTACCTTCTTTCTTTTTATTTTTATTTGCTCATTTATTATTATATCCTATCTAATAAAGAGGGAATATGCTAATTGATCATCACTCCATCACAAAGATGGCTACACCCACAGCTGAGGCCAAGTTTCCATAAGGAGCCTTAATGAGCAATCAGCAGGGACCTAATGTTATACCCTCCCCTGCCCCCATGGGGCTTGACAGGAGACCTCAGGCCATGCCCCCCACCCAGCAAAACTTGATGGGGGACCTGAGGCTGCACCCCCTTCCTGGTGCTGGGCCAGGGGACCTGAGGCTGTGCCTCCCTGCCTGTCAAGGCTTATTGGGGGATCTCAGGCCATGTCCCCCACCTGGTGGGATTTGACAGAACACCTCAAGGCATTCCCCCTGCCCATTTTGGGCTGGGGGACCTCAGGCCATGCCCTCTGTCCTGGGGCCAGGCTAGGACAACTGAGGCTATGCCCCTTGCCTCTCAGGGCCTGACAAGGGTGGGATTGGCCAGGTCTGGATCTAGCCCATGGTGGGTGGGGGGCGGACAGATCTGGGTTTCACACGATTTGGAGGTGCATTTGGGTGGGCGAGGACTTGACTCTGTGTCCCGTGGTGTACTCCAGAATCTGACAGAAGGAAGGTTTTCATATACATTTTACTAATTTTCTTAACTCTCTGACACTTCTATTATAAAGAAAGGGCAAATAGCAATATTAAATTATTTCTCTAATTAATATCCTTTTAATGTGCACAAATTTTGTGCACCAGGTCACTAGTATAAATATAATAGATCTTTTTTATATTTTCTTTTACTGAATGGATTCATTAAAAATCTCTAGAAGAGATGGCTTCATAAATGGCTCTTGAGATTGCCTTGGCTTCCTGCTCTGAGAGCAGTAATCTGTAGCTAAGGTCACTTTCTTTTCTTTTCTTTTTTTTAAATATATTTTACAGAGAGGAAGGGAGAGGGATAGAGAGTTAGAAATATCAATGAGAGAGAAACATTGATCAGCTGCCTCCTGCATACCCCATACTGGGGACGTGTCTACAACCAAGGTACATGCCCTTGACCAGAATCAAACCTGGGACCTTTCAGTCTACAGGCTGACGCTCTATCCACTGAGCCAAACCAGTTTCAGTTAAGGTCACTTTCTTAATGTGTTATCACTTCATCACTTGGATTTTCCCAATTAACAGTCAATGTCATGGTATTTTCTCTACTTTCAAATTGCTGCATGCTAAAATGCAAAATTATGCTAGTGGGTTAGGAACAAAGAAAGAGAAATCTGAGACAGCTTAGTGTGTAATCAGCAGAAGGGCTTAGGAACATATTATATGAGTATATTTGAATAGAGGAACAAGAAACACCTTGATAATGCTTAAGTGGTAAATCAGTAGTATATAGGATGACAATAATTGGGTGCCACAGGGAGACAAGTGAAAAAGAGAAATTTGGAGGCAATGAATGAATATAAATAACCAAATTTGACTTATGCTTTGAAGTCAACTAGAAATAAAGCATAAAAAACTGGATGAATTATATTTTATTGTTGCACTGCAAAACTATGCCCTCATCCCAGAGAAATAGATATCTACTTAGCATTGGAATGGGAAGTCTCAAGGTCATATTAAGCAATAGAAAGAGCATTTTTAGTAAGTAAATACTTTACATAATTGTAATAATTGAAGCAATGTTACTGACGGAGATTATAAATGGGAGACTTAAAAAATTGGTGTAAGGAAGTTTTGAATACTTATACTTAGCAAGCTACATAATAAATTAGAGACTAAGAAGCTATTTAAAATGTAATAGCACACAGAGAAATAAGATAGACAAGTTGATGAATCAAAAAACTAAAATCTATAAATAATAGATGTAATCATTATGTTAAATCAATGCTCTTACATGATTACAACTTTAATTTTGTTTCTCATTCTTTGTTTTGACATTGATTCTTTCTTCTATTCTACCAGAAAAAAAAAGAAAGACAATGACTTTTCTGTTCATCTATTCAAAGTGCTACTCTTATTTTAGATCTCAAATATACACAGTATAATCTCAATTTAAATGCCCATTTAGCTACTTAGAATGAAAATCCTAAATTTGGTAGATAACTGTTTTTCCTAGTCTTAGCATCTGCATCAAAAGAAGAATTATTATCTTTATTGTTCCATTTATCCTCAAATCTCCTATTTATTGTTGCTAGTCCTTGTAGAGTGGGGTCCAATGTGACAACTAATTAAGAAGAAAGCTTAGTTTTACAAGAAGGGTGTAGCTGTCATACAATGTTGGGCTGTGTACACTATTGACTTTCTTTGGCATTGTTGTGAGAACATCACTCTTTCTGAGCTGAGTTCTTATGTCTACAAATGATGTCAGCAATGAGTTATTTAGCCTGTTACTCTTCCCTGATGCCTGGATCTCCAGCCTGTCAATCTGCAAACTACTACATGTTGGAATTCTCTTTCTTTCCAGATGGTCTTCTTGAGCAGAATTTAATGATTCTCATCAGCTTGCTCTTGTTATGATTCACTTCTTGTTCAAATGAAACACCCATTGCATTATTTGATTGACAATCAAACACAATAGCAACTCACCATGATTCTATCCCCAAGAACCTCATAGTCCATTGAATGGTGTTTAACAGACTTCCCAGGGTAGTAGTCAGATCCCAAACTCTAAAATCCAAATATATTCTTTAAATGATCCTGATAACACCAATTTACCCAAAATTTAGGCTTGAGAAATAGGAGCAGAGAACCCCCAGCTCTCCCATGGGATAGGTATGAGTAGGACTTACAGCACAGCTTATTCTAAAGAAATCTCCTAAGCTTCTCCCTTTCTCTCTCTCTCTCTCTCTCTCTCTCTCTCTCTCTCTCTCTCATTACAATAACCCAACTCTTTTTATGAAAATGTCACAAGTACAGTCATAAAAGCCCCAAAACCAATGATTTTGATTTGATATAGATTTAAACATCTGAAAACATACATTTGTATCAATCATTTTATCAACAATAAACTCAACTTAATATTTTCATAGTAACTGAAAACAGTCAAATATCAAAATCACATTGTGAAGTATAAAAATTAACGTCACTGAGTGGGTAGAGATCAAGTAACAAACTCGAATGCATATATGCATAACCAATGGACACTGACAATAGGATGGTGGAGGCCTGGAGTGGGAGAGGGGCAAGAAGAAGAGGTCAATGGGGGAAAAACAGGAACATATGTAATACTTTCAACAATAAAGATTTTTTAGAAATAAAGAAAAGGTCACTGTACATTTTAAAAAATCACACATAAAGTGTCAACCTGTAGACTGACAGGTCGTAGGTTGAAATCCGATCAAGGGCATGTACCTTGGTTATAGGCACACCTCAGTAGGAGGTGTGCAGGAGGCAGCTGATCACTGTTTCTCTCTCATCAATGTTTCTAACTCTCTATCCCTCTCCCTTCCTCTCTGTAAGAGAAAAATCAATAAAATATTTTTAAAAACCACAGTCATTGATGACTTTCATGAAAGTGTAGAGGCAGCAGCATGATTGTAAGAGACATAGACACTAGGTATATATTTGCATATTAACCATATTAACTTTTTTTACTTTATTCCTTGAAAAGCTGTATTTATAGAAATCAATTATTAGAAAGCTACTTCTTATAAAATCATTTTTCATGAATTTAGGAATATAAGAATATATTTAAAAGGTAGAATTTTTAAGTCTATAGTATATTCCAATCATGTAAATTAAAAATATCTTGGTTCAAACCACAGGATTTCACAGTTATGCACTGTAATTCTATATAGCAGATACACTTTATGAATTCTTATGTAACTAGGAAGTCAAAATTAATGTTAAGGATAAAAGATAAGAAATCATAAAAATAAAGTATTTTAAAGAGAGCTGGTGATAGGGTACACTATGTTTACTACACACACGTTAAACCTAAGTTTCAATATATACCACATGAGCATGTGTATGCACACACACACACACACACACACACACACACAGATACATACACTTCTATTTGACTAGCTTTAGTCATAGCTCTTGGCAAAACAGAGAGGTTAGGAGTTAAAACTAAATTTACTCAATAATTTTACTATCCAACAGCATCTTTCATGATAAAAAATGAGTTATTTATCACCTTACTTATTTAAGTGCCCTACCTCCTGCCCCTCTGCCCAGACACCCCTCCTCACCCCACCTTTATACACGGGAAATAGAGGTGACTACTATATAGTGCAGCTGTTAGTTGTGTAATGTATTTTTTATCTTATCTCAGCATATGCAAGTCCTCTGAGTTTTACTCAAAACATGCTCAGGGCATCTACACTTAGACTACGTAAAGACTAGAACTGAGAAAATAACCTCTGATTAAACATTTCTTAGGAGGGCACTTGACAGTGTGAGTAGGTGGGCCACTTTTTCTTCTTTTCTCCTAGAGCTGGCTATAGAGTCTACACTGATAACACTTATACCATTAAGTGGTGTTGCTGATTATTGGCTGATTCTCTGCTTCACTTGCTGCTCTGAGATTGTCAAAATCAGGCAGGTTAGTACTAAAATGAAACATCAAGAAGCAGCCTGGGGTGGGTGTGGTTAGGCGGGATATTAATCAGGACAAATACTTCCAGGAGAGGCACAAAACCTTTGGAAACATAGGAGGCTCGTGCTTTCCTAGACACCAGAACATCTCCAATAGTTTATAGTTAAAATATGACAGTAGACTTCTCATATTCTAGATGACATTATTAGAAACACAATTATAAAGAGTATAGTTGGCACATGGAAAGAATCTTGACAGAATAAAATTGCACTGCATAAGGAAGTAAAAAACATCAAGGTGATTTTTACAGATCATCTTGCAAGCAGAGAGACCAATTTTGGAGTTGACATCTAATAGAATATACTGTAGGAGAAGTTTCCATGTTGCCTTCATGGAGAGTTTGATCCTGCACTCCCATATAATAATGGGCTTTAAAATATTTGAATTCCATGTATCTCCTACCAGATGACACACTATTGTTGTAGCTAAAGATTTTTAACATTTCACATATTATTTCCAGGAATTACTATATTGTTTTTCATATATTTTTGTATATTCTAAAATCACTCTCTAATTATTTTTGCTATTCAACCAAGTAGTTCAAATAATACCTAAAATATAATCTTTCCTAAGCATATAGTAAGGCCAAAAGAATTTTCTTCAACACAAAGACCATGTTAAAAGTAGTAGTTTTTTGTTTAGATTTGATTAGAAATATAACTTTTAAAATATATTATTATATATAATCTTTTCTAAAAGTTGGAAGAATAATTTAAGAAACTCATACATTTTTATCAAGATTAAATAATTGTTCAGCTTTTGTCCAATTGCTCTATTTTTTTCTTTCTTCTGTGTGTGTGTGTGTGTTGCGCATGTGTGCGCGCTGGCATATATATATCATATATATATATATATATATGTAGCCTTAAGAATTCAATTTACTTATCTGAAATTGTGCCTTCTTATATATTCTGTACATTCTTAACATTATCTCAGTTCTTTAATTGTTTAATCTAGCATATTTATTTTCTGTTTGACGACTGGTCCAAATTATTTTGCTTACATTACTACAAATATAATTTTATGAGAATATTATTTACAATAAAACAAGAAAGCCCATTGTATGGGAGAACATATTTCCCAATGCTATCTAAGATAAGGGTTTAATCTTCAAAATTTACAGGGAACTCATACAACTTAACAAAAAGAAGATAAACCAATCCAAAAATGGGCAAAGGGTCTAAATAGATACTTTTCAAAAGAGAATGTGCAGTAGGCCAAGAGACATATGAAAACATGTTCAAAGTCAATAATCATCTGAGAAATGTAAGTCAAAACAATAATGAGGTACCATCTCACACCTGTCAGAATAGCTATCATCAACAAATCAACAAATGACAAGTGTTGGTGAGGATGAGGAGAAAAAGGAAACCTCATGCACTGCTGCTGGAATGCAGACTAGTGCAGCCATTATAGAGAGCAGTATGGAATTTCTTTAAAAGTTAAAATGGGACTTCCATTTGACCCAGTAATTCCACTTCTAGGAATATATCCCAAGAAAATAAAAATAAAAATCAGAAAGGATATGTGCATCCTTATGTTCATACCAGCACATTTCACGATAGCTAAGATTTGGAGACAGCCTAAGTGCCCATCAGCAGATGAGTGGATTAAAAAGCTGTGGTACATCTATACAATGGAATACTATGATGGTATAAAAAGGAAAGAACTGCTACCATTTGCAACAATGTGGATGGAGCTGGAGAGCATATTGCTAAGCAAAATAAGTCAGTCAGAGAGAGATAAATATCACATGATCTCACTCATTTCTGGGTTATAATGAATAACATAATCTGATGAACAAAAACAAATACAGATACAGAGAAGCATTGATCAGATGCTCAAACTTCAGAGGGAAGGTACAGAGGGTGGGGATAAGGGGGAGAGATCAACCAAAGGACTTGTATGCATGCATATAAGCATAACGAATGGATGCACACACCAGGGGGCTGAGGGCATGAATAGGAGTGGGGTGTGGGGACAATAGGAAGGATAAGAACATATATGTAATACCTTAATCAATAAAAAAAATTGTGGTATATCTACACAATGGAATACTATGCTGCTATAAAAAAGGAGGAACTTTTACCATTTTCAACAGCATGGATGGAACTAGAGAGCATTATGCTAAGCAAAATAAGTCAGTCAGAGAAAGATAAAATCACATGATCTCACTTGTATGTGGGATATAATAAACAACATAAACTGAAGAACAAAAACAGATCCAGAGACAAAGTAACACTGAACAGACCATTAAACCTCAGAGAGAAGGCAGGGGAAAGGTTGGGGAGGGTGTGGTAAGATATCAACCAAAGAACTTGTATGCATGCATATTAGCATAACCAATGGACATAGACACTGGGGACATGGGGACTTGTCCTGAAGGGTGGGAGGGCAGCAGGATCAATGAGGGAAAAAGGAGACATGTGTAATACTTTAAACAATAAAAATATATATTCTTAATTTTCTTTGGTATAATTAAAAAGACATTTACCAACAGGTGTCTAATTGAGTAAATATAAATAATACTACACTCCTAATAACATTTAAGAGGATGGTAGTAGTATAATATTGGTGGATAGGGGAATTATGTTAGGTCTGTAACACAGACACAACTACTATTTAAAATAGAAAGAACAAAAGCAAAATATATGTTAAAAGTATCAAATGCTAAGACAACATATTAACTCTCCATAATGACCTGAATTATCTGAAAAACAAATTTGTACCTTTCCTCTTCTAACCTCATTTTACAGCAGAATTTAATTATAGCGCTTTTGCTCTCTTCATCTCTCTCACACCTAAAGGTTTGTTCCAAAAGCTATTAGAAAATTAGTCATGTCTCGCAGGGTTGCTCAGTAGTTGAGTGTGGACCCATAAATCAGGAGGTCACCCATTAGATTCTGGTCAGGTCACACATCCGGGTTGTGTTTCGGGCTCGATCCCCATTAAGGGGCATGCAGAAGGCAGCTGATTTACGTTTCTATCTCTCTATCTCTCTCTCTTCCTCTCTCTAAAATTAATGAAAACATTTTTTATATTAGTCATAATTTTCCACTTTGTTTAAAATTTTAAGTTTATTCTCAATATACTGGCTGATAATTTAATTTATTATTAACATTCTTAATAGCTACCAGGTATAATAAGTTAACTTCTCTTAGCATCAAAAGTAAGAAAAAATATCACATTCTGGTTCAAGATCCATTGTCCTAAGAAGTACATAGGATCTACAATTATATGGAAGTTGCAAATTGACTCTATTTTCTATTACTACTTTAAAACGTTTTTAAAGTCACAAGTGTATTTAAACATGCATTTCATACATTCCCTTAAAAGACCTTTTGATCTTAGTATGTGTGGTAAGTATTCTCAAAAGGTAGAAACTAATTATGATGACTTAACATGACCAGCATCTGAAATCTAATAGCACTACCAGCTTCTTGTGCATATTGACTTAGAAAGTGACTCCTGGTTAATTTCTAAAGACCTCAATAAATTAGAAGCACTTTCTGGTGTGAAACGAGAGCTTAGTTACACACAGTTCATTAATGCCACTAATGTGGTTACTTTTTCCACCAAATGTTGAATCTTGCATTAATTTGGTATAGCTTAAATGCTCCCTATGCGAATTAACTTTGTTAACCTCACATTTAATTTTTCCAAAGGAATAGTTTCCATGTAATGGCATTGTGCATGGATAAACACTAATGTATTTGCTAAGAGTCATTTTGAGAGCAGAATAGAATCATGTCTAGCAAGTGTCAGTTCAGTATACTCTATTTTTCATTTGTACTCACAATCTCATTTTTTAAGTTAGATTATAATAGTCAATATATTAAAACAATCATTATTTGGCCCACCCTAGCTTTGAGAATGTAATTGGTGTAATCTAGGTCTAATTTATTTTATTTTATTTTATTATAATCCTGAATTGAATTCTAGTAACTTTCATCCCCCATCACCTCTTCTCAGCAGCTCTCTAGTCCTATCAAGGCATCAAGCAATTGTACTAAAACTGATTGCACAACCCAATCTAGAGCTAGGTGAAACCAATCCTTCATGTTCCTCTTTTACCACATCTTTTGGTTCAGTGGTAGGCAATTATTCTATCTCAGGATTTGTTCTGTGTATGCTAGGAAAATATATTCTCAATCTCTCAAACATGAAGAATAAAGTATGTAGTTCTGTGAACTACTAACAAGAATATTGAAATAATAAATTGTTAGTATACAGCTGTATGTGGAGATTAGAAAAAGAAAAAAAATCCCTCATATCACTATTGGCTTAGTAATTGAAAGTTGCCTGCAGTAAGACTTTACCTCTATAATTTTCAATTGCATAAACCAAGTCAACCGTATTTTATTAGGTAAGCTACACATATATAAAAGTATGTAAAACATAAGTGTGTAGCACAATGAATTATCACCTACGGAAACACTATCCAGGTCAAGAAACATAATGTCATCAGCACCCTCAAAGGTCCTCCATACCCACTGTCAATCACTATATTTTCTATACAAAGCCATTACAATACAATGTATTTCCATAAGAGTGATTTTTGTTGCCTGTTTTTTAAAAGTAATTGCTTAAACACAGACATTCTACATTCATTTGTGTTTAGATCTTTCTATTAAAATTATGCTTAAAGAATTATCCATAAGTAGCAGTAATTCATTCATCTTCTCTTTTCTATACCTTGGCTATTATAACTAATGCTGCAATAAATATGGGGTCTATATATTTTTTCAAATTAGTGTATTGTTTTGTTTTGGGATACAAATATATAATTCTTTTATTATTTTTAAATTAAACTTATTGGGGTGCCATTGGTTAATAAGACTATATTGGTTTGAAATGCACAATCCTATGATACATGATCTGTATATTGCACTGTGTGTCCAACACCCAAAGTCAAATGTTCTTGCATCACGACATATTTGATCCCCCTTACCAAGTATTAACTTCTCATCTCCTCTTCCTCTCTTATAACCACCATACCATTGTCTGTTTCTATGAGTTTTTGTTTTTCATTTTTTTCATTTGTTATTTTCAGTTTTATGTTCCACATATGAATGAAATCATATTTTCTGAGATATTTTGCTTAGCATGATATCTTAAAGATCCATCTATATTGCCTCAATGATAGTATTTCATCTTTCTCTATGGCTGAATAGTATTCCATTATATATATGTACCACATATCTTTATCCGATCATTTATCAAAAGATGTTTTTGTTGTTTTTTTGTCTTGGCCACCATGAATAATGCTGCAATGAACATAAGGGTCCATATATTTTGTGAATAAATGTTTTCAAATTTTTTAGTAGATACCCAGAAGAAGGCTTGCTGGATCATATGGTAACTCTATTCTGAATTTTTTGAGGAACCTCCATACTGTTTTCCATAGTGGCTGTACTAGTGTATAGTCCCACAGCAATGAGTGAAGGTTCCTTTATCTCTACAACCTCTCCAACACTTGTTATTACTTGTCTTGTTTAAAATAGCCATTCCAACAGGAGTGAGGTGGTATCTCGTGGTTTTGATTTGCATATCCTTAACAGGTAGTGAAGTTGAACATGTTGGCTACTTGTATGTCTTCTTGGAAGAAGCATCTGTTCAGGTTCTCTACCCATTTTTAAATTAGATTGTTTGGTTTTTTGTTGTTGTTCAGTTGTATAAATTCTTTACATATTTTGGATATTAACCCCTTTTTGTTTGTATATTTCTTTTCCCCTGCAGTAATTAAAGAAGACTTTACTTGGCGTAGTGAACCCACAATTCAATATAGAGATGATATATTATAGAATTGTACATCTGAAATCTATATAATTTTATTAACCAATGTCACCCCAATAAATTCAATAAAAGTATTTCTATATTCCCACTATTTCTTAAGTTTTAGTCATTTAAAAATTCTATTTTCTCTTTTTTGTTACGCTCATCAATTAACTTTTTAAATGGTTATTATAATTTTCAGTTACAAAATTTACATTGTTTTCTCTGTCTTAGAGTTTGTTTCTATAATGTTTGCTTGTTTATTTTGTACATTAAATTCCATATATAAGTGAAATTATATGATACTTGTCTATTTCTGACTGGTTTAGGTCACTTAGCATAATACTCTCCAGGTCCATCCAGGCTGTCACAAAAGGTAAGATTTCCTTCTTTTCTATAACTGAGCAATATTCCATTGTGTAAAAGTACTGTTATGCCCAGATTTCAAGATCCCCAAAGACCACCAGGGACCCGAGTCCGATGCAAAAGCAAAGAGACTTTATTCAAGCCCGGGCTTGGCTCTCCGCCTCCACCATCTCAGCGGAGGATGCAAGGAGAGAGCGAGTCTTGAAAGCACAAAGGTTTTATAGGGGGAGGTGGGGCTTCTTTGGACCACTGAGTTGGCCAATCCCAATTGGTTGGGTGAGGGTTGCGGGCTAGTGATGCAAAGGCAAGGTGGTTAGGGTACTTTTGGAGTTCCCCTTGCATCCCCATTGGCTGATTTAAGGGTGGGCTGAGTAACTGACACATCCTGTGGCCTTTCTGGGAAGAGGGGTCAGGTCAGAGACACAGCTACACAAGATGGAGGACACGGTATGAAATGGAGTCAGTCCTGCTCTGCCCTTTCAGTACCACAGCTTTTATATGTAATCATTTACTCATGGGCGCTTGGGCTGCTACCAAATTTTGGCTATTTTAAATATCGTTGCAGTGGACATAGGAGTGCATATGTTCTTTTGAGTTGTGTTTCAGGTTTCCTAGAATATATTCCCAGAAGTGGAATTGCTGGTTCATAACGCAGTTCCATTTTGAAATTTTTTAGGAAACTATAGTTTTCCACAGTGGCTATACCAATCTGCATTCCCACCAACAGTGCACAAATGTTGTCTTTTCTTTACATCCTCACTAATACTTGTTGTTTTATTGATGGTAGCCATTCTGACAAGTGTGAGGTGATATCTCATTGTGGTTTAATTGCATCTCTCTGATGATTAGTGACACTAAGCATTTTTTTCATGTCTATTGGCCATCTATATGTCCTCTTTTGGAGAAGTGTCTATTCAGGTCCTTTATCCATATTGTAATTGGATTGCTTGGTTTTTTGGTGTTGAGTTGTTCAAGTTCTTTCTAAATTTTGAATATTAACTCCTTATCAGCTGTATTATTGGCATATGTGTTCTCATTTAGTGGATTGTCCTTCATATTATTGATGGTTTTCTTTGCTATGTAAAAACATTTTAGTTTGATGTATTCCCATTTGTTTATTTTCTCCTGTTTCTCTAGTCCAAGGAGATATGTCAGAAAAAATATTGCTACCAGATTTTACTGCCTATGTTTTCTTTTAGAGTTTTTATGATTTTGAATCTTACATTTATGTCTTTAATCCATTTTGAATTTATTCTTGTGTATGGTGTAATAAGGTACTCTAATTTAAATTTTTGAACATATCTGTCCAGTGTTCTCAACAACATTTATTAAATAGAATATCTTTACCCCATTGTATATTCTTACCTCTTTGTCAAATATTAAATTATCATAAAGACATTGGTGTAATTCTAGGATTCCTATATGGTTCCATTGATTTATGTGTCTGTATTTATGCCAGTACCGTGCTATTTTGATTACTATGGCCTTGTGTTATAGTTTGTTATCAGGTAACAAGATTCTTCCAACTTTGTTCTTTTTTTTTTTAAGATTGCAATGGCTATTCAGGGTCTTTTGTGGTTCCATATAAATTTTTGGAATATTTTTTTCTAGTTCTGTGAAATATGCCATTGCATCTTGATATGAATTGTGTTGAATCTATAGATTGCTTTGGGTAGTATGGATATTTTAATTATGTTAACCCTTCCTATCCATGAACATGGTTATGATAAAATATTTAATATCACATTGAAAAAGAGAAATATGGTTAGCTTAAAGCTCTCAGAAAAACCCTATATAATAAAAACCTAATATGCTAAGTTTCCACTTGTCTAGTCATCCATTCAACTAATTAAAATGTAATATGCTAATGATATGCTAAAAATGCTCAATTGCTAGCTATGATATGCACTGACCACCAGAGGGCAGACACTCCAACTGGTAGGTTAGCTTGTTGCTGGGGTCCAGCCGATTTCGACTGAGCAAGATGGGCTGGACATGCCCTAGAGCCCTCCTACAGTCTTTTCCTGGCTGGCCAACTTCCCGCATTCCTCCTCGACCCTGATCATACACCTGTGAGGTCCGTTGGTCTGGCTTGCACCCTCTCGCAATCTGGGATCCCTTGGAGGATGTCAGAGAGCTGGTTTTGGCCAGAACCTGTTCAATGCAGAAGCTTCCCCCTGGTAGTCAGGGCACTCCCATAGGTGGAACGCCACTCAATCAGAAGCCAGGCTCATAGCTGGTGAGCACAGTGGTGGTAGTGGGAGCCTCTCCCACCTACACAACAGTGCTAAGGATGTCCAACTGACAGATTGGGCCTAAGCATCAGTCAGACATCCCCTGAGGGCTACTGGACTGCGAGATGGTACAGGCCAGGCTGCCGGGGCAGGGACCCACCCTCTGAGTGCATGAATTTCATGCACTGGGCCTCTAGTAGTAAAGTAAACTTTCCAAATTTGGAAAAAAATAAAAACATCATAAATCTACTGCCCAAGAATTCCAGTGAATGCCTAACCCAGGGGTGAGGAATTTCCAGCCCAAGGGTCATGTGAGACCTGCAAAATCATTTGATCCTGCCAAGGCATTGCGAGTGAGTTAATTAAATGTTTGACCAAATATAGCAGACTAATTTTTAAGTTGATAATTTTGTATGGCCTGTGAATGATGTTATAAATATGTAAATGGCCCTTGGCAAAAAAAGGTTCCTCACTCTTGCCCTAAAAGGATAAACCTTCAGAAATACAAACACATCATGTTCAAACATAAGAAAACTGAACAGAAAGAAAATATCTAGAAAGCAGTGAAAGAGAAAAAGACATAGGGGAGAAAAATGAAATGACAATGGATTTCTCATAAGAAATCCATCTAGAGTGTGTGGCAAACATTTTTTAAGTTCTGAGGGAAAATAACAAAAAATGAATGAACAACAATAACAACAAAAACCCTGTCAATCCAGAATGCTATGTTGGATCAAAATATACTTCAGAAATGAAGAGGAAATAAACACATTCACATGTCAAAGAAAAATAAAGAAATTTAAAATACTAACTTTTAAGGAAATTATCAAAACAAAATAGTATATTTTTTCCAGATTTAATTACTCCAGGGAAAAAAGAAAGATACAAACAAAAAGTACACACACACACACACACACACACACACACACACACACATATATACACACACTAGAGTCTTGGTGCATGGAATTTGTGCATGGGGAGGGTGTCCTTCAGCCCAGTCTGCACCCTCTCTGATCTGAGACCCCTCGAGAGATGTCCAACTGCCCATTAGGGCCCAATAAATAGGCAGTCAGACAACCCTCTCACAATCCAGGACTGTTGGGTCCTCACTGCTCGCCTGTCTACCTTCCTGATTACCCCTAACAGATTCTGCCTGCTAGCTTGTTCACCCCCTAACCACTCCTCTGCCAGCCTAATTGATGCCTTACTGCTCTCCTGGCAGCCTGGTTGCCCCTAACTGCCCTCCTCTGCCAACCTAGTCACCCCTAATTGCCCCTCCCCTGAAAGCTTGATCACCCTCAACTGCCCTACCTTGCAGGCCTGGTCCCTCCCAACTGCCCTCCCCTGCTGGCTATTTTGTGGTGGCCATCTTGTGTACACATGGAGGCAGTCATCTTGTGTGTTGGAGTGATGGTCAATTTGAATATTACTGTTTTATTAGATAGGATAGAGGCCTGGTACATGGGTGGGGGCCAAATGGTTTTCTCTGAAGGGTGTCCCAGATCAGGGTGAGGGTTCCTTTGGTGCATAGGGTGGCCTGGGGGAGAGGCCTGTGGTGGTTTGCAGGCTGGCCATGCCCCCCAGTGACCCAAGCAAAGGCCCTGGTATCTGGGATTTATTTATCTTCTACAATTGAAACTTTGTAGCCTGGAGTGGAGCTAAGCCTTCTGCTCGCTCTGTGGCAGCAGCCATTTCTGTTGGAATTTATTTATCTTCTATAATTGAAACTTTGTAGCCTTAAGCAGAGGCCTGGGCTGGCCAGGGTATGTGGAAAGCTTGGCTTCCTCCATCACCAGGGCAACCCAAGCCTCCCTCCTGCTCTCTCTGTGGCCGTAGCCATCATGGTTGGGTTAATTTGCATACTGGTTCCTGATTGACTGGTGGGTGTGGCTTGTGGGCATGGCTTGTGGGTATAGTGGAAGTATGGTCAATTTGCAAATTACTCTTTTATTAGCTATATATATTTAGAAAAAGCAAAGTAACCTATATTACATGTAAATATGACATAGTACATATATTTTTGTCACTAGAAATAAATGGTCCAGCCATGCTACATTCTAATATTTATGAAATAGGAATTTTCAAATATTATATTTTGATTTAATTATTTTCCATTAAAAAAATAACTATTTTAGCTGGCTGACATAAATCATATTGCTCTCTGCTGATTCTATAAAGACTTGTTTATTTCACAAAAACCCTCACATTTCCCAGGAGGAGTTATGTCTGACAATCTGTAATGGCATAAATTCCATTTAACTTGGCCTGAATCTTAAATTCAGAAAACAAAAGAGCTAATCTAATGTTTCAAGAAAAGCAAGTGTCATGAAAGTAGATTAACAACTCTGATGACTAAAGTATTTTACTTACCAATTGACTGAGAGAATTGAATAGTCAATAGAATGCAGACAATTTAAAGCTCAGTCAACCCTAAACCTGAGGGACCAATCTGAGGAGTAAATATGTTATTCTGTTTTAATGCTCATTCAGTCCTTGATCACTCTGCTGAGGATGTGAAATAGTCACTAAACATTGTGTAATGGTGTTTTATTATTATATTTAGCATTATCCAATGACTTGCCACAGAACTAATTCCAGTGACTTCTTTCTTAGAGCTTAATTGTCAAAAATGAGTTCCTGAGAGATTAATATTTAAACCATGAAATTAAAATGAAGATCTTTATATATTTTTGGATTTATTTATACTACCTTTGCATTAACTATTTGTTCCATTTATAATGCATTCCTATCTCCTTTTATGTTTCTTAAGACAGGAAAATTTCCCTAATTATTCTTTTTTTTTTTCACCTCTACAAAACTAGAATGTTTTTACAATTCAATCATTACATTATAGATTTTAGTTTTATATTAAAAGTATGAAAACATAAGATACCTTATGAAGTTTTATATCTACTTGTATAATCCCATAAACAGAAAGTGCTTTAACTCAAATCACCTCTCAATTTATACAATATATAAACATCTACTAGTATACACCTAGATCTATAATAACCCACCAGAATTATATAGTCACTAATTATTTGGATTTATTGATGGGTTTCATACTTTCTTGTTCCATTGTTTTTATAGCTTTTAGGACTTTATTCCTTATTTCTAAAATATATCTTTCAAAAGCCCTTTAATGAAGTTCTGTTACTACTAAATGATCTCAGGTTTCATTTTTCTGAAAATGTCTCTTTTTGGGCCCTTTGTTTTCTGGATGCAACATTTGAAGCAGGAATTTTGGGGGAACACACGCAGGCTTAGGGATTTTTTAGAATTTGGGTCCACGGAAAGCATAGGGTGGCACACTGGGAGAAGTTATATTTCCATAACACAAGGAAGTCAAATGCAGTCACATTTCCATAAGACAAGGAGGCAGCAACAGGTATATTTCCATAAGACAAGGGAACTGGAAGTGGCCAAGAAAGGTCACATTTACAAAATAAAGAGAAGGAAGCCCTTCATTCAGAAGGAAGGTGGTGGGGAGAACCTCGCAGGTCCCTTGTGAGGTTCCTCCTTTGAGCCCAGGAGTTACTATAGTAACCAGTGTAAGGGAATAGTGACCAATCAGAGAGGATATCAAAGGCACCATAATTTGCAGTCTTTATAAGCCTTTGGAAAGAAGAACTCAGTGGGACTTTTCCCCCTCCCCAAGTGGGAGTCAGTTCAGGGACCCTTCTCTCCCTCCATACTTGGGAGTCCATTCTATGAGACTCTTTCTCTCTCCCCACAATGAGACTCTTTCTCTCTCCTCACATGGGAATCTGTACTTGAGCGTCAATAAATCTCCATCTTTGCTAAACCACTTTTCTGTCCTTGGATTCATTTGATTCTGGCGGACAAAAAATCCGGGGTCCAGTCCAAAAATTCAGTATCACATTCTAGTTTACAATTAAGTTTTAATAAAAATAACATAAATCACTCTAGAAAATATTACTAGAAGTTTTGCTCATCGAAATACACCATAAATTCAAAAGGCAAATCAAAAAATTCAAATGATATTTATAAAATATTTAATCTTTAAGCAGTGATGAAAAATTCAGTAAGAAGGAAGAACAACTTAATGGATAAGATGGGCAAAATATACATCACCTTTACTTCACTGTCTTCAAGTGGCCATTATGCATATGAAAATCAGTTCAACCTCTAAATAATCAATGATATAAAATATTTAAATCACTCTATTTTAGAGTCACTACATTGACAATATTTTTTAAATCTGCCAACTATACATTTTGTTAGGTTGTCTAGCAAATGGTAATTTATAAATGGCAGATGCGACATAAATAATACAACTTCATTGGAAAATCATTTAATTTATTGGTACATGTCACTATTTATAAGTTAAGACCCTGCAAATCTACTACAAATATTCATTTTGTACATGTTCCCTAAAAGACATATACAAAGATGACCAAAGCAACAGCTAAAAATCCTAAAAGAAAATTCAAATGTCTTTATTCAAAATTCAGATGCACACAGTGATTTGATTAAAGTAAAAAATAATGATAATACAGAGGGTACAAAGCAATTTGCTAATTAATTCATGTAATATATTTTCATTTAATTTTAACAATATGCTAATAACATTAAAATTTGGTTATTATTAACAGGAAAGGAATAAAAGAAAGACTAGATAATATAGGCATGCCATTTATACAGCTATGCCAGAAAGCTGCATTAACATTTTCCAAGTCTGTTCTCCAAAGATCAATGGGGAGAAGAACTGGACAAAGGCAGTTTAGATGCATGTCCAGTAAGATCTGGGTGATGTGGGAGGGTGCATATCTATCAGTCACACTTGGGAACAAGTCAGTGGCCAAAATAAATGTGGCCATTGCTAGTGAGGAAAGGTTTAATATTTAAACTCCTGAACAAAGGGAGTTCTCTATCTGGTGCTCTTAGCTCTCTACTCTCTTGAGACTGGTATTGCAGGGGGCATGCTCCCCTTCTGTCACTGACTTGGCTCATGGCCATGTGGGACCCACACAATGGACTAATGGATGGTGATTAACCTGGTGATACATCAGATTGAGCTCCACCATGAAACCAAAACTTTGAACAGTTGCTCTATTTTTGGCTCTAGAGAACCCCCAGTTGCACATTTTCCATGCCAATAAAAAACACTTTCTTCCATGAGAGTCTTAGAAAAGTCATTTTCTAAAGATATTATAAGAACTCTACTCCCAATAGCAAGGGAGGAATCACACCTTCTAATCTTCCAGCAACAATGCAATATTGCACATTAAAATTTACTAGAGGCCCAGTGAACAAAATTCACGCACAGGAGGCAGGTGTGTCTCTCAGCCCAGCCTGCACCCTTTTCAATCTGGGACCCATCAAGGGATGTCCGACTGCCCGGACATCCTCTCACAATCCAGAACTGCTGGCTCCCAACTGCTCGCCTGCCTTCCTTCCTGATTGCCCCGAACTGCTTCTGCCTGCCAGTCTGATCACCCTCTAATCACTCCCCTGCCAGCCTGTTTGCACCTAACTTCCCTCCGCTGAAGGCCTGGTCATCCCTAATTGCCCTTGCCTGCAGGTCTAGTCACCCCTAACTGCCCTCAATTGCAGACCTGGGTCCTCCAACTGCCCTTTTCTGCAGGCCAAGTTACCCCAACTTCCCTTCTCTGCCACCCTGGTCACCCCTAATTGCCCTCCCCTGATGGCCATCTTATGGTGGCCATCTTGTGTCCACATGAGGGGCAGCCATCTTGTGTGTTGGAGTGATGGTCAATTTGCATATTATTCTTTTATTGTATAGGATTATAGATAGGATAGAGGCCTGGTGCATGGGTGGGGATCAGCTGGTATTCCCTGAAGGGTGTCCCGGATCAGGGTGGGGACTCCCTTGGACATGGGATGACCTGGGCGAGGGGCCTATGGTGCTTTGCAGGCCAGCCACACCCCTCAGCAAACCATGCAGAAGCCATGGTGTCTGGGATTTTATTTATCTTCTATACTTGAAAATTTGTAACTTTGAGCGGAGCCAAGCCTCCTCACTCCATGGCCACAGCCATTTTTGTTGGGATGTATTTATCTTCTATAATTGAAACTTTGGAGCCTTGAGTGGAGGCCTGGGCCTGCCAGGGCAGGCAGAAAGCCTGGCTTCCTCCATTGCTGGGGGCAACCCAAGTCTCCTGCTCTCTCCATGGCTGCAGCCATCTTGGTTAGGTTAATTTACATACTGGCTCCTGATTGGCTGGTGGGCTTGGCTTGTGGGTATAGCAGAGGTATGGTTAATTTGCATATTACTCTTTTATTAGATAGGATAGGCATCCTTATAAATGTGTCAAAAATAGAAAGCAAGGCAAGTATGTGTTAAATACAAACTACATGTAAGAATTACAACCAAGAGGGAAGGAGGTGATATAATTTGGGAGGGTCATACAAAAGACAAAAATAACTTTTTTTTTTAATTTATCTTCATTGTTGAAAGTATTACAGATATCTCCTTTTTCTTCTCCATTGGCCCCCTTTCCCAGGCCTTCACCACATATTGTCCGTCCATGAGTTATGCATATATGCATATAAGTTCTTTGGTTAATCTCTTTCTACCTACCCCTCACCCCTTCCCTCTGAAATTTCTCAGTCTGTTGCATGCTTTGATGTCTCTGGATCTATTTTATTCATTAGTTTATTTTATTCATTAGATTTTTTATATGGCTGCATGGTATTATTTTATAATTTTAACCATACATTTTATCTTCCATAAGTTTGAAAAACTTCATATTTTCAAAAGTATTTAAAATAAAACTCTTTATTCTAGTCACAAAATCATACATTTTATTACTCTGAGCTACCCTTGTTAGTAGGCACAATCTCTATCAATTTCAAAGATATCCTAATAATACATTAAAGCCTACTATTCAAAACAAATAAAAAATATCTCTGCATTTTGTTATAACTTAAATGTATAACCATATTTTATGGTAATAATTTTCTTATTAAAATGCATAAATATAATTTTGGTAAGTTATGAATTTCCTCATATATTTAATAGCTATGTGCTGATTCTTTTATTTTTTTAATATATTTTATTGATTTTTTACAGAGAGGAAGGGAGAGGGATAGAAAGTTAGAAATATCAATGAGAGAGAAACATTGATCAGCCGCCCCCTGCATGCCACCTATTGGGGATGTGCCCATAACCAAGGTACACGCCCTTGACCAGAATCGAACCTGGGACCCTTCAGTCCACAGGCTGATGCTCTATCAATTGAGCCAAACCGTTTTTGGCTGATTCTTTTATTTTATTACTAGAGGCTGAGTGCACAAAATTCATGCAGGGGGCTGGGGGGGGGGACGTCCCTCAGCCCAGCCTGCACCTTCTGTAATCTGGGACCCCTTGAGGGATGTCTGACCACTAGGATCAGGCCTAAACAGGCAGTTGGATAATCCTCTCACAATCCAGAACTACTGGCTTCCAACAGCTCACTTGCCTCTTCCTGATTGCCCTTAACCACTCCACTGCCAGTCTGATCAACACCTAACTGCTCCCTGGCTGGCCCTATTGCCCTTAACTGCCCTCACCTGCCAGCTTGGTCATCTTTAACTGCCCTCCCCTGCCAGTCTGGATGCCTCTAACTGTCCTCCCCTGCAGGCCTGGTGCCCCCCAAGTGCCTTCCTCTGCTGGTGCAGTCACCCTTAACTTCCCTCCCCTGCAGGCCCTGGTACCCCCAACTGCCCTCCCATGCAGGTCTGGGTCCCCCACAACTGTCATCTCCTACAGGCCTGGTCCCCTCAAACTGCCCTTCCCTGTAGGCCTTGTCCCCACCAACTGCCCTCCCTTGCTGTCTTGGTCCCCCTCAACTGACCTCTCCTTCAGGCCTGGTCCCTCTCAACTGCCCTCCCCTACAGGCCTGGTCCGCCCAACTGTTCTTCTCTGCTGGCCTGGTCACCCCTAACTGCTCTCCCTGATGGCCTGATCACCCACAACTGCCCTCCCCTGCAAGCCTGGTCTCCCCAACTGCCCTCCTCCTCTGCCAGCCTGGTCACCCCCAACTGCCCACAACTGCCCTCCCCTAACAGCCATCTTGTGGCAGCCATTCTGTGACCACATCGGGGCAACCATCTTTGGCCACATGGAGCAGCCATCTTATATGTTGGAGTGATGATCAATTTGTATATTATTCTTTTATTAGATAGGATATAGTACAATGTATTTTTTAACTATTTCCTTTTAATGGACAGTTAGCTTTCATTCATTTTTGTTATAGGAACACTGCTGAAATAATATCTGTTACTATCAATTCATTTACCTACATATAGATAAATAGATAATTATAGATATAGATGGTTTTGCTTATGTTTACATACAGGAAACATTTCTAAAAATGCATTACTAAGATTAGAGCATGAGCATTCAATCTATGTATATATATAAAAGCCTAATATGCAATTGTCCCCACAGGAGTTTGACCAGGAGACCAATTGTTTGCTATGATGCGCACTGGACCACCAAGGGGTGGTGCAGAACAAAGGAAGGCCCATTTGGCAGCTAAGGAAGGGAGGCCCTAGCCAGTAGCTAGAAGGCCCTGATCAGCCTTGTTCACAGGCCAGCCCTAGGAACACTATCCATGCATGAATTTCATGTGCTGGGCCTCTAGTAGTGATAATAAGTAAAGATCGATATTGACTAACAGTAACTTTGCTCTATTTAAAATTCAGATCTACACTAAAAATCATTCATCTTTTCTCCTTCTTAATTATTTTTAATTTCTGTTAAGGTCAGTTCCTTATAGCTTCCTTTAAAAATGTATCTGGGTATAGTTGCCTGTATCTTATGCAATAGGTTATTTATTTATTTATTTATTTTGGTAGGATTCATGAGACCTTTAATTCTTATTTTATTAATGTTTTACAGTAAGTGTGGGTAGTAAAGAAAGTGATGGAGTAAGAGAAAGGAAAAAAAGTATCTTTAAAGTTCCTTGAACTATGGAAGTATGTGCTAGGTAAGAAAGTTCAGTAAAAGCACATAGATTATTGATATCACTCTTATGTTCTCCAGTAGCTCACTGATGCCCTCTTATAGATCCTCTGTCCCCTCCTCCCTCATAGCTTGCTGCCCTGTCCCCTCTTGTAGCTCTCCGCCATCCACTTGTAGTTCACTGCCTCCCTGCCTCCTGCAGATCCAGGATCTAGTCCTTACTCTGTTGGTCATTACACTTCATGGCATAACAGATTATTAGCATATTCCTCTTTTATTATATAGGATAAAGAATCCTATTAATGATTTTTAGTGTAACCAAGTTATATTTATACATAAATAGGAGAATTGAGGACATTTCGAATTATATTTTCTTATTTGACATTGTTACAATTTTCAAATTTGGGAATCAAGGTAATTCGCAATTTTATCTGTTTTGCCTATGGTGTGTTATCTATTTCATATCTTTTTTTAATTAAATCTTTATTATTCAGATTATTACATTTGTTTCTCTTTTTTCCCCTCCATAGCTCCCCTCCAACCAGCTCCCACCTTTCCCTTTACCCTTACCTCCCTCCCGTTGACTTCATCCATAGGTGTATGATTTTTGTCCAGTCTCTTCCTGTACACACCTCACCCCTTTCCCCCTGAGAATTATCAGTCCACGCCCTTTCTGTGCTCCTAAATCTATTATATTCACCAGTTTATTCTGTTGATCAAATTTTTAATTCACTTAATTTTTAGATTCACTTGTTGATAGATATGTATTTGTTGTTCATAAATTTTTATCTTTTACCTTTTTCTTCTTCCTCTTCTAAAAGAATACCTTTCAGCATTTCATATAATCCTGGTTTGAAGTTGATGAACTCCTTTAGCTTTTTCTTATCTGTGAAGCACTTTATCTGCCCTTCAATTCTGAATGTAGCTTTGCTGGATAGAATATTCTTGGTTGTAGGTTCTTGCTATTCATCACGTTGAATATTTCTTGCCATTCTCATCTGGCCTGCATTGTTTCTGTTGAATAATCAGCTGACAATCATATGGGTGCTCTCTTGTAGGTAATGAACTGTTTTTCTCTTGCTGCTTTTAATATCCTCTCTTTGTCTTTTGCTCTTGGTATCTTAATTATGATGTGTCTTGGTATAGTTCTCTTTGGATTCCTTTTATATGAGGTTCTGTGTGCTTCCTAGACTTGTAAGTCTATTTCTTTCACCAGATATGGGAAGTTTTCAGTCATTATTTCTTGAAATAGGTTTTCAGTATCTTGCTCTCTCTCTTCTTCTGGCACCCCAACAATTCTGATGTTGGTATGCTTGAAGCTGTCCCAGAGTCTCCTTACATTATGTTCACATTTTTGGATTCTTTTCTCTTTTTGCTTTTCCAGTTGAGTGTTTTCTGATTCTTTATATTTCAAATTTTTGACTTGATTCTTGCCTTCCTTTAGTCTGCTGCCAGCTCTCTGAATAATATTTTTTATTTCAGTCAGTGTATGTTTAATTTCAAGTTGGTCTTTTTCCATCTCTAGTTGGTTCTTTTTCATCTCTAGTTTGTTCTTTTTCATCTCCAGTTGGTTCTTTTTCATCTCCTCTTGGGTCTCACTAACTTATCCAACTTTTCTAGGATATTCTTAAAAAACCTTATAAGCGTGGTTTTGAACTCTGTATCCAGTCATTTGTTTTCCTCCATTTCTTTTGTTTGTGATCTCTTCCCTTGTCTCGGCATTTTCACTATGCCAGGAGAACTTCTATGTTGGATTCAGCCTTATGATACCAGCCTTGCAAAACTGCAAAAGCCTCTCTGTTGAGCTTGGTATGATTGAAGTCTCAGGGCTTAATGGACCACCTTGCCTTCTAGTCGGCCGCACCCTCCACGGCCCCCGAGTCTCACGTGACTGGGTAATTGTTGGAGTGGTCCCTGTGTGTGCGCGTGCGCTCTCTTGCAGTGCCTCTAGACTGCTGCCTTTCCGACTCCCCTGCACTCCAGGACCATATGAATCTGGATCGCCAGGGTTTCGCCCGAATCTGGGGTTTAGTGGAGTTAGAAGTGACGCAGTTGGGATGCTTTGTCTCCTGCCCTCTTGTGAAAACCAGCGGCACAATCAGCAGTCGGTCTTCTGTGTGCAGTGCTGTACGTGCCGCCCGACCTCTGCCCTCCTGCAACTCCCCCAAATTTCCATGCACTTTTCCCTTTTCACAGTCCAAACTTCCCCCGTATGAGTCCCAGCTGGACCTGGGATTTAGTGTCATAGGATAAGGAGTTCAATGCCGTTGGGAGTCTCCCACCAGAGAAAGCCAGCCAGGTACTCCAGCACCCACTCTCTCCACATGCACGTCTCTGTACCTCAGCTTTTTGTAGCTCCTCTGAGCCCCTCTCTTTCTTTCTAGTTGTAGAATTTCCACTCAGCCAGCTTTCCTGTGGTTCTGGATGATGTCCGTTCTGTCTTTTAGTTGTAGTTTTGAAATTGTTGTGTGAGGCAGCAGTATAGGTGTTTACCTATGCCGCCATCTTGGTTACCTCTCTATTTCATATCTTTATATGATTAGTTACTATTTATTTTTAAAGGACAGCATTATTTCTCTATTCTCAATGTATTTGCAAAAATTAAGCAAAATACTGTATTTTACTCTTACAAATTCATTTATATATTAGAAGCCTGAAATTATATATTAGGAATTTATATACTAGGAATCCAGACACCTGTAGGGTCCCTTGGTCTAGCTTGTGAGGATCAGTGGACCTCTGCACCACCACAGCCCAGCCTTACCCACCAGCTCGTCAGGCTCCAGTCCACTGTCCCCATTGATCTCACACAGCATGAAGTAGTGTGTGAAGTAGCAGGCAATTGGGGAGGACCCCAAGCCTGGGCTGGGCACACACCGCTCCCATTCATCCTGTTCCCACTGCACCTGCTGCTGGCGCCATTCAGCCTTTCAGGGAGAGTGTCCACAGGAAAGGCTCACACCACTGCAATGGCACTCGCCTTCTGCCCTCAGTCCAGGGTCTTGGTGCCCGTCTGTCAACTGAGGGGTGCTCCCACTGTGGGAGTGCACTGACCACCAGGGGGAAGCTCCTGCATTGAGCGTCTTCCCCCTGGTGGTCAGTGTGCATCATAGCGACCAGCCAGTCATCCAGTCATCTAGTTGTCCAGTCACTTAGGCTTTTATAAATATAGAATGTTCCTTTGAGCTTTTTTTCTCCTTAAGAGTAATATCTGATATATTATATTTGTATTATTTTACCTTTTTTCCCAAAAAAAAGTAATACTTAGAATTATTTATTATTTCTACCATATTTTTCTTCCAGGTTGTCTGGCTTATTACATTTTTAATTTCATCTTTAGTAATTATTTCTTGTGTTGGACTTAAGTTTATTTACTTTCCTTTTTAAGCCTAACCATCATGCTACAATCAATTACACATACATAAAATGTACAGTTTGATAAGTTTTGATACAATATATATACCCATGAAATTATTATTTAATCAAAATAATAAATATGTATCATCCCAAATGTCTTTTTGTCTCTTTGAATTGCTCTTTCATGTTCCTTCCCATTCTCTTTATTCACAGACAGCCATTCCATGCTTTTGATTAAAATATATTCCATGCTTTTGATTAAAATATATTAGTTTGTCATAAGGCATTATGATGAATAAAAAATTATTTGTTGCTAGCTTATCATTTACTTTTTTATTTCTTCGTTATTTATCTTCCGATTTTCGTTAACACAGTTAAACTACTTTTTTTTCTTTTCTTTTTTTTTAATTGAGCTGGCATTTTAATGAGATTAAGTTACTCTTATATGGCAATTTACTTACAAGTATTATAGATTTAATTTCTTGGAAATTTTTATTTTTATTATTAATGCTTATTGAACTCCATAAATAATCAGAACAGGATTTTTTTCATTTGTTTGTTGTTGTTTTTTTATATGAGCTAATTATCTGATTTATTAATTCCTTTTGAAAATAGACAAAGAAGTAACAATTCTCTCAAAATGTTACTAGTAAACTATGGAACTTTAGGGCAAGGAGTTTATGAGATGATATTTCTCTTTATTATACTAGTATATATGACCAAACTTTATCACTTTAAAAGTTACACTGTGATTTAAATCAGAGCCCAAGACAAAGTATGTACTGTAGGCACATAAAGTTTTTCTGCTCATCCAGAGTTAGTTGGTCCTGGGTATATCACCATGTACACTGAGTGGCCAGATTATTATTATCTCATGCACCAGGCCACTTAGTGTATATCCTATATGATAAAAGGCTAATATGCAAATTGTCCCCTGGACCAGGAGTTCGACCAGCAGGCAGGCCAGCCAACC
>JAAGEH010000012.1:59745253-59789131 GCA_011751065.1 Lasiurus cinereus | reverse complement strand
ATATACACACACACACATATACACACACACATACATATACGTAGATAAGAGGCCTGGTGCATGAATTCAAGCATGGGTGGGGTCTAGCCAGCCTGGCCAGGGAGAGGGGACATGGGTGGTTGGCTGGCCTGCCTGCTGGTCGAACTCCTGGTCCAGGAGACAATTTGCATATTAGCCTTTTATCATATAGGATATACACTAAGTGGCCAGATTATTATGCAATCAGAGATCATAATAATCTGGCCACTCAGTGTATATTATGTGAGAAAAATAAATTAAAAATTTTGTTTAAACCCTACACCTAAAAGTTTTTATTTATTAATTTATTTTTTCGGTAGTAAGCAAAAAGGGATTAAATATAATCCAGATAGAATCAATTATTTCCATTCCATCCATATTTCATTTTCATTCATAAAATCATCATACAGTAGTCCTCCTTTATCAATGAGGGATAGTTTCCAGACTCACAGTGGATACGGGAAACCACAGTACCTTAGGTATTATCATTAGATAAATTAGATGTGTATCTTACAAATTAATTCTATTTAAGAAGAAAATGTCATTTACCTTGCGAATGCAAAGTCACATAAAAGTCCCTGCTGAAAATTTTAATTTATCAATATAAATTTATGTATTTTCAAGATTAAGGTAAACTTAGCTCTAAAGATCTAGAAATAAGTTTTTACTTATTACAAAGGAAGAAAGGCAAAGTGAATTATTTTAAAGACAAGGAGATACTCAGAGAATAGTTTTGATTGATGAAGAGAGGAAACTGATACACCATGGATATATCTATGTCCTTAAATAAAGTTCTAATATAGAAAGTTTAAGGAAGATGTATCTTGAAATCCAATTTGAAAAGAAGAAAAGTGAAAAAATGTCACTGGCATTATACAAAACTACTTGTTACTAGTGCTTTAAAATTTATGAAGTTATTCTTACTATATTTATGTTGGTTTATATACAAGAGTAGGCAAAACTAGGTTTACATTTGTGAGTATGTGGAATACAAAGTTCATTCTTGTATTATTATTTATTAATTATTGTGTTATTTTCCATATGAAGAACTATAAACCTGTATCTGAACACTTTTTTATATTAATAAATATCAAAGATGGAACAACTATGTAAATTTTACCGTAACTATATTTATATAACACATATATTTAGGTGGGGAAGGGAGAAATGGTGATCATTGACCCAACCACATTGAGTTAAAACTAATAACAGAGCAGATGTTATGAGCTCTTTATCAAGGTATCGCATCCCAAAGTAGCAAAGAGGTACAAGAATGTGCAAAATCTTTAGCACTCCTAATAGCTGTACTGAGATATCTTGTCATCAGCTGTGATCTAATGGTCATTTTGTGTTTTAATTTAGCATGCTGTAAGCATAATTCTTGCCAGCTTTGTCTTCTTTAATTTAGGTTTAATGGCTACTTGTAGCTGGAAGCAAGCCACTACTAATTAGTGAAACTCAACAAAATTAACACCTGGCTTTTTAACCTGCATTATTTTTTTTAATTTACAAATGTAGCCAACTGCCTGGTAATCACAATCAAATATAAAAATCTTTCAAAAATGGTTCTTAAAGAAAATATTTAGCCTGAATATTTAGGAAGTTTCATTACTTTCAGTAACAATGCACCTTCTTTTCATATAAGATGTCACCAGAAATACTATTTCAATTAATAAAAAAGAGAAGTGATTTAAAATATTAATATTCAACAAGGATCAACTTTTACTTGCACGAGTTCATTACAATTTTTCTCCTATGAAATTCATGTAATATTTAAAAACAACTACTTCCACAGGAGAGAAAATAAGTTTTATTAATGGGAAAGCAACATATATAAATTGCATTAGGGGGTAAACTTTTTCAAGTAATCTAAAATTGTCCATATATTACCAGCATGTTAATGGTAAAAAGTATTTTAAAAGCTTCGGATACTAGAGCAAAGAGAATGTTTACTAGTATTAGTATTACTTGAGAAAGATCAATGTATTGTTTTGCATCCAATAGAGAGATTTTTTTCATATCAGTAACACCCTGAATATTTCCAAATGAATAAAATGTAACATATTTTTCTATTTGCTATCTAGAACATAAAGCAAAGTAGGAGTAAGAGGAAGAGTTGGAAGAAGAGGAGAAATATAAAATGAAGTGATAATTTACAAAGTAAAAATTGATAAAACATGAATTATTAGATACGTGAATTTTTAAATCAATATACATTTTTATATTATTGTGTTTATACCTAAAACATATTTCACTCACTGCATACCCAATAACAATGTGCTTCCCACATTAACAAGAGCTATGAATAAAATTTAACAATCCTATTGATACATGGGGTTTAAGGTGAGTCGAATCTCCCCCTTCTGTGTTTTTGCCTTACGAAGTTTGAAGAATAAACTCAAGGACTAAAAGGTTTCTTTAATAAAAATATGGAAGTTTATTGGAAGCATATACAAACTCCCCCTGGGCAGGGGTTCTAAAGGGACCCAATGTGACCTGTGTGGCTCTCTCTCTCTCTCTCTCCTCTCTCTCTCTCTCTCTCTCTCTCTCTCTCTCTCTCTCTCTCTCTCTCTCTAATGAAGAAAATCAATCTAAAAAATATCTGAATCTTTTGTCTCCAGGGTTATAAAGGCTGTAGCTCTTTGTCTGAACATGACCCTTTCTAATTGGATCCTTAATTTAGGATCCCTGTGCTTTCTTCATTTGTCACGTGGCTGCATGGTATCAGTTTCAAAGATCAAAGCCCACATGGTGCCCCTATCTCTCTTTCCCCTTTATCTTGCAACATTCCTCTGTCCTCTGTGAAAATATGTTTCCCCCTTGCAATTTTTCTCTATTCTTTGTGCAAGTAAGATAAGCATTTTGGCAGTTTGGAGCTAATTCTGCCCTTCACATATATATTCTTCTCCCATGAATCCCCCCTTATTCCCTAAAACTGCCTGTCCTGTCTCTAAATTTCCTTCTACTGTTATATAGTAAATTACTCAAGAGCAAATAAGTTGATCAATATGAATACAGAAAAGAACATTATTTACATTTTGTATTACCAATTCTAAATGGTTATTTAAACTTGTACTTAAGAATCTTGCTATGTATTATATCAATTATATTATATTTTATAGTATAGTATAGTATAGCATAGTATATTATAGTATATTATATTATATTTATTATATTTATTATATTAAAATTTATAAAATATTTATGACTAAAATAACTACAGTTGTTATTCCACACAGGTCTCTAGTAATGACCAGGTTAAAAAGTAAACACAATTTTTTTAAAGAACATATACATTTTTAATATGTTTTTATTGATTTCAGAGAGGAAAGGAGAGGGAGAGATAGAAACATCAATTATGAAAGAGAACCATGTATTGGCTACCTCCTGCAGGCTCTTTATAGGGCATGTGCCCTGACCAGGAATCGCACCATGACCTCCTGATTCATGGGTCATTGCTCAACCACTGAGCACACTGGACGGTTAAGGAATATATTTTAATCAATAGATATTAGAAGTGTTTAGATTGAAAAATAACTTTGCTATTCAGAATGGTTATCTCCTGAAACTCCAAGAATGATATGAAACTTTCAGATAAAATATTATCTAAGTGGATTTTTCTTTTAAAATCTATTAGAAAACAAAAATACTTTTTTTATTTACCTTGCTACTGCTTAAAATAATGAGCTTTGTTTTTTCATGTATAATAAAAATTTATTCTATTAAAAATGAAGGAAACTAATTAAAAAAGGAAGGTAGTAAACATAAAACATCCATTCAAGCCTTTCTTAAGCAATGAATTAATTATTATAAAGAAAGAAGACACTAAGGGTCTTTTTGTCATTTAGAATCAAATAAAAATATATTGAAGAATCAACCTCCTTTTTTTCCAAAGACTTATTTTAATCAAAGTAAAAAATGCTAATTATTTTTCTAAACATTGAAATATTTAGAAATAGCCCAGCCTTTGTGGCTTCATGTTTGAAAGGAGGTCATGGTTTGATTCTCTTTGAGGGCACATACCCAGATTGTGGGCTCAATCCAACAATGTAAGCTGTGCAGAAGGCAATTAATCAATGATGCTCTCTCATCATTCATGTTTCTATCTCTGTCTTGCTCTCCCTTTCTTTCTGAAGTCAATAAAAAAATATATTTTTAAAAATATTTAGAAATAGATCATTCATAAATATTGTAAATGGGACATGTTTGCTAATAAATCCCATAGTAGCAATCTTATACAATAAAAGGCCAGAGACCATAATGGCATAATGACCAGAATGACCAATTGACCAGTCTCTATGTGATGCATTGACCACCTCTTAGTTCCTCTCCCCAGCCCACAGGCTCCCATCACTAGATGACTAATAGGAAACCACAAGGAGGGGACCTGGGGTGGATGGGATAGGACTGGGGACTGGCCAGTGAGCATTGACCACCTCTTGGTCCCTCCCCCTGGCCTGCAGGCTCTGATTGCTGGATGGCTAATGAGGAACTACAGGGAACTAGGGTGGATGTCAGGGGACTAGGGACTAGAAAACAGGCCAAACAGCTGACCTCTTGGTCCATCCCCCATGGACCACGAGCTCCAATAGATCACCAGATGTGGGACCAGAGTAGGCAGCAATGGGGCAGGACTGGGGACTGGAAAGCAGGCAGAAGGCAGAACTCTTGGCTCTTCCCTCTGGCCTGCAGGCTCTGATTGCTGGATGGCAAACAGGGAACCACAGGGAACTGAGGTGGGCAGTGGCAGGGCAGGACTGGGGACTAGCCCTGATCACAGGCTAGGTCTAGGGACCCTATCTGCGCATGGTTTTATGTGCTGGGTCTTTAGTGTAATATATAGAAATAAAAGCAAAAGAGCATTCTAAGATAGCAAATCGTTTTGTATGTGCTTTATCAAAAGGTTTCTCTCCCATTTTAATTTAAAGATATGCCAGTAAAAATACTTAGGTATAGGTAATTTTATTGTTGGATTAATATGTTCTCAAGATCTTTATAGAATACTTTTGTTCTTGAACATATATTGCTCTAATTTAATTCATGATTATTTTTTAATATATACCTATTTATGCTTCAAGACCTGGGAACACTGTTAGTTATTATTGCTATAAAAGCAATATTCATGTTGGGATTAAATTTCTGTAATTTAAATTCCTTTTTACACAGATGGGGATTTGTTGGAACAGTATTTTTATTTAACTTTTCACAATATTGAAGTAGAATAGAATCTGGTGTTAAAATATTGAGAACATTTTTAAATTCAAATATCTTGCTGTTTAGGTTCAATGTTCCTGTTACAAGGGCAAACTATCTTGATAAATCATTCGGTGATATAAAATAATTCGTCATCATTTTTGTAGACATTTTAGCTTCATATTCATTATTTAGAAAAACTTGTTCATCCATAGTTGAAAGGACCATAACTCATTCTATTAATCTAAAGATGATAAAACTGTGAAATATTGTAGTTGAATTAAGAAATTTCTTGTGTTATCTATGATAGTGCCTCCATATTTTTCTATAAATGTCTTAAGAAAATGAATTTGTAGTATTTCCTCAATCCTTAAATGCAATTCTGTGTTACTATTTTATTTTTTATTTTGCTGTATTTATTCCTTATAACTAAATATTGTTAATATAAGCCTCAATATTGAAAAGAAAATATTCAAAGTTTTAAAAACTATCAGCTCATTGATATTATCTATATATATAAAACCCTAAGCAACTGGCCAACTGGTGGGGATCAGGCCAAAACCAGTAGCCCAACATCCCCAAGGGGCCACAGATTCTGAGAAGGTGCAGGCCAAGCTGAGGGACCCCACCAGTGCACAAATCCATGTACTGGGCCTCTAGTCTAATTATATTTATTATCCATCATTGAAAGATAGTAATATTATGCTAAAAAATATTTGAAAATATTTACTTATTTGTTATCTTCCAACCATAATATTAATTCATTATACCTAATTTTAAATGATTATTGGACTTACAATAATTGTTATTAACAATAAATTTCAAATTGTCAAATTATATTTTTTAAATAATAGTGGCCGGGTGCACAAAATTCATGCATGGTGGGGAGAGGGTTCCCTCAGCCCAGCCTGTACCATCTCTAACTGGGGACCCTTTGAGGGATGTCCAACCACTGATTTAGGGGGATGAGGCCTAACCTGGCAGTCGGTCATCCCTCTTGCAATCTGGGACCACTGGCTTCTAACTGCTCACCTGCCTGGCTGCCTGGTCACCCCTAACTGCCTCTGCCTGCCTACTTGATTGCTCCTAACCCCTCTGCCTGTTTACTTGATCTTCCCTAGCCTTTATACCGGTCTGTCTGATTGCCCTTAACTGACCTCCCCTGCTGGCCTGGTTGTCCCCAACTGCCCTCCACTGACATGCCCAAAACAGTCTTCCCCTGCCAGCCTGATCTCTCTTCTAACTGCTGTCCCTTTCTGGCCAGATCACCCCTAACTGCCTCTGCCTGCTTTATCATCCCTAACTTCCCTCCCCTGCCAATCTAATCTTGCCCCCAACAGCCCTCCCCTGCGGCCTGATCTCGTCCCTAACTGCTCTCCACTGCCAGCCTGATCATTCCTAATGACTTCTGCCTCAGCCCCCACCACCATGGTTTTGCCCAGAAGGAAATTGGACATCCAGAAGATGGCTGGTCAACCTGGTCTCATTAGCATATTACTCTTTTAGTAGTATAGATAGTTTATATAGTATAGGATTCCTTAAATGGGGTGGGGGGGAGACTTTTTCAGCAAGAGGAGATGCTCTTGGTAGACAAAAATACGTAATCCCTATATCCATATGCACTGCACTTCTAAACCAGTCATTAAAAAATTGAATTGCTTTCTTACACCTTACACCAAACAGCTATTACCCTTAATACTTTTCCTCAGCTCCCAGTTTCTGCCTTCTCAGTTCACTCAGATCAGGTTCTGATTGGGCAGTTTCTATACCAGTCAGCATCAAAAGCTCCACCTCCTAGACAGCCATTTGCTCTACACTTTATCCAGATTTGATACTAATTGATCTGTTTCTATGCCAGTCAGGGTCTCGGGCTTATCAATGGGCCTGATCAGAGAGGTGGCTGATCGGCAGCCCCAGTAGAGGCCAGAGAGAAAGAGAGGTGAGGGTGCTGGCTAGGCCCAGAGCAAAAGAGAGAGGCAAGTACTGATCAACAGCTGCCATGGAGCTAGGGATCAGACCTTGCTTCTCTCACCCCTGGCCTCTTTCCAGGCCTGATCCGCAGCCCCCTCAGCAGTCAGTGCTGGGTCTGGGCTTCCACAGCCAAGGCAGTCAGTTGGTCGAGCCTCTGGTTGTTGTGGATGTCACAGACCCTGGGTTTTTATATATTAGCATACTCAAATAGAGACTCATAGATAGAAAGTAGACAGCTCTAACAGGGTAGAGGGTTGAGGATTAATAGGTTATAATATATTTTTAAAAAAACCTCATATTTAATTAAATCATTAACCATATAAAAATAAGAATATACTAACAAAACTTGTAGTTTAAAATACTAATAGTTTCACATTTAAGCATTTTATAAGCAACAGCACTTCCAGTTCTCCTTTTCCCTAGCCTCACCCACAGGAGTGTAGGAGATGCCGATGGCTGGCCAAGCTGCAATGTTCTGCCCCAGAAAAAAAAGGCTATATAGAGAAAAAAATGCCAGGTACTGACTCACACAAAAGAGAACATAGAGAGCTGGAATGTGAAAATGTATGTCATCAGCATTCCAAGTCCTTCTCTTCCCACTATCTGCCTATGAAAGCCCTTCACCTATACTGGGATGTTAAGATGGTTAAGATGAGCCTGCCATCTTCTCAATAAGTCAGCAACTGAATAGATCACTTTCCTTCCATCAGCACCTGTGTCAGTGTGTTTGGCTTCACAGCATCTGGCAAAAGTACTTGAGAGTCATTTAGGTCAGTTTCAAAGACAAGTATATAGAATTATTTGACAACTAGAGGCTCAGTGCATGAAATTTGTGCACTAGAGGGGGTGTCCCTCAGCCCAGCCTGCACCATCTCCAATATGGGACCCCACGGGGGATATCTGATTGCCAGTTTAGGCCCAATCTCGTGAACATCCTTCTCAGAACCTGGGATTGCTAGCTCCTAACTGCTTGCCTGCCTGCCAGCCTGATAGCCCCTAATCACTCCTAACTGCTCCTCTGCTGGCCCCATCACCTCCAACTGCCCTCCCTTGTCTCCCATCTTGTGACAATGTGGGAGCAGCCATCTTGTAATGATGGAGGGGCAGCCATCTTGTCATGTAAGGGGGGTGAGGGTCAATTTGCATATTACCTCTTTATTATATAGGATGTTATGGAGAAAATAAAACAAGTAAAAATTTTTTAAAAAAACATAGGCCATTGCTCTTTGTTAACTGCAATACTGATAAATCAATGTATTAGTTATTTATAAATAAAAATTAAATAATATGTTTGTTTTCCAAACCAGAAGCTAAGAAAAACAATATGTAACCCAATTAATGTTAACTATATTATTGAATTTACCCATGGAAAATAAAATGCATTTTATATAGGAAAGTAAAATGTGCCAGAGTCTGAAAATCATTGTTATGACAAATTTAAATTAACTTTTTATTCAACATCATTGTAACAGAAAGGAAGACTAATTAGTGGATTAGTACACTTTATTCAACTGGTAATTTTTAAAGATGATGTAAAAAATGTGAAAAAATCAAACCTCATGACTTTTGTCATAAATATAATTATATATCACAATTTCTTTGAGAAAATTTCTTAGAAATAGAGTTGGCAAACCAAAAATCAAAATTTTTAAAAGTTAAAAAGTAGACAATGCTTTATAATTACTAAAATAAAATAGTGGCTGTCATATGCTCTCACACATTACTTTTTTCATTACTTTTTATTAAGGCAATTAAATGAGTTCAGAATTACATTTCAAACTTAAATTGAAAATGCTATGCTCCAAATGAGAAACAGATAATTTGGAATATGTATGTATTAAGCAGCAAAGCAGAGCAAAGTCTTTAATGATATTAATTTATAGTATCAAATTAAAAATTAAAAAAGAAATTATAGAGAAATAGGTTAACACATTTATTAAATATATAGCTTTCATCTTGATGCAAAATGCTTTATTCTAGTCCCTGAAATATAAGTGATATATATTGTATTTGGAAATAATATGTGGCTGCATGTTTTCAGCACTGAAACCCTAAAGGACTTCTCCACCTCAGTTACAGTAAAACTTAAATACAGTAGTCAAAATATTCCTCTATACAAAAAGTTTCAAGGGAACAATTTTGTTCCACATATTTTTTGGCACTTAATTTGTTTTGAAGGGTTTCTCACATCCCAGGGAATGTAGCCTTTCTTTTCTTGAGCAGAACATGTATGAAATCTGATGTCTTAAATCCACCTAATTTCTTTCCTGAATAATTTTTTTGGAATCAAAACTGAAAATTCAAAATGATAAAAAGTCTATAGGTCCTTTAATGTATTGGGATAAAAAAGCCTATGGGAAAGAAATTGATCTAGCGCAACTTTAACAATTATCAAGTCAGTAAAATTATGTATAAAAAATAGCATTTTTTAAATCATCTTTATCTTTCCAAATGTGATGTGTTGCCAGAGGATTGAATGGGTGGTATTTTTCTGTCACTGGTGAGAGTGAGGTTCTTGAAATATCTTGAGAAAATGAATTTTCCCAAGGCTTGCATGGGAAAATAAGTGGTTTTAATTTGCATGAAATTATAACCCTCCGTTTGCAAAGTCCCATGGACTTTAACCCAGTCCTGGAAAAGGTACAGCTGGGGTTCCAGCAGAGCCAAAGGAAGGCCAGTGTCCAGAGTATATGTTGCATGGTGGAACTGAGTCTGATGTAGTGTCAGGCTAATTGCCATCCATTAATTAGTCCATTATGTGGGCCAGTGGTCGGCAAACTGTGGCTCGAGAGCCACAGGCAGCTCTTTGGCCCCTTGAGTATGGCACTTACACAAAATACCATGTGTGGGCTGGCGCACATACAGAGCGATTGAAACTTTGTGGCCCATGCCCAGAAGTCGGATTTCGGCTCTCAAAAGAAATTTCAATCTTTGTACTGTTGATATTTGGCTCTGTTGACTAATGAGTTTGCTGACCACTGGTGTGGGCTAATGTAGAGGAGAATGCCTCCTCAAATTCCCAAGAGAACAAGAGGGCCAAGAGAGGGAATTTTCTTTGTACCAAAGTAAAGTACGTATCTCAGAGTCTAGACCTTTCAGTGACCCTTGCCTATTCTGGCCATTGACTTGTTCCCAGGTGTGACTGACAGGAAAACATCTTTCCAGGTCATTGGGACACTTTCTTTTGGAACTTGCATATAAATCCATGCCCTGAAGCCATCATGTGCTGAGGATGCCTAAACTAGCCCAAGTAGAGAGAGCACAGGGATATGACTGAAATTAATATTCCCTTATTATTTGTTGCCAAGAAACAAATACAGTATTTTCTTAGCTAAGTGTCATGATATTTATATGAAAATGTATAGATGGTGGGACTGCATATAAAATAGAAAGAATTGGAAATATTTGTGGATTGGATAATATGTATATGAGACCCAGACTAGTATGTATGTATATGAGACTCTAGCTTAAAAATTCTAGAACAATGTCACTCAAATTATGTTCGATAAAATAACATTTTGGGTTTTTTTTTCAAATTCACTACACACACACACACACATTTTTAAAAATATAAAAATTAATTTCTAGAAAAAAAATTAAAAATAATAATATACAAGCCAAAAACTCTACTGTTGGTGTTATTAGATTTAAGAGACATAAAATTCTGTCAAATTATTATGTATTTTTTAGTATACTGATCTAAAACTCATCTTAATAACTATATTCATATAATTTTGGCAAAATGTAGGCTAGCATATATGGTACTTAAAAGAAATGAAAGAAATAGGTCAGAAGGTGTTCCTGCTCTGAATTAATGTTAAACATATAGTTGTGAAAAGAGCGATGGACACAACTTTTTATAAATTTCTTTATTAAGGTGTTACATATGTGAGCCTATCCTCCCTTTAGCCCTCCTACTCATGCTCTCACCCCTCTGCTGTCTGTGTCCATTGGTTAGGCTTATATTTATGCATACAAGTCCTTTAATTGATCTCTCCCTCTTACCCTCACCCTCTCCACCTTCCCTCCGAGGCTTGACAGTCTGATCAATGCTTCTCTGTCTCTGGATCTGTTTTTGTTCATCAGTTTATGTAGTTCATTATATTCCATAAATGAGTGAGATCATGTGATATTTATCTTTCTCTGCCTGGCTTATTTCACTCAGCACAATACTCTCTAGCTCCATCCATGCTCTTGCAAATGGTAGAAGTTCCTTCTTTTTTACCACAGCGTAGTATTCCATTGTATAGATGTACCACAGTTTTTCAATTCACTCACCTACTGATGGGAACTTAGGCTGCTTCCGAATCTTAGCTATGGCGAATTGCGCCACTATGAACATAAAGGTACATATATCCCTTCTGACTGGTGTTTCTAGTTTCGTGGGATATATTCCCAGAAGTGGGATCACTGGGTCAAATGGGAGTTCTATTTTTAGTTTTTTGAGGAAACTCCATACTGTTCTCCACAGTGGCTGCACCAGTCTGCATTCCCACCAGCAGTGCACGAGGATCCCTTTTTCTCCACATCCTCACCAGCACTTGTCGTTTGTTGATTTGTTGATGATAGCCATTCTGACAGGTGTAAGGTGGTATCACATTGTCCTTTTGATTAGCATCTCTTAGATGATTAGTGACTTTGAGCATGTTTTCATATGTCTCTTGGCCTTCCTTCTGCCTTCTTTCTAAAAGTGTGGGTTTTTTTTAGGTCCGTTGCCCATTTCTTGATTGGGTTGTTTATCTTTCTTATTTAAGTTGTATGAGTTCCCTGTAAATGTTGGAGATTAAACCCTTATTGGTGATAACATTGGCAAATATGTTCTCCCATGCAGTGAACTTTCTTGTTGTTTTGTTGATGGTTTCTTTTGCTGTGCAAAAGCTTTTTATTTTGATGTAGTCCCATTTGATTATTTTCTCTTTAGTTTCCATTGCCCTAGGAGCTGTATTGGTGAAGAAATTGCTTTGGCATATGCCTGAGATTTTGCTGCCTGTGGATTCCTCTAGTATTTTTATGTTTCCCATCTTATGTTTAAATCCTTTATCCATTTTGAGTTTATTTTTTATTTTTTTGTATGGTATAAGTTGGTGATCTAGTTTCATTTTTTTTTGCATGTATCTGTCCAATTTTCTCAACACCATTTATTGAAGAGACTGTCCTGACTCCATTGTATGTTCATGCTTGCTTTGTCAAATATTAATTGAGCATAATGTTTTGGGTCAATTTCTGGGTTCTCTAGTCTATTCCAATTATCTATATGTCTGTTCTTGTGTCAGTACCAGGCACTTTGTGAACAGTGGCTTTGTAATACAGCTTGAGATCCCACCTTTTTTGCTCTTCTTTCTCAGGATTGCTGCAGTTATTTGGGTCTTTTTTTATTCCAGATAAAATTTTGGAAAATTTTTCCTAGGTCTTGGACACAATTTCTAAGTAAGTAAATTACTCTATGCTGCCGAACCGGTTTGGCTCAGTGGATAGAGCGTCGGCTTGCAGACTGAAAGGTCCCAGGTTCGATTCCGGTCGGGGGCATGTACCTTGCTTGCTGCACATCTCCACTGTGGGGCGTGCAGGAGGCAGCTGATCAATGTCTCTCTCTCATCGATGTTTCTGACTTTCTATCTCTCTCCCTTCCTCTCTGTAAAAAATCAATAAAAAATAAAAAATAAATAAAAATTACTCTATGCTTAAGTGAACCTAGGAAAATTTTGATTTATTGCTGTCCTATGTACAAAATTTGTAAAAAAAAAAAAAAAAAAAGTCACTCACTGATAGTTCCTACTGTTCTACTCTCAGGTTGCTTGTACTCTAGTTCAGAAGATTAAATGTATGTTTAGATTCTATCTAGTGGAAATACAATGGTATCTTGAGATACGAGTTTAATTCGTTCCGTAACATTGAGGCGTGGGAAACTAGTGGGTCGTGTGCAGCCAGCCGATCTGTGCGATTACTCCCATCTCAAATGTTGCTCGTATTTCAAAGCAAAAATCGCTCGTATCTCAAAAATCTCGTATGTTAGGGCACATGTATCTCGACTGTACAGCAAAAAATATATGTGTAGAGTATTTCCTGCATTTTTTTACTATTTTGTATTGCTTTTTCAAAATATCAAATGTAATTCATTGACTATAACAAATTAACATTTAGTTTTCACTTTGAAAGACCCAATACCTTGTTTCAGAAAATGACATAAAAATGCACTTAAAATGGCTAATCCTATCTAATAAAAGGGTGATATGCAAATTAACCATCACTCCATTACACCCATAAGCTACACCCACCAGCCAATCAGGAGTGAGTATGCAAATTAACCCTATCAAGATGGCTGTGGCCAGGGAGCAAGCAGGAGGCAAGCTTGGGTTCACCCCCTCAACACACACAAATGATGAAGGAGGACATTTGCCACCAATAAAAGGAAGTTAATACATACAGCTTCAGGGTATAAAATATAGAGGTAGTGAGTTCATTGATAAGGCAGAGCAATGAGTGTGATATATGATAGTGTAAATAGAAAATAAAGTAGGGAAATGGGAGACATTTAATTTGTATAATCTGTGGAACCTGTAAATATTTGGAGGGATGCTGTCTCTTGTTTTTCAATGCATATAAACAATCCCAAATCTCTCTAGTTTATAAAAGTAACAACAGCAAGAAAACATCCTTTTGAGTTCCAATCTCTCCATCATTAGATTCAAAACTAGAGGCCCAGTGTACAAAATCATGCACTCAGGGACATGGGGATCCCTCTGCCTGGCCTGTGTCCTCTTGCAGTCCAGGACTCCTCGAGGGATGTCCGTCTGCAGCTTAGGCCCACTCCCTAAACCAGCAGTCAGACATCCCTCTAGCAGTCCAGGACCCCTCACTCCTTACCACCCACCTGCTTACTTCTCCTTAGTGCTGCCACTCACCAGCTGTGAGCTTGGCTTCTGGTTAAGCAGTGCTCCTCCTATGGGAGCACACTAACCATCAGGGGGCAGCTCCTGCATTAAGCATCTTCTCCCTGGTGGTCAGTGCATGTCATATCAACTGGTCATTCTCCATTTAGTTGATTTGCATATTAGCCTTTATTATATCTTATATAATAAAACCCTAGCATACCTAAGCCAGCAGTTGGACATCCCCCAAGGGGTCCCAGACCGAGAGGACACAGGCTAGGCTGAGGGACCCACCCCCTCCAGTGCACAAACATCATGCACTGGGCCTCTAGTAGAATAATAGTTGTAAAATATATCTGCACACCCTTAATGCTTCTTAATCTTTCCTTAACCTACTTTAGTCTGGTATTCATTCTTTACTCCACCAAAACTTCTTTAGCAAGAATCACCAATAATCTTCTAATTGGTAGTTGCAATGGGTTATTTCAGTATCATCAAATCCTTCCTAATCTTTTTATTTGATACGCCTAGAAATTTTCTCATTTCTCCTTGCAATTTCCTACTGAGATAGTGGATGTGATTCTTTTTTGTCATTTGTTGCCTCTTCTTCCACTTCTACTATTTATGGCTTAAAAATTGGTTCTCCCTGAACCTCTTTGCTCTCGGGTTATTCATTGTTGATGTGACATTTAATCTATTTATATAAACTGTATTACTCTCTATAAAGAATCTTCAAAATATGTATTTCTAAACCACTTGGCTCTGTTGAGCTGAGTACTTACTATACATGTTTATAGAACCACATGCTCTAGAAATACAACAATTGAACATTAAATCATCTTCTCCTCTCCCAAACCTGCTATGTTCCTGTAAGTTACATAAGCAGTCATAACTCTACCATCCACCGAATTCCTAAGCCAAATACCGGTCCTCCCTTATTTGTGAGCAATTTCAACTGACTTTATTTTCTCCTCAGCTAACCACATCAATCTCCTATTCTCCAGCTGCACTGCCCCAGGCTCAGTATTGCTTACCTAAATGACAGCAATGGGGTCTTAAATATTTTCTCTGCTTTCATACCAAACTCTTAAACTTTTCTCTGTTTTTCTACAATACAATTATTTGTATATTCATTCCTTTAATTTTTTATAGCTATAAATTGCATAGGGCAGAAATAGGGAGGAGGGGTCCATGAGTGAAAAAAGGGGACATTTGTAATACTTTCAACAATAAAGATAAATTTAAAAATTAAAATAAATAAATTGCATATAGAATCATGTGCAAATTTGTCTGTGAAACAAAATCTGTGTCATAATTTCACTTTTATCTACCTCTCTAGTTTGACTTGCACTATGTCAACTTTTGCTCTAATTATATAGAATCACCTGCAGTTTCCCAATATGCTAGTAGGGTCTTACCTCTATTCAGCTATGTCTTTCTTAGCCCAACATGGCATTGCATATATTAACTATATCATTTCGTGGTTTAAAATTTTTTTGTGTTTAGGAGAAGCTGTATGTTGCCATTAAAGTGCAAGGAATATGCATTAGGAAATTGTAATAGAACCAGACATTATGGGGTTTTGTATTCACTATTCCTAGTGTCTTGCATAGTGCCAAACTCTTAAGTAAATATGAATCAAAAACCTTATATAAGTCCCAGCTTCATAGCTTACTCTGCCACTGTGGAAATTATTTAAATTTTGATTTCTATACATATCTTTATTTATATGTCTGTCTATCCTATCTAATAAAAGAGTAATGTGCAAATTGACCATACACCCACAAGCCATGCCCACCAGCCAATCAGGAGTCAGTGTGCAAATTAACAACCAAGATGGCTGTGGCCACAGAGTGAGCAGGAAGTTTGGGTTTCCTCAGGAATGGAGGAAGCCAAGCTTTTTGCACATCTTGGTTGGCCCAGGCCTCCGCTCAAGGCTACAAAGTTTCAATTATAAAAGATAAATAAATCCCAAAAAAATGGCTGTGGCCACAGAGTGAGCAGGAGGCTTGGGTTTCCCCAGCGATGGAGGAAGCCAAACTTCCTGGCTGGCCTTGGCCTCTGCTCAAGGCTACAAAGTTTCAATTATAGAAGATAAATAAATCTCAGATACCAGGGCCTCTGCTTGGGTCACCAGAGCATGTGGCTGGCCTGCAAACCAATACAGGCCTCTAGCCCAGGCCATTCCATGCCCCAAGAGAACACCCACCCTGATCCAGGACACCCTTCAGGACAAACCAGCCGGCCCCCACCTGTGCACCAGCCTCTATTCTATCTAATAAAAGAGTAATATGCAGATTGACCATCACTCCAATACACAAGATGTCTGCCCCCATGTGGTCACAAGATCCTGCCCCCATGTGGACACAAGATGGCTCCCACAAGATGGCCAGCAGGGGAGGGCAGTTGGGAGGAATCAGGACTGCATGGGAGGGCAGTTAGGGGTGACCAGGCTGTCAGAAGAGGGAAGTTGGGCATAACAAGGGTCTGCAGGAAGGGCAGTTGAAGAGGGGAAGGGGTACCCAGGCCTGCATGGGGGAGCAGTTGGGGGAGAGCAGGTCTGTAGGGGAGAGCAATTACGAGTGACCAGGCCTGCAGGGAAGGACAGTTAGGGGTGACCAGGCTGGCAAGGGAGGGCAGTTAAGGGCAATCAGGCTGGCAGGGGAGTAGTAAGGGGGTGATCAGGCTGGCAGGCAGAAGCAGTTTAGGGGTAATCAGGAAGGGAGGCAGACAAATAGTTGGGACCCAGCAGTCCTGGATTATGAGATGGATGTCCAGCTGCCCTTTTAGGCCAATCCTACCAGGATCAGTCCTAAACGGGCATTCGGGCAATCCTCAAAGGGTCCCAGATTGGAGAGGGTGCAGGCTGGGCCGTGGGACACACACACACCCATGCACGAATTTCGTGCACCAGGTCTCTAGTGTCTATATAAATATAAAATATATTGCATTTCATTAACACTGAACTTTAGGAAAGTTTACCTGGAACTTAGGTAAATATAAATATATTACTAAAAATTCACAACTTATTATCCATATGTCAAATATAATAATGTGAAGTGTGGAACTACACACAGAGAGCAGATCAAATGCTCACATGTGTGATGGCAACCCAAATTCAAGCAACAAATGTACTAGTATTCTGCAGTATGAACAAAAGGAAGTCACAGATACTAAGTAAAGAGCATGTATGAAGAGTAATTTTTCATGCATTAGAACATCTGATTACTTTTACACTCATAAATTCTAACCAATAAATAGCACCATAACTAGAAACAGAAACATTTAGAAGCCAGATTTTATACAGAGATCATCATAATTACATATTTTTAAGCAGGTGAATATAAAGAGAAATGAAAGCAAACCTAAATTAACTTCACTATGCACGTTTCCTTTGTCAAAGATTCTGGAGAATTGCAGAAGTTTCTGGGTTTAATGTTGAGAAGTGGTTCCCTTTTTCTAGTGAGGCATTCAATAACTGCTGCCTGTCTTTCCAGCTGCAGCTCCCCTGATATAGACAACCTTTTCCTTTCCTTTTTTTTTAATCCTCACATGAGGATACTTTCCATTGATTTTTAGAGAGAGGGAAAGACAGAGAGAAATATCAATGTGAGAGAAACACATCAATTGGCTGCCTCCTGCAAGAGCCCAGACCAGGGCCTGGCTGGGAAGGAGCTTGTAATCAGGGTACATGCCCTTGACCAGAATCCAACCCAGGCTGACCCTCTATCCACTGAGCCAAACCGAATAGGAACCTCCTTTTTATTATTCTGAGGATTTTAGTATCTGTAAAATGTAATTCCTATAGTAAACTATTTTTTTTGGGGGGGTGGGGATTCTTCTCAGGATTCTTGCATTGGCTCTAGTTTGTGACTGAATTAGATAACGTTTCACATGTTCAATAACTTTCCTAGTAGAAAGTGTGCACTGAGAAGGCTGAATAAATTTGGGGGGAGGAACGGGGTTCCTTTTTAGGAAGGTCTGCTTCCTACGGGTCTACTTTATGATGATGTGAGAGCAATATGCACTCATTTTGAATTTTTATCATTTCCCAGGATAGTGACAGAGGTAAAATACTCTCTTTACAGTGCTGGGGCAGTAGTGGCCAGCTGCAGCTCCCCCTCAACCAGGTGACCCTGAGGGTAAACAACCAATACACTGCAGTGTCCTGTGTTGCCAGCATTCTTGGATATTTTGTTTTGTGTTTTGGCATCCCATTATATCTACAAATTGTCCATCTGTGTCCCCTGCTTCTGATGAGGCTAGAGGGGGCAGTTCAGATGCTTCCTTGATGTACAATCAGGATCCACACATGTTTCAGGTGGACTAGACTAAGCAATGATGTTTGGCAAGTTGTGTATTAAACGTTGTTTTTTTCTGAAGGGATACAGGTGCCTTGTGTGTATCTAGCAGTTTCCTATTGAAGACTGAAGCATGAGCCAGCCATTCAAGTCTGGTCTACAATTCCCACAATTCAGTCCACTATATGTGTAGGAACAACCACTGAGGGGTCCATAAGCTATTCTTCCACATTTTTAAATACATATTTTTATTGTTGATAGTATTACAAATATCTTCCACTCCCGCTCTTCCTCCTCTTCCTCCCATCCCTACTTCTCCCAAGGTCTTCACTACCCTATTGCCCGTGTCCATGGGCTATGGATATAAGTATATAAGTTTAAGGTATGCCGGTCTGTTCTTAAATGCATTTTTTACTTAACAATATTTTCAAATTATGATGGGTTTATTAGGATGTAATCCCATTGTAAGTCAAGGAGCATCTGCATATGCATAATAAAATGCACCTAGATTCATTTTAATATTTCATTTAGATTCAATTTGATGGTTAAAATAAATGTTCTTCTGTTAATCTTTAACCTGTATAACCCCATCTCTTCTGTTTAGAAGCAGAACACAGGTATGCTTTATCCATCCCATCTAATAAAAGAGTAATATGAAAATTTACCATATCTCCACTACACTCACAAGCCATGCCCACTAGCCAATCAGGAGCAAATATTCAAATAAATCCAACCAAGATGGCTGTGGCCAAGGAGAGCAGGAGGAAGGCTTGGATTTCTCTGGCAATGGAGGAAGCCAAGCTTTCCTCCTGCCCTTGCCAGCCCAGGTTTCCACTCAATGCTACAAAGTTTCAATGATAGAAGATAAATAAACTCCAACAAAAATGGCAGCAGCCATGGAGCTGGAGAGAGTAGGAGGCATTAGTTGTTCTCAGATATGGAAGAAGCCAAACTTTCCACCTGCCCTGGCGGGCCCAGTCCTCCATTCAATGCTACAAAGTTTCAATTGTAGAAGATAAATAAATCCCTGATACCAGGGCCTCTGCTTGGGTTGCTGGGGGCATGGCCAGCCTGCAAACCACCACAGGCCCCTCACCCAGGCCACCCCACACTTCAAGGGAACCCCACCCTGATCCAGGACACCCTTCATGGCAAATCAGCTGGCCCCCACCAGTGCACCAGGCCTTTATCCTATCTAATAAAAGAGTAATATGCAGATTGACCATCATTCCAACATAAAAGATGGCTGCCCCAAGTGGACACAAGATGGCCACCACAGTATCATCAACAGGGGAAGACAGTTAGTTGGAGGGACCAGGCCTGCAAAAGAGGGCAGTTGTGGGTGATCAGGCCAGCAAGGAAGGGCAATTGGGATCAATCAAGTCTGCAGGGGAGGGCAGTTAGGAGTGACCAGGCCAGCAGAGGAGGGAAGTTGGGGGTGACCAGGCTTGCATGGAAGGGCAGCTGGGAGGACCCAGGACCCAGGGGAGAGCAGTTGGGGGGAACCAGGCCTACAGGGGAGGGCAGTTAGGGGCAAACAGGCTGGCAGGGGAGCAGTTAGGCATCAATCAAGCTGGCAGGGGAGTGGTTATGGAGTGATCAGGATGGTAGGCAGAAGTGATTAGGGGCGATCAGGAAGGCAGGCAGGCAAGCAATTGGGAGCCCACAGTCCTGAACTGTGAGAGAGATGCCCAACTGCCTGATCCAAGTAGGGCAGTTGGACATCCCTCAAGGGGTCCAAGATTAGAGAGAGTGCAGGCTGAACTGAGGGCCACCCCATCCCCATGCACAAATTTTGTGCACCGGGCCTCTAGTTTAATTTATAAACAAGAACAGAAGTATTACTGTCTCATAAAATATTTTGGCATAATTTTCATCACAGAATATGCACCTGAATATATTATTAGGTGTATTTCATGCTTATTTTTGAAAGATATAAGCATCACTAATGTTATTATAAGCATTAACTCTAAATTTTACAGGTGTTTGGAGTATACTAATTGTGGTAACACTCCCAAGGAATCACTATCTATCTATCTCTGGTATAACATTATGTGTCTGTGAACTAAACACACTGACACTTTCCTTTACCAATTTAATTCATCAGAATTTAATACATGAACAAAATAGATCCAGAGACATGGAAGCATGGAACAGACTGGTGAATCTCAGAGGGAAGGGGGATAAGGAAGGAGAGATTAACCAAAGAATTTATATGCATATATGCATATTCCATGGACACAGACAATAAATAGTTTGGTGAATGCAGGGGTGGGGCGATGCAGGGTGGAGGGGTCAAAAGGGAAAAAATGAAACACTTGTAATACTTTCAACAATGAAGATAATTTTTTAAAACAAATTTAATAAATGACTAATATGCAATCTCTTGTGTGTTAAATGCCAGCAATGCTAAAGTGCATAATGCAAATGTGTGTGTGTGTGCATGAATGTGTCATGAGCACATGTGTGTATATTAGGAGAATGCTGGCCAAGTTCTTACTCTATATAGACTGTATAGTGGGCAGATAGTCATGCTGACGAAGCATCCACTTTATATAAAAACTGCTGTTTAAAATTTTAACCCTGATATTTTGGCTTCTGTAAATGCTTGCTTGCTTAAATAATAAGGAAAATAAGACTACTCCCATTTCAGAGAGGCCATTAAACCTTCCCCAGATGAAGTTATCAGTGCTGGCACCAGGCCAAGTCTTTGGTTGAGGTCTCAAAGCCCCAGCACATAGGGGCTTTTTAAGAACTTGCAAAGGGAACCGGAAAACCCCATATTTCAGAGGCAAAGAGGGTAAAAAGGTATAAATACAGGAAACTTCCTGTGTGACGGAGCCCAGAATTTGAGAGACATTTTCCTATAATAATAATAATAATAAATGCAACTCCATCTCTCAAAGCATTGCTTAGTTCTTCTTCAGTTTTTTGTAATACTTCTAGTTAGGAAATCAAGTCTAAATAAATCTCATCTTAAAAATATGTCATTAATTTGTTTATGAATACATTTATCACATGACTTTATAATATTAGTAATGTCAAGTAGTCTAACAAAAATAATAACTTTTTATGAATTTTGTTAATTTTAATGTCAATTTTGTTAATTTTCTTTTTTTTTTTCCCTTGGTCTTATACTGCACAAGAACCATGTTGGTTTTCTGGGTGACATTTCATTTTACAAATACTTTCTAGTACCGATGTTTCTAATTTAAATTCTACCTGTCAATCTATAATCTTTTCCCTTTAATTTTTCATAACTATGATGTTTCTGAATCCCAAATATTTACTTTAGCTCTGGATTCTTTAACAGTGGGGTTGGAGTTTTATGGACACAAAGAGAATCTGATTAACATTATAAACATATTGTACATGTTTCCCTGAAAACAAGTTTTGCATAAAATTTCAGACATTTTTCAAAATTTTATGAACTTTTCCATAAAGTATTGATGATTGTAGGAACACTGTAGAACACTATAATAAAGCTATTTATATATAAAACTAGGTTTCAGCCTTGGTATCTATGGTGATAAATGACTGAAAGCAATGAATATCCATAATTCTATTTCATTTTGACTGTTTAATATATCTCCATGACTCTCCATATTTAATTAATATTTTAGCTCTAGAAATTAAATGCTTCAGTCATCTCTAATCACAGGTGGAGTAATCTTCCAGTGTTTTGTTTTGTTTGTTTTTTTATTTGGGAACAATACAGTTGTTGTTGAGCAAGGTTTTAGAAAAGATCAACTTGTGTGTATATCTGTGTGTACATGTATTAGAATTCTATCATAATTGCAAATGTAAGAAATATTAACATTGAGCAGAAGTCTCCAAACTAACACTAAAACCATTTCAACTACTTTTCACAGATCAAGCTGGGGGGCTCCATGGGGATTCAAGAAAATCTACACATTTAAGGGAAGAATTAATTTATAATCACATTAACAGTGGTGGCTGGTAGCATCTTTATTTCTAAGAATAAATAACTGCTGCACCTGTTTAACTGCTTAAGATTGAGAGAGATCTTGCTGATACATTTTCTTTTTCCATTTGAGCATCAGAATATTGAAATTGTGTTTTTTCTACTATCACCAGTAACTTTTATCACAGTGGCAATAGCGAGAATACGGTAAAAAATACCTTATACTGAAATTGTCCCAACTTGTGCAGGTATAATAGCTCTTTTATTAATTCATCCTCACAAGGCAGGAAAAATAAAAAACACAAATCAAGAAATATTTTAGTGAATGTAGATTAAAAACACTAATTTCACTTATTCAAAGTAAGCTACATAGGAAAATGTGCAAAAGGTGTTTAAGTTGCTTTATAGTAATAGATATCAAAATCACATAAACATATAACAATAAATAAATTATGTCTCTCTATCTTCCAATAAAGGAATAAAGCTACTCTCCCATAACTATACTATATAATAAAATGCTAATATGCAAATTGTCCCCTCAACCAGGAGTTCAACTGGGAGTTTGACCTGGAGTTCGACCAGCGGTTGGGGCTGGCCCACCAACCACCCGCAGCCCCTCCTCCCCACCGGCCCAATCAGTCCCATTCAGGGTGGGCCAGCCAGCCCCCACCTATGCACGAATTTGTGCACGCAGCCTCTAGTTTTATATAATTAAAAATTATATAGAAACATTCCTGTTGCTTAAAGACTTTGACCAAATTGTTCTTATAAAAGAACTAGAGGCCTGGTGCATGAAATTTGTGCATGGGGCGGGGGGGGGGAGGTACCTCAGCCCAGTCTGCATCCACTCCAATCTGGCACCTCTTGGAGGATGTCCAACTGCCCGTTTAGTCGGACATCCTTCTTGCAATCTGGGACCACCTGCCTACTGGCTTGATTGCTGCCTAACCACTTCTCTGCTGGCCTGATGAACCCCCACTGCACTCTCCTGGCAGCTTCATGGCCCCCATCTGCCCTCTCCTGCCAACCTCATGGCTTACAACTGCCCTCCCCTGCTGGACTGATTGACCCTAATTGCTTCTTCCTCAGCCCCCACTACCGTGGCATTGTCTGGAAGGAAGTTGGATGGTAGGAAGGTATCTGGTCTCCTGGTCTAATTAGCATATTACCCTTTTATTATTATAGCTATAATTTCACTATGTTATGATAACCTGAGAATAGCATAAATTTCTTTGAGGGATTTATAATGTAAAGGACAAAATTACAAAAAAAAAAAGTCAGTGTATGTGGGAGAGGGGTTGTTTCATAAAACTACAAAGAAAAAAATTTACATAGTTCATTTCTTCATTGGTGTTATATTTTTCATTCTTATTTTTTCATCAATAATTATTTTCAGTTTTCATAGCCCCTCCATCTACCTTGCCAGGGTTCTTCCTCACACTACATTTACTGTGTCCTCCCTTCTTAATTTTTGTGAACTCAGTTAAACATAACAAATATTTAATAAGCCTATTTTTGCAGATTCTTAGCTAGGAAGATTGATATTTAGAGATATATATCACTACTTCCTTCACATTTTCACATCTGTTTATCCTTCAATTCATTGTTATAGTAACTATTATATAGTTGACAAAGGTGCTCATGCTAAAAGGCCAATACAATCCAACAAAGAGTTAAAAAATAAGTTTATATTGAATAGTATTTTTTCCAGTACTTCAGAGAGGTAGAATGTATTCAACACTAGATTAAAAAAAATGCTATTATCTTTCACTATTAGCTTAATATTATGATTCCTTAAATGAACTGTGATTCATTTAGTACTAGAGAAAAGTAATACTGTATGTTGTTATATAAGTCCACAGGTGCATCTTGAAAAATCATGGATATTAATTAATTATAAACAGTTTTGGAGAATTTTTGTGTGATGAAATGATCTGCTGCTTGCATTTACAGGCAATATAAACTCTCATATCCATAACCTTTATGTTTTTATTAAATTTTATTTTAGAAAGTTTTAGAGTATAAAATATCTATAATAAGGCAAGCTATGAATATTTATGTTATTGGAAGTAAGTGTTCATTTAATCAATGGATATTTATTGGGCACAAGACAATGCACTCAGACACAAATAATGCAAGCATGATATAAAAGAAAAAGAGCCTCAACACATGTACATAAATAACTGCAGATTATGACTAGCCATATAAAGGAAATGATCAGGAATTTGTGAGAGAAAACAATGGAATGTATTTTTTATATAGGTGAGAAGAAATAAAATCTCTATTGAGATATTAAGAGAGGGACAGCGCAATGAACTGAAAATGTGTGTCTCCCCAAAAGTCACATGTTGAAATCTAATCCCCAGTGACACAGTATTACAAAAGGAAAGGGCAGGCTACCTTCTGAACACAGAATTACAACTGGAGGTAGTGGGGGTGAGGGGAGTCCATAAGAGCACGGAGAAGGCTACACACTAAATGTCCAGGCTTAAGTGTGAGTCTAAGAGTAGGCTTAATTAGAGAAGTAACTCTATCACCCTTCACAGTGGAGACAGCTGTGAGTGATGAGAAGGGTAGAGAGAAACGCTCACTGAAACTCATGCAAAAAGAAGGCCTAACACAAAAAGGCGAGCAAGCAAAGGTAAGAAAAATCCTATATAATAAAGAGGTAATATGCAAATTGACCCGCATGCCCTCACACAAGATGGCTGTCCCCATGTCATCATAAGATGGCTGCCACAAGATGGCCAGCAGGGAGGGTAGTAGGGGACAACAGGGCCAGCAGGGGAAGGCAGTTGGGGGCAACTGGGCTGGCAGGGGAGGTCAATTGGGGCTGATCAGGACAGCAGGGGAGCAGTTAGGTGTTGATCAGGCTGGCAGGGGAGTGGTTAGGGGGTGATTAGGCTGGCAGGCAGAAGCAGTTAGGGGCAATCAGGCAGGCAGGCAGGCAGGCAAGCGGTTGGGAGCCAGCAGTCCCAGATTGTGAAAGGGATGTCCGACTGCAGATTTCGGCCCAATCCCTGTGGGATGTCCAAAACCAGCATTCGGACATCCCCCGAGGGGTCCCAGATTGGAGAGGGTGCAGGCTAGGCTGAGGGACAACCACCCCCCCCACCCCACAGTGCACAAATTTCATGCACCGGGCCTCTAGTATTTTTATAAACCAGCTTTACTTGAAACACAATGTAATGCTGGAGGGATTTGAATCCTCTTGTACACTAAGGGCAAAGATAGTACAAACAAATGCTACTGAGTTTTAAAACATAAAGTGGTGCACCTCTGATCTTTTTTGTAGCAATCTGATCAATTTCTAGGAATGCATTATATTTATTTTCTTTTTTGTCACTAAATCTCAGACTGTTTCAACTTTCTATATGGTAACATTCTGCAGTTGACAGCCGATTAGATATCAATCCGTGTGCCATGAGAAGCTCACTCACAAGCTTACCTTTATGATACAATTCTAATCAGAAGAGCTCTTGACTGCCTTCATTTCCTTATTTTTCTCTCTTCTCCTCAATGTGTATTAAACACACTGAAGTGAAACTGACCTTCTTAGATTATTTATTACTACTGAAATTTCATCTGTGATGGAATTCCCAGACTTTGTGTGTGTGTGTGTGTGTGTGTGTGTGTGTGTGTGAGTCAGAGAAAGATTATTGTAAGAATTTTTATTCATTGCAAATGGAGTATTTTGAAATTAAAAATTCATTAAAAAACACTAAGGAGTATTAAAAATGAAAGATTGGGGAGAATATATTTAAAAATAACATATATGACAAAAGTCTTATATGCACAAGCCCTTTATCATGTTTTTCTGTTTTTGAGGTAAAATTTAGATTATTAATTTGATTCTTTTCTTTAAGCATGTTGTGAATTTTGGTCTCAGCACTGCATTGTATCCTGCAAATTTTGAAATATTGTATGCCATTTTTATTCAGTTCAATGTATTATTTATTATACATTTATTTACTTATCTATTCATTAGTATAGAATTTCTTTTGAAGCTTCCATCTTTTTCCTAGGTTAGAAATGTGTTGTTTTGTTTCCAAGTATTGGGAGAATTTCCTTGTTATCTATTTATTCCTAACTTTATTTCATTGTGGATGGAGAATGTATTCTGTATAATTTCAATTCTTATAAATTTGTGGAGATTTTATTCATGACAGTATTTGATCTGTTGGTGAATGTTCCTTGAACTTTAAAAATTATATATATCCTGTTCTTGTTAAGAGGAGTATTCTATGAAATTCAATTAGAGCATGTTTAATATTGTTCCTTTTTTCTATATCATTTCTGATTTTCTTGGTAGTTCTATAAATTGTTGGGGAAAAGGAATGTAAGTCTTCAAGAATCCCATCTAATAAAAGAGTAATATTTAAACTGACTATACCTCTGCTACACCTACAAGCCATGCCCACCAGTCAATCAGAGCAAGCATGCAAATTAACCAACCAAGATGGCTACAACCAGAGAAAGCAGAAGAGAGGCTTGAGTTGCCCTTGGCAATGGAGGAAGCCAAGCTTTCCCCACACCCTGGTGGGCCCAAGCTCCACTTAAGGCAACAAAGTTTCTTTTTTCTCTTTTTTTATTAATGTATTACATGTGTACATCTCTTTCCACTGCACTCCCCCACTCCCATGAATGCCCTAAGCCCCCAGTGTTTTATGTCCATTGATTATGCTTATATGTATGCATATAAGTCCTTCAGTTGATCTCTTATCTACCCCACCTTCCTACTGAAATTTGACAGTCTGTTCGATGCTTTACTGCCTCTGTATCTATCATTTTGTTCATCAGTTTATAATGTTCTTTATTGTTCATAAATGAGTGAGATCATGTGGTATTTTTCTTTCATTGACTGGCTTATTTCATTTAGCATAATGCTCTCCAGTTCCATCCAGGTTGCTGCAGATGGTAAGAATTCCTTCTTTTTTAAGGCAGCACAGTATCCCATTGTGTACATGTATCATAGTTTTCTGATCCACTCATCTCCAGATGAACAGCTAGGCTGTTTCCAATCTTAGAAATTGTAAATTGTGCTGTTGTAAACATGGGGGTACATATATCCTTTCTGATTGGTGTTTCTAGTTTCTTAGGAATATTCCTAAAAGTGGGATCACTGGGTCAAATGGGAGTTCCATTTTTAATTTTCTGAGGAAACTCCACACTGTTCTCCACAGTGGCTGCACCAGTCTGCATTCCCACCAACAGTGCACAAGGGTTCCTTTTTCTCTGCATCCTCGTCAATATTTATCATTTGTTGATTTGTTGATGATTGGCATTCTGCCAGGTGTGAGATGGTATCGCATTGTCATTTTGATTTGCATCTCTCCGATAATTAGTGACTTTGAGCATGTTTTCATGTGTCTCTTGGCCTTCCTTCTTTTGAAAATATTCTATTTTGGTCCATAGCCCATTTTTTATTGGATCATTTATCTTCCTTTTATTAAGTTGTATAAATTGCCTGTAGATGTTGGATATTAAAACTTTATCAGTGATAACATTTGCAAATATGTTCTCCCATAAAGTGGGCTTTCTTGTTGTTTTGTTGATGGTTTCTTTTGCTGTGAAAAAGCTTTTTAGTTTGATGTAGTCCCATTTCATTTTTTTCTTTAGCTTCTATTCCCCTAGGAGCAGTATCGATGAAGAAATTGTTTTGGCATCTGTCTGAGATTTTGCTGCCTGTGGATTCCTCTAGTATTTTTATGGCTTCCCGTCTTATGTTTAAGTCCTGTATCCATTTGGAGTTTATTTTTGTATTTGGTGTAAGTTGGTGGTCCAGTTTCTTTTTTTTTTTTTGCATGTATCTGTCCAATTTTTCCAACACCATTTATTAAAGAGACTGACTTGACTCCATTGTATGTTCATGCCTCCTTTATCAAATATTAATTGAGCATAGTGGTTTGGGTCAATATCTGGATTCTCTATTCTATTCCATTGGTCTATATGTCTCTTCTTGTGCCAGTAGCAGGCTGTTTTGAGAACACTGGCTTTGTAATAGAGCTTGAAATCTGGTATTGAGATCCCATCTACTTTATTCTTCTTTCTCAGGATTGCAGTGGCTATTTGGGGTCTTTTTTTATTCCAGATGAATCTTTGGAGAGTTCTTTATAGGTCTGTGAAATATGTCATTGGTATTTTAATGGGTAGTGCATTGAATCTATAGATTGCTTTGGGTAGTATGGACATTTTAATGATGTTGATTCTCCCAATCCATGAGCATGGAATGCTCTTCCACCTGTTTATGTCTTTCTCTATCTCTTTTTTCAGTGTCCTGCAGTTTTCTGTGTATAGGTCTTTTACCTCCTTAGTTTATTCCTAGGTATCTAAATTTTTTTTTGGTGTGATGGTAAATGTATTGCTTTTTTAGTCTCTCTTTCTGTAAGTTCACTATTGGTGTATAGAAATGCCATAGATTTCTTGGCGTTCATTTTCTATCCTGCTACATTGCGAAATTCATTTATTAAGTCTTTAGTTTTTTTATGAAGTCTTTTGGTTTTTTTTTATGAACAGTATCATGTCTACAAATAAGGACAGCTTTACTTCTTCTTTTCCAATTTGGATGCCTTTTACTTCTTCTTGTCTAATTGCAATGGCTAATACTTCCAGTACTATGTTGAACAGGAGTGGTGAGAGTGGGCATCCCTGTCTTGTTCCTGTTCTTAGGGGAAATGGTTTTAGTGTTTGCCCATTGAGTATGATGTTAGCTGTGGGTTTATCATATATAGGTAATTTAAGGCAACAAAGTTTCAATGGCTATGTGAGCAGAAGGCTTGGCTCCACTCTAGGAAACAAAGTTTCAATTATAAAAGATAAATCCCATATACTAGGTCTCTCTTGGGTCTCTGGGGAGCATGGCCAGCCTGCAAACCACTACAGACCCCTTGTCCAGGCCACCCACTCCCCAAGAGACCCCCCACCCTGATCCAGGACACCCTTCAGGGCAAATCAGCTGGCCCCCACCAGTGCAGCAGGCCTCTATCCTATTAATAAAATAGTAATATGCAGATTGACCATCACTCCAACACACAAGATGACTGCCCCCATGTGGACACAAGATGGCCACCACAATATAGCCAGCAGGGGAGGGCAGTTGGGGGGGTACCCAGGCCTGCATGGGAGGGTTGTTAGGGGTGACCAGGCTGGCAGAGGAGAGAAGCTGAGGGTGACTTGGCCTGCAGGGAAGGGCAGTTGGTGGGGACTCAGGCCTGCAGGGGAGAGCAGTTGGGTGGGACCAGGCTTACAGGGGAGGGCAAGTAAGGGTGACCAGGTCCCCAGGGGAGGGCAGTTAGGGGTAAACCGGCTGGCAGGGGAGCAGTTAGGCATCAATCAGGCTGGCAGGGGAGTGGTTAGGGGATGATCAGGCTGGCAGGCAGAAACGGTTAGGGGCAATCAGGAAGGCAGGTATGCGAGCAGTTGGGAGCCAGCAGTCCTGGATTGTGAGAGGGATCTCAGATTGGAGAAGGTGCAGGCTGGTCTGAAGGACACCCCCACACACATACCCTGCATGCACGAATTTTGTGCACTGGTCTCTAGTAATTGTAGATTTGTCTATCTCTCTTTTAAAAAAAATTTTTTTTTTTAATTTCAAAGAGGGAGAGAGAGGGAAAAAGAGATGGGAACATCAATGATGAAAGGGAATCACTGATTGGGTGCCTCCTAGACACCCCACAGTGGAGATCGAGCCACAAACTAGGCATGTGCCCTGACCATGAATCAAGCCATGACCTTCTGGCTGATAGGTTGTGGCTCAACCACTGAGCCACACTGGCCTACCTGTCTATTTCTCTTTTTTTCACTTTATCATTTTATTTATTTTTTATTGTGTTACATGTATACATATCTCCCCATTGCCCACCCCCCTCCCAGGCATACCCATCCTCCCAGTGTCTGTGTTTATTGGTTATGCTTATATGCATGCATACAAGTTCTTTGGTTGATCTCTTATCTACCACACCTCTCCTTAAACTTCCTGCTGTAATTTGACAGTCTGTTTGATGCTTTACTGCTTCTGTATCTAACCTTTTGTTCATCAGTTTATAATGTTCTTTATTATCCACAAATGAGTGAGATCATGTGGTGTTTCTCTTTCATTGACTGGCTTATTTCACTTAGCATAATGCTCTCCAGTTCCATCCAGGTTGCTGCAAATGGTAAGAATTCCTTCTTTTTAATGGCAGCATAGAATTCCATTGTATAGATGTACCATAGTTTTCTGATCCACTCTGTCTATTTCTTTTTTGTCTTATGGTTTTTGTTTCACATATCTTTCTGGGTAATTGAGTAATTAGCCCACTTTTGACTTAAGATGTCCTAAAGCATTGGATACTTTGTGATTTCAAACTTCTGCTTTAAGCCAAGCAGTATACTCTTAAGAGAAAAATGAACACTGTAACTTTATATCATAATGGCCATCATTATTATATGTTATAAGAGTCAAAATTATAATCATTTTAATGAGACCTTTAGTAGTTGTCTTTGGAAAATAATGATTGCTAATTATATTTATATTTACCTACTTATTTTTTGTCACCAAAGCCTAAACTGCCTTTTCTTTCTACTTGTAGTTGACAGCTGATTAGATGTCTGTCTGTGTCATGAAACCTCACACTTTGTCCTGTCTTTGTAAATTCAATGTATAATTATTAAAATGAGCTTTTACTATCTTTATTTTCCTTGTTTTTTCCCTACGCCCTCCTTTTCCCATCTCTGTGTGTACTGGCAGCACTGAAATGAGTTAGTAAGCTTCTTCTCAGATCACTGCTCCTTCTGTAAATTCCACCTGGTGTCGAAATACAAAATGTTTCCTGTTAATGGAAGTGCTTCCAGAAATTTTGCATTAGAGAAATAGGACTTGGCATTCTATGCTCTGAGCCTGAACATGTGAATGAAAAGGGACTGCATTACTCTGGAAATTTCAAGGTAGGCCTGCATGGCAGACTTATAAACCCAGAGACTTAAACTAACCACACAAGATGAAATTAAAACTTTTTAACTGAAAGCAGTTTAAGATGGGTAGTCATATCCTAGACTAGAATCATCCCTGACAAAAGACGATCTTTACCTTAACTGAGCCTGTCTATTTTCTTTTTGCATGTAGGGTAATATATAAGTGGAATGGGAAAGTAATTCCAAGTACAGGCACCAGACCAGAGAAAAGACCACAAATCCCCTCATTGTTATTGATATCACAATCATTGTTGACTGTTACCTATCCTGCACCCACCTATGTAAATTATGTCTATCATTTTATTTTATTTTTTATTTTTTGCAGCTTCAGAGGTTTTTCTGCTTTGCTTTCTACCATTTCCTTAATCTATCACCAAAAGGTTTCATGTAAACCATTTAGACCTTTTCTTTTTATTGTAATGTATAAAATAGAATACAAGCCCTTAGCCTGGTGTCTCAGTTGATTGAAGCATTGTTCTGTACACCTAAAGTTTGCAAGTTAGATTACCAGTCAGGGCACATACCTAGGTTGTGGTTAATATCCCCAGTTGGGGTAGGTACAGGAGGCAACTGATCAATGCCTCTCTCTCTCTCTCTCTCTCTCTCTCTCTCTCTCTCTCTCTCTCTCTTTCTCTTCTTCTCTCTCTAAAATCAGTAAAAACATATCCTTGGGTAAGGGTTTTGGACACAGACAAATAGTGTGGTGAAGGCCTGCAAGGGGCAGGTGCAGGGTAGAGGGGTCAATGTGGGAGGGGGGCACGGAGGGGGACATCTGTAATACTTTCATGAATAAAGATAAATATTTTTTTAAATAATAATAATAGGGTGCAAGGCTACCATTTTACCAGAGTACTTCCTCAATCTGTTGAGATTTCGCTTTCTGGCAATTGTCAGTTTGGCTCAAATAAACTCACAGAAAAGTCTCTGCATATTTAAATGTTTCTTATAAAAACAAACACTTCCATGTATTCTTGAAATTTTTACAAAACAGTTAATTCTATTAACTGTTAGGAATTATAGACAATCTCACAACCAAAATGCAGTTCTTGATTATATTGACTTTTATTTTTATGTTAATGTGATATGTGGGTAGTCTCTGTGTGTATGTCTGTAATTTCTAATTTTTTCTTGCAGAGAATGTAAGAACAATTTAATCGCAGCAATATGGACATACCTTCTAGTTTGTAGAAGAAAAAAATTTAAAAGAAAAGTATAAGGTACTTTAACATTTTCTCTAGTGGCATATAGGTATTAGAATACATTTCAGGTCCTTTGTCATGGCCCTTGACAATAGCTATTCACACTGATATTCTCTCACATCTCTTTAGAACACACTATCACTTTGGCAGGGAAAAACACTTTTAGTCATCTCAACTTGGTATAATATAATGCAGAGTTTCTCAACTTTGACATTATTGGCCTATTGGGATGAATAATTCTGTTGTGGGGACTGGCCTGTACATTGTAGGATGTTTAGTGGCATTCCTGGCCTCTATTCCCAAAATGCTAGTAGCACCCCTTCCCAGGGTGAAAATAAAAAAGGTCTCCAGACAGGGTAAAATATACTCCTGGGGACAAATCATCCAGTTATGCATCACTGTTGTACTAAAAAGAAGCCAGCCCTTGGTGTTTGTTACAACTAGATTTAAGTCCTTATTCTGCTATTGATGCCTAAGTAATTAGGCAAATTACTTAACTTCTCTAGGCTTCAGTTAATAACAAATACTTCACATATTTGCTGGAAGGGTTAAAAGACAATATATAATTTGCCTGGCCAACATGGCTCAGTGGTTGAGTGTCCATTTAAGAGCCAGAAGGTCACGGTTTGATTTCGGGTCAGGACACGTGCACAGGTTGTGGGTCGATTCCCAGTGTGGGACATGCAGGAGGCAGCCAATCAGTGATTCTCTCTCATCATTGATGTTTCCATCTCTCTCTCTCTCTCTCTCTCTCCCTTACTCTGTGAAATCAATGAAAAGATATAGTTTTTAAAAGACAATGTACGATGTATACATAATTGCTTGTCCACTGCCTGAAAGATAGTAATACTCCTTGATTCTTTCAAGACTTGGCCACAGGCCACTTTTCTTAAAGGATCAATCCAGGAGCATTTACATTTAGAAGTCTTATTTTTACTGCAGACCTTTTTAGTATAGTATATAATAATCTTTACAATCAACTCCCATGAATTAGTTATTCTTTCTCTGGGCTGCTATAATTTCTGAGTCCTAATCTAACGTATTATTCCCCTCATCCACTAGATATGAATTGTTATTTTATTTTCCTGTACTTAGATCTATAGGAGTCTTCCTGGAAGATAAAGAAAATTCTTCTTTGTCTCTTTACTTTTTCTTGCTGGCTCAGGGCTTGACTTGGAATACATGATGGTGTATATAAGCAGAAGCATTATTCTCGGTAAGTGTTTCCTAGAGCCCACAGAACAGCTGGTGTTCACCTCAAGATCAAACACTCTGCTGTTATGTCTTATATTTACAATTTCAAAAAAACAATAGATCCCAAAACAAAACAAAATGGGAGTAATGGCAATAGAAACAAGAACCATTAAATGTGTATTTTTGTTTCCAAGTGTTTTAAAGTTACCCTTTGTCACTTACACACGCCATGGTTACATTTATAAGTCTTGCTTCTTTTGGACTCCAGCCATACTCTAAAATAATTCCATTGTGATTAACCATTTTGTTGTATTTATTTTTTTGTTTTGATTTTATATCTCTTGTGGTTATCAGGAATGATAGAATTTCTAAGTACCAGAGTGAATGTGACAGAACTGGGGTGAGGGAGGGGGAAGGCCTAACACAGAAAAATCTGAAAGTTGCAGAAAGCATCAGAGTATAAGTCACAGTTAAAAAAGAAGTGAATAACTATCACATTGTTATAATGTCATTTGTTGAAAAGATTCTCTTTTTCCACTTCATTTCTTTTTTTTTTGCCTTTGTCTCAAATCAATTTATCATATAAGTGTGAGTCTATTTCTGAATTCTTCATTTTGTTTTATCCATATTTATCCTTATGCAATTATCACATTGCCAAAACCTGAATGTGGTGGTCAGGTTGGAGTTCTTTGTCTTGCAAAATCAAAGAATGAATTCATGGACAAAGGCGGCAAGTGGAAAACAGAGTTTACTGAGAGACAGACAGACTCCCTGCAGCAACAGGAAGAGGGCCCATAACTGGTTACTGCTGACACTCTGTTTATGGATATACTAGAGGCCCAGAGCACAGATTCGTGCACCGGTGGGGGCTCTCAGCATGGCCTGCAGGGATTGGGCTGAAACCAGTGTCCATCATCCCCTAAGGGATGTAATAGTGCATGAAGCGGCAGGCGGCTGGGGAGGAGCCATTTGCACTCATTTCTGTCCACTCATCCTGGTCAACTGAGCATCTGCCTTCATCTTCCACCACTGCCCCTCACATCTCCTGGTCTGCTGCACCCAGCTTTGGAGAAGTGGGTTCCTAAGGCAGAGCTCCCGCAGCCTCCCTAGGGGTGCATATTGAGGCTCAGAGAAGTGGGGTGAGTGCCCAATGGGTGCCCGGGGCAAACCAGGGAGTCACAGTAGCTACTTGGCAAAGCCACCCACTTGCTATCCTGCAAGTCCTGGGGTGGCTCCAGTCTAATAGGAGGAGGCAGACACTAGGGACAGAGTTCATGGTCCCTTTCTTCCCTCCTTCTGTACCTCAGTCCCTGCTGCCTGGGGAAGACATGGCCAGAGGGATTGATGGAGATCAGGGCACTGTGCCTCTGGAGCAGTGCCTGGGGAATGGCAGAATTTGGGCCAATGGCCCAGCCTCCCAGTGCAAACTACATCTCAGACCCACTTGTTTGCAATTGTTCATAGACTCAATTGCCTGTTTCTCTTTTCTTTTGTCTAAGTTGACTGCTCCCTGGTGGTCATTGTTCATCATAGTGATCAGTCACTTAGGCTTTTATATATATATAGAGGCCTGGTGCATGAATTCATGCATGGGAGTGTGTCTCTCAGCCCAGCTTACACCCTCCCCAATCTCGGATCCCTCTCACAATCAGGACTGCTGGCTCCCAACTGCTAGCCTACCTGCCTTCCTGATTGCTCTAACCACTTCTGCCTGCCAGCCTGATCACCCCCTAACCATTCCCCTGCCAACCTGATTGATGCCTAACTACTCCCCTGCTAGCCTAATCGCCCACAACTGCCCTCCCCTGCAGGCCATCTCATGGTGGCCTTCTTGTGTCTACAAGGGGGCAGCCATCTTTGACCATATGGGGCAGCCATCTTGTGTGTTGGAGTGATGGTCAATTTGCATATTACTTTTTTATTAGATAGGATAGAGGCCTGGTCACGGGTGGAGGCCCAGCTGGTTTTCCCTGAAGGGTGTCCTAGATCAGGTTATGGGTTCCCTTGGTGCATGGGACATCCTGGACAAGGAGTCTGTGGTGGTTTTTAGGCCATCCATGCCCCCCGGCAACCCAACCGGAGGCCCTGGTATGTGGGATTTTATTTATCTTCTATTCTTTGTAGCCTTGAATGGAGGCTTAAGCCAGCCAGGGTGTGCTGAAAGCTTGGCTTCCTCCATTACCAGGAAAACCCATGCTTCCTGCTCACTCTGTGGCCACAGGCATCTTTTTGGGGGGTTAATTTGCATACTCGCCCCTGATTGGCTAGTGGGTATGGCTTGTGGTGTAATGGAGTGCGGGTTAATTTGCATATTGCTCTTTTATTAGATAGGATGTACTTGAGGTCCAGTGCACAAAATCTGTGCCATCAGGGAGGCCCCTCAGCCCAGACTGTGCCTTTTCGCAGTCTGGGAGCCCTCGGGGAATGTCCGATTGATGGCTTCGACTCATGTGGGCCTAAGCCATTGGTAGGACATCCTTAGTGCTGCCACGAAGGAGGCAGAGGTGGGAGAGGTTCTCGGCAGCTGTGAATCTGGCTTCTGGCTGAGCAGCACTCCCCCTGTGGGAGCACACTGACCATCAGAGAGCAGCTCCTGCATTAAGCATCTGCCCCCTGGTGGTCAGTGCACATCATAGTGACTGGTAGTTCCACCATTTGGTCAATTTGCATATTAGCCTTTTATTATATAGGATACCCTTCTAGCTTTTTATTGGTATTTTCAAGGTGTAATATCCAAACATTTCAGAACTTGTGTTCCTGACAACTGGTCGGATCTGATTTGTGACTGTCACTTCAGGTCAGGATGTCATTACTGCCCACCCCTCAGCTGGGCTCAGTCCTCCCCTCCCCACCGGGTTCATCTCTAGGTCATCCTGTTTGTTTCAGTGATTTTCTGGAACCAGGCCAGACAGCAGTTAGTTATCAAGCTGCCTCATATCACTGCTAGACTTCTCCATTTGGCTTTTCATCTCTGGGTCAATTCCCAACTGCCTAGTTTCTATCTATCTCCTCCTTGTAAAGTAAATGTCAAATCAGATAATGTATGTTCTCCAAATAAGCACTTTATTTACAGGATTGTTTTGATTACTCTGGATCTTTTGAATTTTATTAAAATTGTAAAAATGCTCATCAATTTCTAGCAAAAATGTCTCCTGTGATTATAACTCATATTGTATTGAATCATTAAATTAATGTGAGATGCAGTAACTTAAAATGATTGAGTCTTCCAATCCATAAATACAAATATCTCACCATTTTAAATTTTGCTTAATTTCTCTCAAAATTGATTCGGACTTTTCAATATACAGGCCTTGCACATATTTTATTTAAATTATCCATAATTATTTTATAACATTATAGAAAATGTTTGTGATACTATTTCAATTATTTTCAATTAATTGCTCTTTGCTTATAGAGATACACTTGATTTTTGCTTAATGATGCTGTATTCTAAGATTTTGCTACACTTATCATTTTATATAGTTTTTTGGTCAATGTTTAGGTTTTTATTTTATTTTTTTGAAATTATGCTTTAATTACCCTTTATTCTTATTTCTCGGGATTATCCTATATAATAAAAGGGTAATATGCAAAACAATCAGGAAAGACCTGTTGCTATGACACACACTGGCCACCAGGGGACAGATGCTCAATGCAGGAGCTGCCCCCTGGTGGTCAGTGCACTCCCAAAGGGAGAGGTCTGCTCAGCCACAAACGGGCTGACAGCTGTGAGGACAGCAGCGGTGGCGGGAGCCTCTCCCGCTTCCTTGGCAGTGCTAAGGATGTTCTACTGTGGCAGGTGGACATCCCCAAAGGGCTCCAGGACTGCCAGAGGGATGTCTGACTGCCATTTTAGGCCCACTCCCCTGGGGAGTGGACATCCCCCAAGGGATCCTAGACTATGAAAGGGGGAAGGCGGGGCTGAGGGACCCTGCTGAGTATATGAATTTTTCATGTGCCAGGCCTCTAGTGATTATAATAATTATTGAAAATGGACATCCTTGTCTTTCTCCAAAAAATAAAAAAAAATAGTCCAGCCGGTGTTACTCAGTGGTTGAGCATGAACTTATGACTGGTTTGTTTCCCAGTTAGGGCATTTGCCCTAGGTTGCGGGCTTGATCCCCAGTGTGGGGCATGCAGGAGGCAGCTGATCAATGATTCTCTCTCATCATTGATATTTTTCTCTCTCCCTCTCTAAAACCAAAAATTATATTCTTTAAAAAAATAAAATAAATGTGTGTCATCTAAAGAGACAGTGATGTCAGACTAATGGTGACCTGAGAGACCTCCTGGTCAGTTCCCTTAAAGTTACAACAAGCTGAACAAATATAATGCAACAAAGGATTCCATGATCAGTACACAAACACAGCTGAGAGATCTGTGCATTGAGGCACCTGATGGAAGGTGTATCTGAGCGATCAGGGGAGGAAGTAGGACAAGATGAGAGCCACAGATGCAGTCCAGCACCTGCCATGGCCCCAGTAACAAAGTAGTAATGATGGGTTGGAGTGCAACTCCCACTGGGCAGAGCAGGCCGTGCAGAGGCAGCAATCTGGCCTGAGTGGCCAGTACACATTAAGTCTGAGCCCAAGGTTAGGGGAAAGGAGAGAAGTGGTCCTAAGGGTGGCAAGGGTGGAGGAACCATCATCACCGCGAGAACAAACCCACTGATGTGAGAATCCTCCCCCACTACCCCACCCCAACTCCCGCCCCAGCCCCATCTGTAACCCTCCCTTATCCCATCAGGCCCTACATTCTTTACTTCATAGACCACGGATGGGCAGAAGCAGCATTTCAACCTAAGTGGCTGTACTTTTTGCAGTTACACCCAGCAGGAAAAAAAAAAGGCACAGATGCACAAACGCACTTTCCTCAAGCCTCCATGCACACCCCTCCCCACCCATCATGGAAGGACCTGGCAGAGGCAGCTAGGATAACAAAGAGAGTAAGGCGTGGCTGATAGGTTCTGGTTGCAGGAAAGCAGTGCAGAGAACACACAGGCCAGGAGCCCTATCGCCCAGCACATCCCACCACAGGCATTGTGCCTTGAGACCAAAGTAAGCCATTCATAAAAAGAATACCCACTTACAGACCAATATCTCTGATAAACATATATGCAAAATTCCAAACAAAATACTAGCAAATCTAATACAATAATACTTTAAAAAGGGAATACATCACAGTCAAGTGGGGTTTATTCCAGGGATACAAATTGGTTATGTGATAAACCACAATGACAAATTTAAGGATTAAAAAAATCATATGACTGTATCAATAGATGCAAAAAAAAAAGCACTTGACAAAATACAATAGTCACGTGAAATTAAAATACTCAATAAAGTATAGAAGGAAAATACCTAAATATAATAAAGTCCATATACGACAAACCCTCAGCTAATATTATACTCAATGATAAAAAATGAGAGCCTTCCCTCTATGATTAGGCACACTACGTTTTTTAAAATATATGAATAGTCACATCATTACATGCATAGGTGCCTACGATACGGGGAAACAAATTGAACAAGCTGGTGAGGTCTAATATAGAAACTAGGCAAAAATACAGAACAATTTTTAGAGTGAGGCCTGCATGGGCAGAGAGCTTATCCTTATTGCAATTTAAGATGTAACTTTGAACATCTCAACACTTGCACACTATAAAGCAGGTCTAAATGGATATATTACTTAGACTGGGTAGTTTTTAGCAAGAACAGAATATTAATTAAAGAATATTAACTTATCTTTTCAGCTTTTTTTTTTTAAGATTTGAAACCCTGGTAAGCATAAGAAGTCTGGAGAAAAGGAATTAAGCAGTATCATGGGACTGAGTACATGGTTTGAAATAAAATAGACAGCCTCAGTTAATCTAAATCATTAACTCCCATTTATTTTCCAAAAGAACCCCTTCCAATTTTTCATCAATGTCCTAAAGTATAAATGAATTTACCACATTTACCTAGTTGACTTTGGCATTTTATACATTATATGACTGTAGAGATAGTCTAGGATTTTACTTGGCTCTTTGAACATAATTCTTTGTAATCTTGCATAGTGTAAGTGGACAACTTATCTCCTCCTTTTACATTCTTCTACTTATTTATGTTATTACGTGTAGTCTTGTTTTTGTGCTCTTTCAATCTATATTTTAGCATAGCACCTTATAAGAAAATCACCCAGAGTATAATAGGGAGTATTTTTCTATTGTCACTTGATGTGGGTCATTAAAATCATAGACTCTACTTTCATTTTTCTGTACAGCATAGTACCAGTTGCCACAATCATTCATTCTCATAAATAAATGCACATACAGGAAGAACATGAATGAATACATGAATCTAGAATGATAAGTTTTATTATTTTAAGGTTTCCAATACTTTTGGAAATTTCAGATTTATTATCAATAACATATTCCAATGTTTATTTTAAAAATACAAATTAAGATTATAGTAGAAGAAAAGTAACTAAGCAATCTCAAAACTTATTCATATGACACTTCTTAATAAAGTATGCTGCATAAGACCTAATACTGTATTGAATTTATTTGATGAAAAATTAAAAGTAATTGAGATAGCAATTCAATTACAAAGAGAAATAAATTGAAACAAATAGTGAAAAATTAAAATTGACCTCATTTAATTGTTTCAATTATAATGTATAATTATAATTTAATTGTGGTTTAGTGATAGCAGAATTATGCTCTCCATTTAAATCAAACGAACAAAAATGCTGATTGTATTCTTTATGTAAAACATGATTAAAATTCATCAACATTGTAATTCTCTAACATTTCTTTTATTTGTCTCAGTTTTGTAATTTATAATCAGTCTGTAAGGCAAGATATCCAATCATTTACACACATACTAAATAGATAAATAAATACAAAATATATGCATATGTATATATATATTTTTTCATAACCATAATGTCTATTATTTTAAAGTAACATTATTATAACCTATTATTTTTAAATGAGTAATTAGTTTATTTAACATATTTCTTTGATAAAGTTTTATAGACTGGTATTAAATACCTATTTAATAATTTAAAGTTATTGAAAATTTTAAGAAAGACTGAAAATATTATTTAATATGGCTTAAGTATCAGCTAAATTATAATTAGCAAGCCAAACACAGCCATGTTAACTGAAAGCAGTCTGTATTTTCTCCCTCCATTGTTTGGATCCATTCAGAATACAAGGGGAGGGGGTAATCGGTGCTTTATTAAATATAAGTGTCCCTAAAGTGTAAAGTGTAAGAGTGCTTTGGAGCAAGAGTGCTTTGGAGCAAATATATATATATTCAATTATATATGTGTGTGTGTGTGTGTGTGTGTGTGTGTGTGTGTGTGTGTATGTGTGTACCTTAAAAGGAACTGTGAGCCACGAGGCTGAGGTGGGCACAGGGGCAGGTCTTGGCCCATCCTTCGCACCCCTGCTTAGCCCCTCCCACTGCAGCCCCAATCCCCTGTCTACAGGCAGCCTCGCTCTCACCACTGCCACTCCCACATGCTGACAGCATCAGCCCCACTCACACCTGCTGACAGTGCAGAGCAATTGGGGTTGGTGCCAGCAGTGGGTGCAAGCAGTGGCTGCTTCCCCGATTGCCCCCCAGGAGCAGGGTGAGGTGGAGAAGCCCTGAGGAGCTATTGGGCCAGTAGCCACCACTTGTACCCCTTGATGGTGCTGGTACCAGCAACAGATGCGAGCACCAGGCAGGACCACGGCACACGGGAGGAAAGAATTTTCAGTAACCAGCAGAGGCTCACCCTGATGAGAGCAACCAGGGACACCACATTGATCTGGTGCCCCTGCTTGCCTGCTCCACCATCCTGCCAAGGTTTGCTGCCAATGCCTGCCATGTTCCACCCATGTGCCCCTGGTCAGCGCACATCATAGTATCTGGTTGTTTGGTTGTTCCACCATTTGGTCTATTTGCATATTAGGGTTTTATAGATAGATAGATAGATAGATAGATAGATAGATAGATAGATAGATAACCATGCTTCAATCACAACTTTGTTGTTCCATTTATAGAATACTAAGAGGGTAGTTTTCAAGGCCCTTAGGATTTTTCAAATGATAAATCAGTATTGACTTCAACTTAAAGTTACCAGCTGCATTAGCTTCTAACAAGAGAGTCAACCTGTCCTTTGAAGCTGGACACTGACTTCTCCTGTTTAACTATGAAAGCCCTAGATTAACTTCTAATTCCAATATAAGTCTGCTTTTTCTATTTTGTTTGTCTACTAATTTGTTTAGTAATCTATTATTTAGTGTAGTCACCTTTATTAATTATCTTAGCTAGATCTTCTGCTAAGTTCCTGCAGCTTCTACATCAGCATTTGCTATTTCATCCTGCACTTTTATGTTTGGAGACAACTTCTTTCCTTAAGCCTCATGAGCCAACATCTGCCAGCTTCAATTTTTTTTTTCTTTTGCAGCTTCCTCAACTTTCACAGATTTTATAGAATTGAAGAGAGTTAGGGACTTGTTCTGGATCAGGCTTTGGCTTAAGGGAATATTGTGGCTGATCTGACCCACTAAAACCTTCTCCATATCAACAGTAAGGCTGTTTCACTTTCTTATCATTTAAGTATTCACTAAAGTAGCACTTTTAATATCCTTCAAAAGCTTTTCCTTTGTATCCACAACCTGGCTAACTGTGTGGTTCAAGAGGCCTACCTTTTGACCTAAGTTTCAGAAACACCCTCCAAAGTTTAATTATTTCTAGCTTTTGATTAAAAATGAGAATCTTAAAACTGCATTTTACTTAAACACTTAGAGGCCATTCTAGGATTATTAATTGGTTGTCAATATTTCTGTGTCTCAGGGAATAGAAAAGCCCAAGGAGAGGGAGAGAGGCAGGGGGACAGTTAGAACACATACAGCATTTATAAAGTTTACTATCTTACTTAAGCATGATTTGTGGCACCCTTCCAAAAATTACAATAGTAACAACAGAGATCAATGATCATGGATCACCATAACAAATCCTATCTAATAAAAGAGTAATATGCAAATTTACTGTACCTCCACTATACCCACAAGCCACGCCCACCAGCCAATCAGGAATGAGTATGCAAATTAAGCCAACCAATATGGCTATGGCCCCAGAAAGAGCAGGAGGGAGGCTTGGGTTACCCCCAGCGATGGAGGAAGCCAAGCTTTCCACAAACCCTGGCCAGCCCAGGCCTCCACCTAAGGCAACAAAGTTTCAATAACTGCCTCCATAGAGTGAGCAGAAGGTTTGGCTCCACTCCAGGCTACAAAGATTCAATCGTAGAAAAATAAATCCCAGATACAACAGCCTCTGCTTGGCTCACCGGGGGGTGTGGCCAAGTGGCAAACTACCACAGGCCCCTTGCCCAGGCCACCCCACACCCCAAGGTAACACCCACCCTGATCTGGGACACCCTTCAGGGCAAACCAGCTGGCCCCCACCCACACACCAGGCCTCTATTCTATCTAATAAGAGAGTAATATGCAGATTGACCATCACTCCAACACACAAGATGACTTCCCACATGTGGTCAAAAGATCCTGTCCCAATGTGGACACAAGATGACCACCACAAGAAGGCCAGCAGGGGAGGGCAGTTGGCGGTGATCAAGCCTGCAGGGGAGAACAGTTAGGGGTGACCAGGCCACCGGAGGAGGGAAGTTGGGGGTGACTGAGCCTGTAGGGAAGGTAGTTAGGGGTGACAAGGCCCACAGGGGAGGGCAGTTAGGGGCAAAAATGCTGGCAGGGGAGCAGTTAGGCATTGATCAGGCTGGCAGGGGAGTGGTTAGGGGGTGATCAGGCTGGCAGGCAGAAGCTGTTAGGGGCAATCAGGAAGGAAGGCAATTGGGAGCCAGCAGTCCTGGATTGTGAGCGTGATGTCCGACTGCCCATTTAGGCCCCATCTTACCTGGATCGGGCCTAAACACACATAGGACATCCCTCAAGGGGTCTCAGATTGGAGAGGGAACAGGCTGGGCTGAAGGACACCCCCTCAAGCATGAATTTCGTGCACTGGGCTTCTAGTATAATAATGAAATTTTTTTAATATTGCAAGGATTACCAAAATGTGACCCAGAGACATGAAGTGAGCTAATGCTGTTGGAAAATTGGCACGGATAGATTTGCTTGACATAAGGTTGCCACAAACCTTGAATTTGTAAAAAGAAACAATATCTTCAGTGATGTGCTTTACTGAAGCACAGTAAAATGAGATGTGACTATGGAGTTTAATCATTGTTGTTTTGAAAGATGAGTATGC
>JAAGEH010000012.1:59722064-59745153 GCA_011751065.1 Lasiurus cinereus | reverse complement strand
TATATATTATTTTAAGGATAACATATAGATGATTTCAATCATCCTAATATATAAAAACCTTGGATTGTCATATCCACAAGAGGCTTGACCAACCAGAAGTCAGTCCTGCAGTCAGCACTAGGTTGCCGTGGCTACAGGCATGGTGACCCATCACTGACTGCTGAGGGGGCTGCGAATCAGGCCCGGACAGAGGCCTGAAGAGAGAAGTAGGGTCTGATCCATAGCCTCTGTGGCAGCTGTTGATCAGCTCTTTCTTTCCAAGCCTGGTCAGCAACCACATCTCCATTTCTCTCCCAGCCTCCACTGGGCTGCTGATTAGCTCTGTCTTTCTGATCAGGCCCTGTTGATAAGCCCAGAGATGCTGACTGACACAGAAACTGACCAATCAGAACCAAATTGGCTGGCAGAGGAGGGTAGTTGGGGTCAACAAGGCCAGTAGGGGAGGGCAGTTGGGGGGAACCAGGGCTAAAAGGAAGGGTAGTTGGGGGCGATCGAGCTGGCAGGGGAGCAATTAGGTGTCAATCAGGTTAGCAGGGGAGCAGTTAGGGGGTGATGAGACTGGCAGGCAGGCGAGTAGTTGGGAGCCAGGAGTCCTGGATTGTGAGAGGGATGTCCCAGATAGAAAGGGTGCAGGCTGGGCTGAGGGACAACCCCCTGCCCCAGTGCACAAATTTCATGCACTGGGCCTCTAGCATATTTATAATTGATGTACTAGTAAGTGTTCTACTAAAGACCTCAAGGTTATATAGCAAAATTTCAGTAATTATGAGTGTTAACAATAAAAATATTTTCAATAATTTATTCAATAATTCTATGTCCCTTTTAAAAACAGTAAAGCAAGTTTACCCAGTAAATATTCAAATAATGTTTTCATGATTGCTTTGCTTCACTGAATACTAACATTGTTTCCACTTGGAAAAGGTTGTTTTGGTTTTCCAATTAAGAGAGAGTTTTATTTTTAAAGTGTCATCTTAAACTACAAGGGTATATGTTAAACATCACAAACATGCCAAAGGAGAAGCCATGTGGTCAAAATGCCCACTTTACCCACCCAAACATCTCAAATCTAGCCTTTGCTAACCTTCTAGAGCCCTCCTTTTTTCAGGTGTGTTTGTTTTTAACAAGAGAAAGTAGACATATACATGTTGGTAAATGCTAACTGTCCATATTTAGATAGAGACCCAGTGTAATCTCTGAATCCAATATATAGAGAAAGGAGGGAAAAAAGCTAGAATTCTACTACACGACTACATGGGGCCTAGCATCCTCTAGCTCTCAGCAGAGCTAAGGGAGCAGGAGGTTTTTCTTTTTTTCCACAGAGCACAGTGGTATTGATTTCATAAAGTTTTTTGTTGAGAGAGGAAGGGATAAAAAGGAATTTGGAATAGAAAGGGGCAGAAATTCTTTTCCCATTGTATGTTGCTCAAGGTACACCCCCCACCGCCCCCAAAAATGAGGCATGAATTATGGTGTAAAGGAGAAAAAAAAGATGTCAAAAAACAGGGCAACTGAACACAAGAGGGGGAAAAAGGAATTGCAACTTGCTCCCGGGGATGAAAATTTTTTTAAAAAATTAGAATCCATCAGTATTTCATTAGTTGTCTTCTCCTTCATCTTCCTCTCCTTCTTTCCTCTCATCTTCAGCTTCATCACCTTCATCCTTGTTCCCTTTTTCACCAATATCTTCCAACCCTTCTTCTTCATCATCATCTTCTTCTTCTTCTTTCCTTCTCCTTCTTCATCATCCATGCCAGGAATCAAGTAGTACTGTAATGGACTTGTCCAAATGTCATCTTCAATGACCTCCTAACTCATATGCATCTACAGAAGAATGGTCAGTAAACAGGTAAAGAAGCTCTCTGATTTAAAAGGGATGCTCTAATATGTCAATTTGGTGCTCATGAAAACATGAATGAATTTGAATGTTCAAGGAATAAAATCTGTGCGATATGAAAGACTGTACTATCCAAATTCTTAATAAAAAATGGAAATATATTTTCACATATTTTGGTTTTCCACCACTGATAATAACTTAAGAGGTTTCATTTTGCTTTATGTTTTTCAGCTACCAAAATAAAATATAGTAATTAAAAACCAAGGCTAAAAAAATAATAATAATAGACTTGTATCCCAAAACCTGATGTATAATTTATTAAGAAATGGTCATGTCTATGATAAAAAAAAAACAAGGTAGAAAAATAGACAGGAATTGTTGAAATATCACCAGGATATTATTTAAGGTGTAGGAACAGATCACTGAGAAGCTGACTCTGTAGCAAATATTGGAATAATAGAGAGAACTGAAGTAAGAAGAAATTGGAAGTAGAGCATTCCAGACAAAGGGAGAAAAAGTGCAAATGCCCTGAATGGGGAGGCATTTTTTGCTAGGCATTTTTAAGAGAAAAATTACAAGGAACCAAGTGTGACTGTAACAAGAGTAGAGTGGTTTGAGGAGGTGTGGGAAGCTAAATTGTGTAATATCTTGTGGACCTTTATGAGAACAAATGAGATGGAAAGTGATGGCAGCATTTTATACAGAAGAGTAACATGACCTAGATTAAAGTCTTAATATAATAACACTCAGGATGTTGTGTTAAAGAGAAACTCAAGCCCGGCCAGTGTGGCTCAGTGGCTGAGCCTAGACTGATTGAACCAAAAGGTTGCTGGCTTGATTCTTGGTCAGGGCACAAGCAGTTTGCAGGCTCGATCCCCAGTAGGGGGCAGCCAATCAATGATGTTTCTCATTGATGTTTCCATATTTCTATCCCTCTCCCATCCCCGCTCTCAAAAAAATTAATAAAGACATGTTTTTTAAAAACTCAAATAAGGCAATTGTAGAGGCAAGGAGATCAACAATACAATTTACATTTACATGTGTTCTTTGAATTTAGGTAGTATATTAGAAAGCAAGATGACAATTGACCTTTAAGTCAATTTTTTTTTAATATCTGTTTTGATATCAGAGATGAAGGGAGAGGGAGAGTTAGAAACATCAATGATGAGAGAGAATCATTGGTCAGAAGCCTCCTGCATACCCGCTACTGGGGATCAAGCTCCCAACCTGGGCATGTGCCCTTGACTGGAATCAAACCTAGGACCCTTCAGTCTCAGGCTGATGCTCTATCCACTGAGGCAAATTGGCTAGGGCCTTTAAGTTAATTTTTACTTTGTTAATTTTTATTGGATTATCAGAAATACATAAAATTTTCACCTGTAATTTGTATACAATATGTTGCTTGCTTTTATGCCATGAAAATGTAAATTCACAGAAACTATTAAAAATAGTTTAGGACCTACAAATCATTTCTAAAATTATATGAAACTTAGAATAACCAGGATGTCAGAAAATTTGTGAAAAAGCATGTAGACCAATAAACTGTTCTTAATAATTCTATTTAATAAAAGAGTAATATGCAAATTAACCATCACACCAACACACAAGATGGCCGCTCCCATGTGGTCAAAGATGGCCACCTATATGGACACAATACAGTTGCCACAAGATGGCCAGCAGAGGAGGATAGTTCAGGGTGACTGGGCTGGCAGAGGAGGGCAGTTGGGAGGGACCAGGCCTGTAGGGGAGGGCAAGGGGAGGGCAGTTGAGGGGGACCAGTTCGGGGTGATGGAGCTGGCAGAGAAAGGCAGTTGGGGGGAACCAGTCCTGAAGGGGAAGGCAGTTGGGGGGGACCAAGACTGAAGAGGAGGGAAGTTAGGGGTGACTATGCCTGCAGGGGAGGGCAGTTAGGGGTGACCATGCCTGCAGGGGAGGGCAAGGGGAGGGCAGTTGAGGGAGACTAGTTTGGGGTGACAGGGCTGGCAAAGAAGGGCAGTTGGGAGGGACGAGTCCTGCAGAGGAGGACAGTTGGGGGGGACCAAGACTGAAGAGGAGGGAAGTTAGGGGTGACTATGCCTGAAGGGGAGGACAGTTAGGGTGACCATGCCTGCAGGAGAGGGCAGTTGGTGACACCCAGGCCTGTAGGGAAGAACAGTTAGGGGCAATTGGGCTGGCAGGGGAGCAGTTAGACGTTTATCAGGCTGGCAGGGGAGTGGTTAAGGTGTGATCAGGCTTGCAGGCAGAAGCGGTTAGGGGCAATCAGGCAAGTAGGCAACTTGTTGGAGCCAGCAGTCCTGGATTGTGAGAGGGATGTCTTACATTTAGGCCCGATCCACCAGGATCAAATACCCTTGAAGGGTCCCAGATTGGAGAGGGTACAGGCTAGGCTGAGGGACACACACCCCTGTACAAGAATTTTGTGCACCAGGCCTCTGGTGTGTGTGTGCGTGTGTGTGTGTGTGTGTGTGTGTGTGTGTGTGTGTGTAAATAATAAGGATAAAGTTAAAAGCCTGTGCATCTAAACTTGATACCAGTATTTGTTAAAAGCTCAAACCCTTTTCAAATTTAGCAAAGCTTTATAAGGTAACTGCTAAGTGTTAATTTGTATTCAAATTATAAAACTAAAAAGGGCTTACTTCAAACATAAGGGTCAAAGTATAATAATTTTAACTTGGAACAATTTCAACAAATGGCAATATTTAACTAAGAAGATAGGAACAAATATTGGTTAACTGAATGGTTATCTGATATTCAAAGCAAACTAAATCTTACAATCAACCAGGCCTAATTAAACTGCTAAACAAATCTATACCCTAAGATCAAACAATGTCATGACATGATAGATTATAATGGAGAATATAATGAAGTCAGAAAGACTTATTAAGGCTTCTGTCAATGATATCAGAGATGTCTACCCTCAATGGATTATAAAACCATGATTTACCTGTGGCAAGTGTGTATTGTATGTATGAGTAATTAATAAATTTGAGGAAAATAGGTATTTCCAATAATTTGTAGAATTGATAATCAAACATTTTATTCAACACTTAAAATATCACCCCTGAATTATATATATAAAAACCCAAATATGGTAAATAATTTAATAAAAGCCAAGTGGTTAATAATAGATAGTGTTTATCATCTCAGTAATAGTATCAGGTATTATGTACTTTTCAGTTCACTAGGCTCCTGGGTAAGGATGATTTGGGGTAAACTTAACTAAATAGCTGTTTGAAATAAGCTGAGCAAAAATGCATAAATGTTATCATAGATTAAAAACAGGTAAGTTTTTATTCAATTATATAAGGACAAAGACATGACTCAAAAGTTGATCTTCATTTGAAGAAAAAAGAATACCTGTGTTTTAGATTAAGATTCCCATTGCTAAATAAGCAATCAAGTATTTAATATGCATATTCAGGAATTACATAAACTATTTTTGTTAACCTACATATGAAGTAATGTGAAAGGTAATATCTTATTTTTTCAATGTTTTTATTCAAAATTATATCTTAATTTCTAATATTTTCATAGTAGTAAAGAGTTTCTGACTATAAATTATTATCACATTTCTAAGTCTGTTATCCTTCTTTGAAAATCTACTTTTCTGTTTTCCTTTATGTACTGAAGAAATAAATAAACTTAATGAAGCACCTATTCATTTTAGTAAAATTATAGTTCATCATACATACACAAAAACAACAAAAAATAATTATTTGCATTCTTTTTGAAAAAAAAAAGCTAGCCACTTACAAACAGAAATTATAATATCAAACTTTCAGAGCAAAGTACAAGGAGGAAAAAGATCAGAATAAAATTTTTATTGCTACCTCATTATGCTGACTTTGGCCAAGGTCCCATAGACTCAGTTTAATGAAGGGATAATGATAGCTCATTCTTGCCCATTTTTTGCCCAGTCAACTCAGTTCTGTTCAAAAACTTCTCTAACCCTCTTTTAGAAATTCACATTAAAAGAGTTCTTTATTTATTTATTTATTTATTTATTTATTTATTTATTTTACCTTTCAATGCACATACAAGTAATTTACTGAGATTTTTATTAGGACTTCAACATGTTACATAACATCCTTAGTATAATAATAAGTAGTATTATTATTGGATTGATAATAGTACCTACTGAATAAAATTACTATAAATTTTAAAGTAATTAAGACATGCAAAACTGACATATTATATAGCTCAATAAATATCACTTAGTTGCATTATTGCTAATAATGATCATTCTTAAAACACTGATTTGAATGATTTAGCAATTGATGTGCTAGATATTAAAGTGGATAAGTAGATGAATTAGAATCTTAAAGGAGCTTACACTCTGGGAGTAAATATTCCCATACAAATGACTTAGACCAAGGGGAAACATCAAATTGTTTTGAGTTTTATTGGTCCATTTAGTAAAATGTGTCCATCAATCAATTAATGTACCCACAATGCTCTGAAAATACTGAATCGGTTTCCCTAAGGGTGTTCCATGTATTTAACTGATTTAATTTTAATACTGTGTTATGTAAATAATAGATTCATTTATCAAAGAAAATACCCCATATATTTTTATATCCTCATGTTTCTCCTATTAATTTTCTTACCTTTGCCCTTCATTCATGATATTTGAAAATGTGAACCCTGTTAAATTAGTAAGCTACATCAAAAATAAGGCTTATAGTAAATTTCCAGTAACATACACAATTACATAATTAAAGACATAGAAATAAACATCAAGTAATAAATTATGATAATGGAAGTAGAGATGAATGAAGTAGGCAGGAAATATTATGATAATACACGGTTAAAAATAGAATTAGTAGTTATAAATCACCTCAATTGTGCAGAAATGATCTGCATATGCCAAACGAGGCCAAGTCAGGCTTGCTGTTAAAATGGTGACACCAGTTCCAAATTCAAACTCCAGAGTCTTATCACCATGAATCTATGGAAATCACATTCCAATAAAAAGGCCTGAAGATGGTAGAGATCAGGCATTAGTAAACATAAAGACAGAAACACGTACAGACACACAAGAAAGAATGACTTGAAAAGTATGTTTCAGTCAAGCCACATTTTGATGTACAGTGGTACCTCGAGATACGAGTGCTCTAACATACGAGATTTTTGAGATACGAGCTGTCGAGCAAGCGATTTTTGCTTTGAAATAGGAGCAACATTTGAGATAGGAGTAATCGCGCGGATCGGCCGGCTGCACACGACCCACCAGTTTACCAAGACTCAAGTGTCTCATAGTTTCCCACGCCTCAAGGTTACAGAACAAATTAAACTCATATCTCGAGGTACCACTGTATTTGTCAGAACTAAAAACTATAAAATGTTACCTCAAATCATGAAATGAATTAATCTGATAGACTGATTTAGTATTATCTATCAGATGCAAAAAAAGAAAAAAAAACCTTGCCAATATCAACAATTCTGATACAATAGTTGGTGTCGAGCTATTCATTGTGACAGTAATTGGTCAAGATACTCCACTGTTTCCAGAAGCCACCATTCACTCTGAGAGAATGACCATCTAATTAGCACAGTGTGATTAAGAATATGAGAAATGGGCAGATGGTTATTCATGTACTATATATTATAATATATATTACATGCATTATATATATATACACACACAACACACACACACACTAGAGGCCTGGTGCACAAAATTTGTGCAGAGGGGGTCCCCTCAGCCCAACCTGCACCCTCTCCAATCTGAGACCCCTCAGGGAATGTCCGACTGCCGGTTTAGAATGTCCTAATTACTCACCTGCCTGCCTGCCTGCCTGGTTGCTCCTAACTGCCCACACTCCGCCAGCCTGGTCATCCCTTACTGCCCCTCCGCCAGCCTCACTGCCCACACTGCCCCCCTGCTAGCCTAATCACCCCCAATTGCCCCCCTCTGCTCCCCTGCCCCCAATTGCTCCCCTGCCGGTCTGGTCACCCCCAACTTTACCCCCACCACTCCTGCTGGCCTTGTTGCCCCATGCAGCCTGCTGTTCAGTCTTTTGGTCATCCCTCACTAACCTCCCTCCCAGCCTGGTCATAGGCAGCCATCTTGTAAGGGTATGAGAGTTAATTTACATATTACCTATTTATTATATAGGATGATTATATTATGAGGCAACTTTAAGATATATTTATAATGTTTATTTATTAATTAAAAAGCATTAATGAGGTTAGTTCTGTGTTCCAAGTATTTTTTATAGGCTTGAATAATTTTTAATAACTAGATGACTGATTAAGATTAGATGTCACTTATGAATACATAAAGTTTATCTTCTATCAACTACAACCTCATATTATGAGAGACAGAGAGTGGAATTTCAGACATTATGAAATCTTATGCTTACTTGGTTTTATTAGTCTAAAACTATTTTCTTCCCCCTTTGGAAGTTTCATTATAGGATATCAAAACGAGGTTTCTACTTATAAATAATACTTAAAATATAATTTTGAACTTTCTAAATTGAAGCATGATTTATCTTATACTGGAATTTATTTAGTTAGCAGGTGTATATAATTTAATGCAAACAGATGTTATAATCTATATTACCTTATATCAACATATTTAGGAATTCTTACCATTTGCAGCAGCATGGATGGAACTGGAGAGCATTATGCTAAGTGAAATAAGCCAGGCAATGAAAGAAAAATAGCGCATGATCTCACTCATTTATGGAAAATAAAGAACATTATAACCTGATGAATAAAAAGATAATTACAGAGGCAGTAAAGCACCGAACAGACTGTCAAATTACAGCGGGAAGGCTGGAAAGTGTTGGGGTGGGAGGGAAATAGATCAACCAAAGGACTTGTATGCCTGCATATAAGCACACCAATGGACACAAGACACTGGAGGGATGGGATGAGGGCATGCAACAGGGGCTAGGGGAGGCTGGGGAAGGTCAATGGGGAAAAAAGGAGATATATGTACTAATATATGTAATATTTTAAACATTAAAAAATATTTAAAATATATATATATTTACATACACTGAAGTTTGCAAATGCTAAAAACATAGTTAAAGAAAGCAGTTAAGGAAATTCATTAAAGAAGACAGTGAAGCAAATGCATCGTATTTTGTAAAGTGGAAAATTTACATTTTATGTCTTTTTTCAGAATGTTTTAAAAATGCTGAATTTTATCATTTGAGCCTCCTAAGTTTTCAAAGTTGTATAGTTCATGGCATATTCTTTCAGGTCAAATTCAAAGAAGTTAATTCTATTAAGCCCTCTGGAAGAATACTATGTCAATTAGTGTGTCCTAATTAAGGCTGCCAGTGAGAAGGGCAAGCTAATTAAGTTATAGCAGCTGCTTTCTGTTTACCACAAGCTAAGATATATAATTTAAGTTCATCCTGATTTAACTGTGAAATTAAAAAATTATAATAGTTCACATGTTCTTTAATATATTTTTACTTTGATTTTAGCTTTCTTATTTTATACAGTAACTATATATGAAAAAAAAATGTACATGGCCCAAAAGAATAAAAGACAAAATAATTGGGATTAACTTTCTAGTAAATATAAAAAGTTATACTCATTTTTTATTTTTTTTATTTTCTGTATCCACATACTCACACTTGGCAAATTTGCAATATATAATTCCTAGAACATTCATAATATTTTCAGATTAATGGTTCTAAAATGTACAACTTTCATATTTAAGAAAATTTAACTTTTCAGAAAGTGCTTACCCTGTGGTAAAGTACTTTTAATGTATTAAAGTTTAATTTAAGTTTACCTTGAGTTGTATGCAGTAAATCCCCATTACTTGTAAATTATTTTTCTTTTTGCAATACTAACAATTTCCCCTCACAAATCACTTGTCAACTTATATTTGTATCAATGTCAATAGGTTTTCAAAGCTATGTGATGTTCTATGGTCCTTGCAAAATTCAGTTTGTCTCACATGAAATTTAAAAGAATGCTCCAATTGAATGAGTTGGGGTTTTTTTAATTGATATTTAGGGAGGGAGAAGGGGAAAGGAATAGAGAGATAGAAACATAGGTGAGAAAGGAATATCATCCATGGGCTGCCTCTTGCACACCCTACATTGGGCATCAAGCCCATAACATGGGCATGTGCCCTGACCAGGAATCTAATAGGCAACCTCATGTTCATAGGTCAATGTTCAACTGCTGAGCCACACCGGCCAGGCTTAAATATGGTTTTTGGTTTTGGTTTTTGTTATTGTGTTGTTGTTTTCAGGATAAGAACTACTTTCTTTTTTATCTAGAAATCTGAAAACTGAGGACCAAATTTATAAACAAACAACAAACACAAATTAATGCAAAGGAAAAAATAAAAACTAGACAAGTAGAACTAGCTGTTCTAGTGTGAAATAATTCCTTCTTAGAAATATAATATTCTCATTGTTTTGAGACAGAAATCAGAATTTTTCTCTTAAAATAATTTTGAATATACTTTAATATTCAAACATATCACTTGGTATGTAAAGTTGAAGAAGTTTGACAAACCTAAGTAATGTAACAGTGTAAAATAAGATTAAAAGCCACATATTTCAAAGTACCAGGCAAAGTGAATTAGCCAAAACAAAAACAAAAAACAATGATAAAATATACACATGTTCTCCATTCTTACAATATGGCCATCCCTAACAAAGATGGTGATGGTGAAGATGTGGAGAAATCAGAACCTTCCTACACTGATGGTGGGAATATAAAATGGAATAGCAACTTTGGAACAGTCTGGCAGTTCCTCAAAATATTAAACATAGTATTAACTTTTGAATCAATAATGCCACTCCTAGGGATAAAATTAAGAGAAATGAAAACATATTTTAACACAAACACTTGTACATGAATGAGCATAGCTGCATAATTCATAATAGTCAAAAGTTGAAAACAACCCAAATGGCCATGAGCCTTTTTATCACTTAGTCACTCCATCTTCCAACTTCTTAATATAAAATGAACTAAAAATATATCTTCATTGCAAGAACATGTTGAAAATAATTCATCCCCAATTTTATTTATTATTACTCTTATTAGTATAATTATATATTAAAACATAAAGAATGGTTGCCCCCAAATCTATAGATTTTGATAAAAAAAAAAAAACCTAGCCTTCCTAAGTGATTAATGCCACTTTTTTAAAGTCTAACAAAATACATTCACTAACATAATCTTTTCTTTTCAAAAGACAATCTGGAGTAATATAGACTTAATATGGGTAATTAGAAGTTTAAATCATGAAATATGAAACAGCTTTTATTTAATAAGTCAGATATAAGAAATATATTTCCACTTGGTGCCTTTTAATTATGTCTTTGACAATGTATCTTAGTGTCACAACACACTTGACATGTTTGGTCCCTCAATATGTTAACTTTTGTTCCAGGAACAGGGAGCATCAAAAGAAAACTGGCGGGTAATATATCATAGGATGTCTCTCTCCGCAAATACTTAATAAGAAAATATTTTATTTTGTGTTTACTAAAGAGAAGCATTTATTAACATACCTTGTTTCATCGTATTTCTTCCCTGGAGGCTGAAAGCTCGGTGTTTGTGTCTTTTTTGGAGGTACAGCCATTTATTTGTTATTAAACACTTTATTTTCATTTGTATTTTTGCCTTAAAGAAAAAAATGGCTGCTCAAACTAGGTAATTTTGTTTTAATGTTGAATAGAGTTTTGAGGGACTAGAAGCTTAAACTATTTCCTAAAATTAAATTTAGGGTCAGATGTGTTTCATTTTTCCAGTGTTTTCCCTTAGCCCCAGTGGAACAAATAGTACTTGGCTGGACAGACATCACAAGCAAAAAAAAAATCAATTCACTGATTTTAAGGATGATACTTCACAACAATCTCTACAACAGTGAAAGCTATTGTCCAGTGTATAATTGAGCTGAAACCTAAGTTTACAGGCAGGATGTTACACAGTGTCAAACTTGATATCAGATTTTAAGGAAGCTGTTCAGAAAGGGGAACAAGCTAAAATCCTAGTGAATATTTTATGTTTATAAAGAGGAGTACTACAGAGATAGATTGGTAAATAGATGATAGATAGATAGATGATAGATAGATGATAGATAGATAGATAGATATAGATGATAGATAGATATAGATGATAGATAGATAATAGATAGATAGATAGAAAGATAGATATTAATAAACTGTTTTACACATTTTACCTTCAAGTTCATAATAGGCAGAAGAATGCAGCTCAAAAATAAAACCAATTGTTTGGTTGGAAATTTGACCTACAGGAACATTCAAGAGTGATAGAAATGACCACATCACTTCTATGTTTTAAAAAAAAAAAAAGAGCTCGAGCATATTTATCAGATTATTTAAAATGTATTATTAATGAATACATTATATGAATGTATAGTCAAAATTTGGATTCAAGTTTTTCCATCTTTGCAATAGAAACATACTAGTATATATCTATATCTATATCTATATCTATATCTATATCTATATCTATATATCTATATCTACATCTATATCTATACCTAAGTGATCATCACAATCAAATGAACAACCCAACATGCTGCATGGGGCAACTAGGCTGGCAGGGGGGTTAGTGAGGAGTGACCAAATGACCTAACAGCAGGCTGTGTGGGGCAACCAGGCTGGCAGGGGTTTAGTGAGAGGCGACCAAACAACTGAGCAAGCATGTGCATGTGGTGACCAGGCCAGCAGGGGGTTAGTGAGGGCAACCAAATGACCAAACAGCAGGCTGTGTGGTGACCAGGCCTCAGGAGGTTAGTGAGGGGTGACCAAACACTGAGCAGCAGGCTACATGGGGTAACCAGGCCTGTGGCGGGGGTGGGAGGGTGGCAGTTGGGTCACCAGGCTGGCAGAGGGGGAACAATTGAGGGCAACCAGGTTGACTGTGGGAAGAGGGGCAGTAAGGGGTAACCAGGACAGAGGGGGGGCAGTTGTGGGCAACCAGGCCAGCAGAGGCAGCAGTAAGGGGCAACCAGCCCGGCATGAGGGGTAGTTGTGGGCAACTAGGCTGGCAGGGGGGCACTTAGGGGTGATCAAGCAGGTAGGCAGGTGAGCAGTTAGGAGCCAGTGGTCCGGGATTGTGAGAAGGATGTTTAACTGCCAGTTTCTTGGGGATTGAGCCGAAACTGGCAGTCCCGGATAACAGAGGGTGCAGGCTGGGCTGAGGGGATCTGCTCTCCCCCATTATGCGTGACTTTTGTGCACTAGGCCTCTACGTAACTATAAAGATACTTCCTAGTAAACGAAATAGAAACACAAATAAGCCTACGAGAGAAAGAGTTCAGAGAAATTATCATAATGTGGTTGAAAAGAATGGAAGACAAATTTGACAATATGAGTAAGAGCCAAGAGGAAATGAAGAAGAACCTAGAGGAGGTGAAGAAGCATCAAGAAGAAATGCAGAAGAAACTAGAGGAGGTGCAGAATAAACAAGAAGAAATGAATAATGACATCACTGCTCTAAAGAACTCAATAGAAAGCATCAAAAGTAGACTAGAAGAAGCAGAGGACTGCATCAGTGAGCTAGAAGACACGGTAGGAAAAAAATACCCAAGTATAGCAGCTTCTAGAAAAAAAAGTTAAAAAGCAAGAGGAGAGTCTAAGGGAAATTTGGGATAACATGAAACAAAATAATATCCGCATAATTGGGGTTCCAGAAAGAGTGGAAACTGAACAAGGATTAGAGAACGTGTTTGAAGAAATAATGACAGAAAATTACCCCAATACAGAAAAGAAAAAACCCACACAAATCCAAGAAGCTCACAGAGTCCCAAGCAAAATGAACGCCAACAAACCGACACCGAGGCACATTATAATTAAATTGGCAAACACCAACGACAAAATAAGAATCTTAAAAGCAGCCAGAGAGAAACAGAAAGTTACCTACAAAGGAACCCCCATAAGACTAGCTACTGATTTCTCAACAGAAACTCGTCAGGCCAGAAGGGAATGGAATGATATATATAAAGTCATGCAAAGGAAGGGTCTGAATCCAAGAATACTGTACCCTGCAAGACTCTCAATCAAAATTGAAGGTGAAATCAAAAGCTTCACAGACAAAAAAGGACTAAGGGAATATATTACCACCAAACCAACAATGCAAGAAATGTTAAAAGGTCTGCTGTAATAAAAAGAAAGAGGAAGCGAAGAAGGAACTCTGGGGTAAGGACTAAAAATGGCAACAGATAAGTACTTACCAATAATAACTTTAAATGTAAATGGATTAAATGCTCCAAGCAAAAGACACAGGGTAACCGATTGGATAAGAAAACATGATCCATATATCTGCTGTCTGCAAGAAACCCACCTTAGGAAAAGAGATGCACACAGATTGAGGGTGAAGGGATGGAACATGGTACTTCAGGCAAATGGAAATGAAAAAAAAGCTGGGGTTGCAATACTTATATCTGACAAATTAGATCTCAAAGTGAAGGACATAACAAGAGATAAAGAAGGCCACTTCATAATACTAAAGGGAACAATCCAACAAGAAGAAATAACTCTGGTAAACATATAAGCACCCAATATAGGAGCACCTAAATACATAAAAAAACTCTTGGAGGACATTAAGGGAGAGAATGACAGCAATACAATCATAGTAGGAGACTTTAATACCCCACTGTCACCATTGGACAAATCCTCTAAACAAAAAATCAGCAAAGAAACATCAATCCTAAATGACTCACTAGACCAGATGGAATTACTTGGCATCTTCAGAACATTTCACCCCAAAGCCACAGAATATACATTCTTCTCCAGTGCACATGAGTCATTTTCAAAGATAGATCATATGTTGGGTCATAAGAAAAGTCTCTTCAAATTCAAGTAAATAGAAATCATATCAAGCATTTTCTCAGACCACAGTGGCATAAAACTGGAAATCAACTATAATAAAAACAATAGAAAGAAATCAAACACATGGAGACTAAACAGCATCCTATTAAACAAAGACTGGGTAACCAGAGAGATCAAGGAAGAAATAAAAAACATCATGGCAACAAATGACAATGACAACACAACAATACAAAATTTATGGGACACAGTGAAAGCAGTCTTGAGAGGGAAGTTCATAGCCCTACAAGCCTACAGCAAAAAACAGGACACAATGGTAATAAATTACCTAAACCTACAACTCAAAGAGCTAGAATGAGAGCAACAAGAAAAGCCCAGTGTACTCAAAAGGAAAGAAATAGTGAAGATCAGAGCGCAGATAAACAACTTGGAGACCAAAGAAACAATTCAAAAGATCAACAAAACAAAGAGCTGGTTCTTTGAAATGATAAACAAGATTGATGGACCCCTAGCCAGGCTCACCAAGAAGCAAAGAGAGAAGACCCAAATAAACAAAATCAGAAATGAAACAGGGGAAATAACAACAGACCCTGTGGAAATACAAAGGATTGTTAAAAAATACTATGAACAACTCTATTCCAACAAATTGGACAACCTGCAAGAAATGAACATTTTCCTAGAAAAATATAGCCTCCCAAAACTCAATGAGGAGGAAGCCAAACATCTCAATAGTCCAATAACTATGGAAGAAATTGAAGCAGTCATCAAAAAGCTTCCAGCAAATAAAAGCCCGGGTCCAGATGGCTACACAGGAGAGTTTTACCAAACATTCAAGGAAGAATTAAAACCTATCCTCCTCAGACTATTCAAAAACATTCAAGAAGAAGGAATACTACCAAACACCTTCTATGAAGCCAGCATCACCCTAATACCAAAACCACATAAAGACAACACAAGGAAAGTGAATTGTAGGCCAATATCTCTCATGAACATAGATGCCAAAATCCTCAACAAAATTCTAGCAAACCGGTTCCAGCAGTACATCAGAAAGATCATACACCATGACCAAGAAGGATTCATCCCAGGAATGCAGGGATGGTACAATATCCACAAATCAAAAAACGTGATACATCACATAAACAAATTGAGAGATAACAATCACATAGTCATATCAATTGATGCAGAAAAAGCATTTGACAAAATCCAACACCCTTTCTTGATAAAAACTCTCAGCAAAGTGGGAATAGAAGGATCATACCTCAACATCATAAAAGCCATATATGATAAACCCACAGCTAACATCATACTCAATGGGCAAAAACTAAAACCATTTCCCCTAAGAACAGGAACAAGACAGGGATGCCCCCTCTCACCTCTCCTGTTCGACATAGTACTGGAAGTATTAGCCATTGCAATTAGACAAGAAGAAGAAATAAAAGGCATCCAAATTGGAAAAGAAGAAGTAAAACTGTCCTTATTTGCAGATGACATGATATTGTACATAAAAAACCCAAAGGACTCCATTCCAAAACTAATTGACTTAATTAATGAATTCCGCAATGTAGCAGGATACAAAATTAATGCTACGAAGTCTGTGGCATTTCTATACACTAACAGTGAAATTATAGAAAGAGAAACTAAAAAAGCAATCCCATTTACCATCGTACCAAAAAAATTAAGATACCTAGGAATAAACCTAACTAAAGAGGTAAAAGACCTTTATGCAGAAAACTACAGGACACTGAAAAAAGAGATAGAGGAAGATGTTAACCGATGGAAGAGCATACCATGCTCATGGATTGGGAGAATCAACATCATTAAAATGTCCATACTACCCAAAGCAATCTACAGATTCAACGCACTACCCATTAAAATACCAACGACATATTTCACAGACCTACAAAGAATTCTTCATAGATTCATCTGGAACAAAAAATGACCACGGATAGCTACAGCAATTCTGAGAAATAAGAATAAAGTAGGTGGGATCTCAATACCAGACTTCAAGCTATACTACAAAGCAACTGTTCTCAAAATAGCCTGGTACTGGCACAAGAACAGACATATAGATCAATGGAATAGAATAGAGAACCCAGATATCCACCCAAACCACTATGCTCAATTAATATTTGACAAAGGAGGCATGAACATTCAATGGAACCAAGATAGCCTCTTCAATAAATGGTGTTGGGAAAATTGGACAGATACATGCAAAAAATTGAAACTGGACCACCAACTTACACCAAATACAAAAATAAACTCAAAATGGATACAGGACTTAAACATTAGAAGGGAAACCATAAAAATACTAGAGGAATCCACAGGCAGCACCATCTCAGATATATGCCAAAAGAACTTCTTCACTGATACTGCTCCAAAGGCAATGGAAGCTAAAGAAAAAACAAACAAATGGGACTACCTCAAAATAAAAAGCTTTTGCACAGCAAAAGAAACCATCAACAAAACAACAAGAAAGATCAATACATGGGAGAACATATTTGCAAATGCTATCACTGATAAAGGTTTAATCTCCAAAATCTACAACCAACTTATACAACTTAATAAAAGGAAGATCAAGGATCCAATAAAAAAAATGGGCAACGGACCTAAATAGAACCTTTTCAAAAGACGACAGAAGGAAGGCCAAGAGACACATGAAAACATGTTCAAAGTCATTAATCATCCGAGAGATGCAAATCAAAACGACAATGCGATACCATCTTACACCTGTCAGAATGGCAATCATCAACAAATCAACAAACGACAAGTGTTGGCGAGGATGCGGAGAAAAAGGAACCCTTGTGCACTGTTGGTGGGAATGCAAACTGGTGCAGCCACTGTGGAGAACAGTATGGAGTTTCCTCAAAAAAGTAAAAATGGATCTCCCATTTGACCCTGTAATACCACTCTTAGGAATTTATCCTAAGAAATTACAAACACCAATCAGAAAGGATTTATGCACCCCTATGTTCATAGCAGCACAATTTACAATAGCCACAATTTGGAAACAGCCTAGGTGCCCGTCAGCAGATGAGTGTATCAGAAAACTGTGGTACATCTACACAATGGAATTCTATGCTGCCGTTAAAAAGAAGGAATTCTTACCATTTGCAGCAACCTGGATGGAACTGGAGAGCCTTATGCTTAGTGAAATAAGCCAGTCAATGAAGGAGAAGCATCACATGATCGCACTCATTGGGGGATAATAAAGAACATTATAAACTGATGAACAAAAGGATAGATACAGAGACAGTAAAGCTTCAAACAGACTGTGAAATTACAGCAGGAAGATTAAAGTTAGGTGAGGTAGATAAGAGATCAATCAAAGGACTTGTATCTATGCATATAATCATAACCAATGAACATAGACACTGGGGGGTTGGGGTATGCCTGGGAGGGAGGGGGGGCAATGGGAAGATATGTATAAAAAATTATTAAAAAAAAGAGAAAAAATAGTATCTATCTCATTATGATAATTAACAATTGAATAAATCAGTATTGTAAAGCACTTAGTATGATGGCTAGGATCTAAGAAAACGGTTTGTGTTTGTTGTGTTGTTATTAATGAGACAACTTGTGGAAATGAACTGAATTATAGAAACCTGTAATGACTAATGTAGTCAAAGAGTGGAATGACTGAATAAGTGCTCTCAGAAATAAAGCAATTATTACTGCTGCTTACAAGACACTAGAGGGATCATAAAATAATGTGAAAAACATTCTTGCTGTTAAAGCAATTAAATAAAGATTGAGATTTGTGGCTATCTCATCTTTGATTATGTAAATTTTTAAAATATTTAATTTATTGGGGTTACATTAGTTAATAAAATTATATATAGATTTAAGTACAGAAACTATACACTGAGTGGCCAGATTATTATGATCTCTGAACGCATATCCTATATATATCCTATATAATAAAAGGTTAATATGCAAATTATCCCCAGGAGTTCGACCAGCAGGTGGGCTGGTCAACCGCCCATGTTCCCTTCCCCTGGCCAGGCTGGCCAGACCCCATCCATGCACGAATTCATATACCGGGCCTCCAATATATATACACACACACACACACTCACACACACACATATATTAGAAAATGAATAAAATTAAAGAGAAGCAATTTTAATTTTATATATATTGAAAATTAAATATATATAAAATTTAATTATACACACACACTGAGTGGCCAGATTATTATGCATTCAGAGATTATAATAATCTGGCCACTCAGTATATGTTGTATATATATTGTATTGTGTGTTTAACACCCAAAGTCTAGCCTCTTTTTAGCACTATAGATACCCCCTTTATTCTCTTCTTCCTACCCTCAACTCCCTTTCCCTCTGATAATTACCATATTGATGTCTGTACCTCTGAGAGGTTTTTTGTTTTTTGCTTAATCCCTTCACTCCTTTCACTCAGCCTCCCAAACACGCCCTCTCACAACTGTCAGTCTGTTCCCTATAGGTAAGGGTCTATTTTTATGTCCTTTCTAATCCTTACTAACTTTTTGTTTAAATTATCACTGAGATCATCCATTCTTCCTCCAAGCCTAAGGCCTGTGAGCATTCTTACAACCCTTGTTTTGAACTCTGCATCTAGTATCTCAGTTGCTTCCCTTTAATTTTATTCATTTTCTGGAGATTTCTATTGTTTCATTTAAAGAACATTTCTTTGTTTCCCCGTTTTGCCTGCCTTTTTATGTTTGTGAATTAGCAAGATCTGCTATGACTCCCAAACTTGTTATGGTGGTTTTATGTTATAGATTACTTGTGGGGCTCAGGGGCATAATATTTCAGATCACTAGAGCTAGGTGCTCTGAAAGTCTCCTATTTGGGGTATGTGCCTCCTCTTATTGTAGTTGAGTCTTACATGCTGTTGGTTCATTCGTGTGTGGAGTTATCCTTCAGGGTGCCTGACTGTTAGTATCAAACCTCAATCACCATATATGAGCCACTGTGCAGAGTCTGCCCATGCTCCAAGGAGGACTTTTCTCCAGCATTGTCTGGTGCCTGCCTGGATCTCCCTGTAGGTCTGCCACTTGTGTGACTAGTTGGATCAAGCTCTGCTATAGTCTGAAGCCCATCATTGGTAATGTTTGTTTGGGGTCCACTTGGGCAAGGTCCTGGTGCAGGTCAATGTCAGATGCTGCTTATAATTGGCCTTGGGCTACCTATCTGGTGCTACCACACAATTGACTATTTTTGGCTGCCTCTCCTGGGTGTGGGTATGCAAGGGAGGGGCCAATTGTGTACAATGGTCAGCGTCCTCCAGCTCTGAGCTGGAGTCAGATCAATAAATGGTCCAAGGCACCCTGAAGTCCCCTTCTACCTGTTAGCTGCTCTGCCTCACCCTGAGGTTCCCTGGTCTTCTTTGAGAGCCTTCTGAAGAAAGACTGAAGAGTGGGTGGAGACTGGCTGCAATCACAGACCTTTCCACAAGACAAGAGTTCACTAGGGCAGCATGACCAGGGTTGGGGGATGGTGTTAGTGGGTCTCATGTTTGTGGGCAGTAGGGCCCGGCACTGTATCTGTCCAAGTTTCCAACCCTAGCTTTCCCAGAAAGAGTGCACCACAGGTTTTAGATGGGTCCTTCTGCCTGAGCAAGCTCAGAAGGGCAGGGCCCCCAGAAGTTTGAAGGGGAGTGGCAATGGCTGCAATTGAAGGGCAAATAAGAATGGCACCCCCACACTGGAGCTGCATAACCCAGCGCCTATCTAAGGTCTGCACAAGAGCCTCCCTGGAGAGAATTGCTCCACGGGTCCAAGCGCTGCATAGCACTCATCCCCGACAGCAGGGGTGGGAAGACTTTTTTTCTGCCAAGGGCCATTGGATATTTATAACATCATTTGGGGGCCATACAAAATTATCAACTTAAAAATTAACCTGCTATATTTTGTCAAACATTTAATTAATTCAGCCCTAATACTGTGACAGGGCCAGACCAAATGATTTCATGGGCTTCGTATAGCCCGCAGGCCAGACATTCCCACCCCTGCCCTACAGGATTGAGCTCAGCATGTAAGGGCCTACAGGAGTCAAGACAGACCAATTGAATCAATATGTGGGGGGAGGCCCAGGCTTGTGCACCCCAGGCCACTGCTGTAAGAATAAGAGTGCTCAACCCTGGGAAAATGGAAGATGAGGGCAGTATGGGGTAGGAACTCAGCACAAGTATCCCAGTTGCTAACCCTCAAGACCTTCCTTAGAGCCATGCCACCTAGATCTTCTCTCTATGACTCCTGTATGCCCTAAGTCACCTTCCCTCTACCGAAGCTCTGGATGAATATTCGAGAAGATCCTGTGTGCTGGCCCTTTAACAGAGCACCTGAGTTTCTAGCTGACTATCTTCTCTCCTAGTCAGACAAAATCTCAGTTGCTTCTCACCACCAGATGCTTTGCAGGCTCCTCTTCCTGTCTCTGGTGCTCTGAGTTGGGTCCTGGCATGGGGTTGAGACCCCAATGCTTTTCAGGGGGACTTTTCAGCCAAGATATCTTCTGGATCTTCAACCACCACTTGCAGGGGCCAGCCTTTTCCGTGTCTTTGCCCTTCCTACCAGTCTTTATGTAGCTTCTTCTGTAAATTTTTGGTTATAATAGTGATGCTCAACTAGCCTTCAATTGGTTATTCAGGTTGATTACTGTACAATTTAGCTTTAATCCAGTTTGGCATCAGGAGGAGGGGAGTGTAGCCATTTAGAATCTCCAATGATGTTAATTTTTTTATGTTAATGACATGATTAGGATTTTGAAAATAACACTTTTAGTTGTTAAATATTTTTGTTCATTCATTCAGTAATTTTTTAAATGATTTTAATCTTTAATTTTTTTCATTGTGGACTATGTTGTCATAGAATAAAAGACACATAGCACACATGTAAAGTTTAAAGAATTATAATAAAACTAGAGGCATGGTGCATGAAATTCGTGCATGGGGAGGGGGTGTCCCTCAGCCCCGCCTGCACCCTCTGCAATCTGGGACTCCTCAGGGGGTGTCTGAATGCCAGTTTAGGCTTGATCCTAGAGTTGGACATCCTTCTCACAATCTGGGACTGATGGCTACTAACCACTCACCTGCCTGCCTGCCTGGTTGCCCCTAACTGCTCTTCTGCTGGCCTGATCGCCCCCAACTGCCCTCCCCTGCCAGCCTGGTCACCCCAACTGCTCTCCCCTGCCAGCCATCTTGTGGTGGCCATATTGTGAAGGCCACCTTGTGACGGCATGGAGGCAGCCATCTTGTGACAACATGGGAGCAGCCATGTTGTGATGACGTGAGGGTGTCATGCAAGGGCACGAGGGCCACTTAGGCTTTTATTAGTATAGATGAGCACCTATAGACTCACCACTGCATTGAAATAAAGGGCATACTATCAGTAAAAAAAAAAAAGAAAAAGATTTTGATGAAAATGGTTTCTAGATGATAACATTCACAGAGAGAGTGATAAAGTGAAATTACATGTCACTCAAAAGAATAATGGGTTTATATAAAGGTAGAAGAGTAGTGATTTAGAAGTGTAGTGGGAAGGAACCTTCCTGAATTCATAGTATCAAGGGAAAGAAGTCTGGACACTGAAAAAACTGTAGAGAAAGTATCATCTTAAGAGTAGAACAGAGTTTCAATTAGTATGTGAATGAAAATGTGAATGCAATGAAGTTTGCTAACATTGTAGCAGAATTTTCATACATCAAATGGAAAGATGGGAAGAGCAAGGAAAATAATCAGATAGGAACTCAAGACAGTGAAATACAGCAGACATGTTTTGGGTAGTAACTATAAATGTATTGGACTGTGATGTGTGTGGTGTGGTTTTAGTTAGCCATAATGATCCAAGTCTTGCAAGTCGTCTGATGAAAGAGAGTTTTGGGCAATCAGCTTGTCTCAAAAAATTACACAACCAAAGGATGTTTTTTGAGTGGGTGGTGGGATTCCAGAAGGTAGTCTGTGTGTCCTGAATTTGAGGAGTCAGAGGAAATTTCATCACTCCATTATACCAGACTCACAGAAAAAATAATATGTGATTAACTAAATACCTATCACCAGAGAGAGTAATATTCTCAAAGAAAATAACTTTTAGGATTTTTTAAAATTGTGCCATTTCTTTTTTTATTTTAGTATATTTATTGGAGTAACATTTATTTCAAGTGTATAATTCTATAACACATCATTTATATGACACATTGTGTGTACAGGGGGTCAAATATATAGTGATAGAAGGAGACGTGACTTGGGTGGTGAACACAAAGATAATAAATTTTATCACTAGTTAAATGAGTCCTGTATTCTTGAGCATTTGCTTCCATTCCTTTAGTCATATTTCTTCTAACCATCTCTAAATAGACACATAAGCATGGAATTAATTCTGCCTGTGAGCCTTTCATCAGCATTGCCTTTCCTGGATAGTTTTGAAGAAAAAAATGCTTATTATACATATACATATACATATACATATACATATACATATACATATACA
>JAAGEH010000012.1:59689846-59722054 GCA_011751065.1 Lasiurus cinereus | reverse complement strand
ATACATATACATATACATATACATATACATATGATCATAAATTGTTAGGATAATTTTTCAAGTAAACATCTGCTCATTAGTTCTGGATAGGTAGAATATAGTATAGCAAAATGTCTTAAGATGTATGATAGCACATCACAAAATTTTACTGTTAAAATAAAAAATTCTTGAATTATTAACAAATTCTTATTATTCTCATATGGGCAAAAACTAAACTAAATAAATTAAAGAGTCAGAATATAATGATTAAATAGCAAATTCCTATTATTTTCCAATGAGCATATTGCTCTACATCATTTTTAGAATTCAGTTTTAGGAGTTTAAAAATTTAAGAGTATTTTCATCAGAATTTGGATGAAATTTAAAATTAATAATTTAAGAGTATTTTCATCAGAATTTGGAGGGGAATTTTGAGGTTTCCATTAAAGCTCCAGGCTAAGCCATTTTTCCAAAAGCTTCCATATAAGTGTCATTTCAAGTAAGTATTTTTCTTCTCTGATATAACAGTATATGACAGGAAATATTAGTGACATTCAAACACTAAGTTTGTCTGCAATGGAAACATTAAAATCATTATATTTTGCTTATAAAGTCAACTTTGATTCAGTCACTTTAATGCCAAATCTAAACCATGACCACTATATTCTGGGAACAAACTTTAATCAGATTTTCAAAAAGAACTATCTTGTTATATGTAGAGAATGAATTAAATAAACTACCTCCATTTTAGGAAGTATATCTCCATTAAATACATAATAGAAACATAATTGAGAATGCTGTTCTTTGTGATAATACTTTCAATGTCTAAATTTCTATTAATGATAGCACTTATCTATGATACTCTGCATTGAAGACAATATAAAAGTTCTTGTTTCGGAGACCAATACTTCCTAATGTCATGAGTTGCCAATAATATATTGCATTACCTTCGATAAAAACATACTGTGCTTCTGCTTGAGAATAAATAAAGTATGTGCTCCATGTTAAAGAGCTATATGCTATTGTAAAAATATACAGTACTACTGCTATTGTATTTTTTTATGTTCAATCACTGGTAAAAGTGTTGTAAAGTAGTTCAGTCTTTAAACAAACCACAGAGAACTTTCTATGTTTTTGAGCATTATTTTTCCAGTAACATATACGGAAAGTCACAGGGAAAATTATGTAAATTAAAATTTTCAAACAGAACAGGAAAAAGTAAAAACCATGGCCATTCCCCAAAGATTAGATAATTTCAATTTAAATAAATTTCAGGCAAGACTGGCATTTGTAATAAGCAACTATAGCACATGATTCAATCCCAAATATATGAGTAAAACAATGAATTACTCAATTTAAAAGAAATGGGGTATAAAGCCACTACTAAATGGACACATAAGAAAACAAATCTCAGTTTATATACAAGGTGGAAAATTAAGATTTAAAAAGAGTTCACAAAGAAATAAAAAATTAGTGGCTATGAAATAATGTTCATTTCCTTTTTTTTCAAAAATAGAAGTCTACAAGAGCATGCCTTTTATTGTTAAGAATATCACATTACATTATTACATTACATTTAAACCCAGAATTAAAACATGGTTATTAAAAGCATTGAGGCTGACACCAGTTTGGCTCAGTAGAACATCTGCCTGTGGACTGAAGGGTCCTGGGTGTGATTCCGGTACCTTGGTTGTGGGCATATCCTTAGTAGGAGGTGTGCAGGAGGCAGCTGATTGATGTTTCTCTCTCATAGATGTTTCTAACTCTCTATCCCTCTCCCTTCCTCTCTGTAAAAAAAATCAATAAAATATATTTTAAAATAAATAAATAAATAAAAGCATTGAGGAAGCCACTTTACATATTAAATATTTTTAGAAAAAAATAAATGACCCATGTAAATTATATGATATTCTTTAATCTAGGCTCTATATCACATGCTCATTCATGTTTCTTTTGTCTCTATTTGTAATATATTTATATTTAAATACATATATAGTATGTACATATAACTATATTTACATTATATTTTATTTTGATTTTTTACATATGCTATATATACTTACATATTTGCTCATATCACATATTTGTATATGTCTAAATGACAAGAAAGTATGAAAGTGCACAGCAAAATTTGCACATTAAAGGAGTAGGTGGCACAAAGAATTTTTTCATTTGTTAAAATTAAAATACATTACTTTTATGATTAAAAATGTTTCATGAATAAACATTGAGGCAAGAGCTATATTTTGGCATACCAACTACAATAAAGACTCAACTGTATTTTGTTTAATATGGTTATTATTTGCCCACTTCTGACATTGTTTATAAAATTAATAATTTAAGAGTATTTTCATCAAAATTTGGAGGGATATTTTGAGATTTCCATTAAAGCTTCAGGCTAAGAATGTAGAGACTTGATCATCCACAAGTAAGCAAATTTATGAACACCTAGCTTGCATTTGTTTATGTACTTAAAATTACAAACATGTACTTATTATATGTAACCCTCATTTTAAGGGCTGTATTATGATTTCCAGAGGTGATATTTGGGGTCTCTTCAATCATTTTTCTGCTTAATTAATGATTCTGGTCATGTAGGAAAACCCAGACCCAAGAGGTCTAGTAAATATTCTAAATTATGGATTGAAAATTAGTTATGTCTATTATATTATGAATAATAAAATAAAATGAAATCCATTATTTGTATTCACCATCAAGGTGAAAAGCAATGAGATAGAAGATAGTATATATATTCTTAAATTACAAGTAGAGAGGCTAGTGGAAAATGTCCAAGTGTTTCCATTAAACCTAAAATTTTAACTCTCAAAGGAGGAAACCCAGAAATAAATTGATCCATTTGAAAACACTTCAAAATGTCTTTGGTATTGAATGAATACAGATACTGCTGATAAGGGAAAAATGGGTAGACAAAAAGAAAAATTCAAAAGTAATACATGAGATGCCATTACTTATTGAAGATAAAGGAATGATTGAAAGTGCAAATACTAAAATTTTATAATACTAGCTGTCAGTTCATGTGCACATGTATTTGTTTATGTCTTTTTCTTTTTTTTTCTAAAGAGAAGACTGCATAATTTTGATCTGAAAAAAAGTCATTTCAAGAGAAAAGAAAATACATAATTGAATCGCCCAGACAGTGCCACAAGTGGTAAGACAGAGAAATTGGAAGAAGAGAAATCAAAATACCAGTATTTGCAGATAATTTGACCATACATCAAAATGCCATGAAAAATAGACAAGTTATCAGAATTAATTGAATTCAACATGATGGCCAGATATAAAAATATATGTTAACAATCAACAGCAAAAATATCAAAAGACTATTCAAAAAAACTACTACTGAATAAAGTGATTTAATCTATATATTATGGGGAAATCAAACTAAAAGAATGCATGTCTTATGAACAACAAATACATATCAACAAGTGAATCTAAAAATTAAGTGAATTAAAAATTTGATGAACAGAATAAACTGGTGAATATAATAGAATCAGGAGCACAGAAAGGGAGTGGACTGATAATTCTCAGGGGGAAAGGGGTGAGGGGTATATAGAGAGAGACTGGACAAAAATCATACACCTATGGATGAGATCAATGGGAGGGAGCTAAGGGCAGAGGAAAGGGTGGGAGCTGGGTGGAGGGGTGTTATGGAGGGGAAAAAAGAGAAACAAATGTAATCTGAATAATAAAGATTTAATAAATAAATAAAATAAAAAATAAAAGAATACATGTCATCTTTGTGTAGAAAAATTTAGAATGTGTATATTGACATTACTAGTAATTAACATTTGAATAAGTAAATATTCAGTCTTATCAAGAGAAATACATAACATTAAAATATTTAAATTATCCCCCAAAATTTAGCAGTGCAATAAAGTCCCATTAAAATTTTGTTTCATTTTTTGAGGAACTCATCAAATTCATTCTGTAATTCAAGTGGGAATATATATGTACCAGCAAATTAAACTGAGACATTTTCAAATAGCAATTGTGTCTACTATTTAAAAATTGGAATATAGTTATATCAATAAAATTACAAAACTAAGAAAAGTATATACTAAAAATGTGTTATTAAGGCCAGAACTGGTTTGGCTCAGTGGACAGAGCTTCGGCCTGCGGACTGAGGGCCCTGGGTTCGATTCTGGTCATGTACCTTGGCTGGGGGCACATCCACAGTGGGGGGTGTGCAGGAGACAGCTGATCAATGTTTCTCTCTCATTGATGCTTCTAACTCTCTCTCTCTCCCCCTTCCTCTCTGTAAAAAAAAAATCAATAAAATATATTTTTTAAATGTGTTAAGAATGTAATAAAACAATAATTTCTGGTGAATGGGAGGAAACAAGTACTTATTACTGAAGGTAGTATTGTAAATTATATGGTTTCTTTGTTTTTTTGGAAAATAGTACTTACTGGAAACAAATATGTGCAGGTTCCTTGAACCAAAGTAGCCCACTCCTAAATCTGCATTTCAAACAAGTTATCACAAACATTCAAGAATGTCCAATATGCTCTGACGACACCTTGCCATGTGAACAGTTAGCAGCTGAGCATTGCTACAGGATGCCCAGGACCAAACCAGCATCGCCACTATTTGTCCAGTATCCAGATACCATTGATGACATGTACACATAAGGAACTGTCTGACATTGAAACTGGGACTCAAAGCTATTGGACATTGAAATTGAGACTCAATCATTTTTCTTTTGCTCTGGTGGGTTTATTTCTAGCCTACAAGGGTAAGATGTTTTTAAAGACAAGAAACAGGGAGTGGAGGGGAGGAAGCAGATGCAGAGGCAAAGAAGCAATGAACGGACTGTCGTGCTACAGTGGAAAGGCAGGGGAAGTTGGGGAGGAGGGGCCTGTAGGAGATCAATGGAAGGACTTGTATGCATGTGTGTATAGGCATAGCCAGTTGAGACAGGGCAAAGGGGGAAGGCGGGATAGGGGAGGAATGGGTGAGGGCATGTACTGGGAGGTGCGGAGGGCAATAGGGAAAATTAATAATAAATAAATAAATAAGCAACATACTAAAAAAAATGTCCAGTATGTATTATACTTAAAGAGGAGAAGAGTGTAATCAATGAGTGCTATCAAAGAAAAATGAATAGGTGAAATATGTGATGGTCTACTAGAGACAATATACTAAGAACTGAGGGGTACTATTAACTTAACTCTGAAGCTTAGTATTCTTAGTTTAATACTAAACATTTCTGGCAATCTATTTCATTAACAATGTCCCAAGAATGGGAATGAAATTTTTCAAATTTAGAATAATAATGCCTTTTTAAAATGAGTTATCTCTAAGGACAAAGGAAATCTAATTTAGGTGAATTTTAAAGGTTTATGCCTATTTATTGTTCAAGTTGAAAATGTTGCATATGAGGTGTCTAAAACTAAAGTTAACCAGTAATTCTTGCAGTTTCACTGGAAGTCAAAGCTCTTTACATTTTTAATATTTGTAACTACTCTTAAAAGAAGTCTGGGCAATTGACTACTTCTCACTCTATTGATCTATACAATATGTGATTGCATTAATTTCTTCATTTATATGACATTTATATTTAAATAATACTTTAAATATAAAAGAAATATGAAGAGAATAAATTATGTCATGGATATTTAGAATATTTCTCTTGAAAATAAATTACATTCTCACATATGACTGGCTCAATTATTAACATTTTCCATGAATACATAACAGAAATCAGTAAATATATAACTGGCATATTTGCTGCTGTAGAAAAGTAACACAAAATATTTACAAGATAATAAAAATTTTATCAAAAATAAGTTATTGTATCACATTTGCTGGAAGGAACAGAAATGTGTGAAAGATTAAGTTCTTTGGCAAAATAGAAAAGAACATTCAGTGGACTCAGAGTGTTCTACAGTTAAAGATTTAAAGGTGTAACTCCTTACGAAAGTAACTGATGCCTAATCAATTAAAATTCAATATGTCCAACACTTTGTGCCCTTCAATAGAAGCTTTAATGTGTGTTAAGATTGTTTAAGCCATTGTTTATCTATGTCTTTAATGAGGGACATTCGTTTTCACTTTATTCACAAGTCAACAGGACTTACCTGGAAAGGACTACAGATCTATTTTATTGGTTTTAGATTTGTTCTGAATTGAATTTAGCTTGTCTATTAACTTATTTAGCAAACAATCTCTAAATGCAAAAATCTACTGACTTTATTTGTTGCACAAACATCACTTTATATACTACAAATAAAATTAGTTCATTGCACAACAGCAAAATGAAGGTCATTATATTTGAAGTTTTAAGCATTTATAATTTGGTTAAAAAGAAGATTAGATGATATAATAAGAAAATATTTGAAGCCCCCTTGCGAGCGTGCAAGGGGTATGGCCTCCTGTGGCAACGCATGGTCACAGGCACCGGCCCACCCAGCTCTTCTACTGCCCCAGGGCCATTCAGCTGCTGAGCTAGAGACACCTGCGCACTCCACATAGGATGCCCCCATTCCTGCTCTGGCTGGAAGCACCCGTGAGCCATGGGCCTCCAGCAGCACACTTTGTGGATGAGAACAGCCTGGGCTCAGGGGCTAGAGACTTGCCCAAGCCCCACAGCCAGGCAGTGACAGAGTTTTGAGTCCAGGTCTGTCTAGTGTCAAAGCCCTGTGTTTAACACCGCATAATACAAGCATAACAGTTGAAGCACCCTGGATTTTAGGGACTGTGAATGTCCCAGCAACTTACTGGCTTTGTGATTTCTTGGTGAACCAAAGTAATATACCCAACAGCAATGCATGCATGACAAAAGAATAAGTATGCCTCTCATGAGGGAGCTAGTGAGGCCCAGGGATGGAACAGGCTATGGGAGCCAGCAGGCCAGGCCTCCCTGTCTCTGAGCCTGGTTTCCAGCAGTGAGAAGATGCTCTGATGACCAGAGAGCTCAGTCCCAGATAGCAGGGGACTTTAATATACCACTGATATCACTTGATAAACTCTCTAGACAAAAAAATTAGCAAAGAAACAGCAATCCTACATGACTCAACTAGATCAGATGAACTTAGTTGACATCTTCAGAGCATTTCACCCCAAAGTCACAGAATATATGTTCTTCTCAAGTGCACATGGGACATTTTCAAAATTACACCACATATTGGGTCACAAGCAAAGTCTTCCCAAATTCAAAAAGATTGAAATCATATCAAGCATTTTCTCAGCCACAATGGCATAATATTAGAAATAAAGTACAATAAAAACAATCCAAAAAAATTCAAACACTTGGAAGCTGAATACCATGATATTAGACAATGATTGGGTTACTAAAGAGATCAAAGAAGAAATTAAAAACATCCTGGAAACTGACACTAAAAACACAACAATCCAAAATCTATGGGACACAATGAAAGCAGTCCTAAGAGGGAAGTAGATAGCTCTACAGACCCTCCTAAAAAAAAAAAAAAGAAAAAGAAAAAATAGTAATAAACCATCTAAAGCTACAAATCAAAGAAAGAGAGCAACAAGAAAAGACCAGAGGGGGTAGAAGGAAGGAGATAATAAAGATCGGAGCAGAAATGAATGACATAGAGACCAAAAAAAAAAATCAATGAAACCAAGACCTGGTTCTTTGAAAGGATAAACAAGATTGATGAACCTCTAGCCAGGCTCACCAAGAAGCAAAGAGAGAGGACCCAAAATCAGAAATGAAAGAGGAGAAATGATAACAGAACCCACAGAAATAAAAAGGATTGTTAAAAAATACTATGGGGGAGGAGAAATGGCAGTGGAATAGATGGACACGTCTGGAGCTTTGTCGCCGGGCAGAGGGAGAGAGAGCAGCTGAGAGTCACATTGGGAGTGTTTGTTGGCAAGGTAAGAGTCAGTTATCCTCCAAGAGAAGGTGGGGGACTGCTGGATGGGGCTATCCTGACCAGGCAGCCCCACTGCCACGGGGTTTTTGTCTGCTGTAGCCACCAGCACGAAGGCGGAGACCGCGCGATCTTGCAGAGGGAGGTGGATGTCTGCGGCAGTCTGAAAGCTGCAGCTGCAGGACTCACTGAACAGGCGGGCACCCAGAACACCGCTCTCCAATCAGCACAGACATGCAGACTCAGAGGAGATCCACACGGCACACGGAAAGGTCAGATTTCGCCTGGGATAAGGTGAGATGTCCTGTCCCCGCAGAACAGAGGCGCGCACACTTTCCCAGGGCTGCGGGAAAGCTGCTTCTGGAGAGCTCCACCAATGTGGGGTAGGGCGTGATCCCTAAGTGTAGAAGTGAAATCTTGGAGCTGTTGACAGAGGGGAGCTCTAGAAAACAAATCATTTTGATCTGAGGCAAAAGGACAGCCTGGGGGTTATTACAGTGTCCCGACTGCAAAATCCCCACAAACGGGTTTTGAGAACCACAGAGGAGCAGGATCTGAGCACAGCCTAGAGAGGTCCTGTGCTTTGTCTCAGAGGTCAATTCCGAAACACTGCCACCCAGTGGATGACGCACAAATTGACTCTCCCATAACCACAAAAGAATAAAGAGATTAAAACATCAGCAGTGGAACACAGGGAACTGCAATACCCTCCCTACTGGGAAACAGGAGTGCCAAGCAGAACAATAGTGGAAGTGAATGACCATTATATTTTTTTCTTTTTTTCTTTTTCTTTTTTTAAAATTTTTTATTTTATTTTATTTTTAATTTTTGCATATTTTAATTAAAAAAACATTTTTTCTTTCCTCCTCAATTGATTTTACCTTTTTAATTATCACATTTTTGTTTTCAACTAGTATTATTACTACTACTATTTTACCTTTTTGGAAAAAAACAAGTGTCATTTTGTTTTACTTCGGGATTAGAGTTCTACATTCTATTTTCATCTTTCCTTTAGCATACTTTTACTCCATTTCAACTCTACCTTTATGCCAACACTTTCCTCTTAACTTACCCCATTTTGTTGTCTTGTTTCTCTTTCCCTTTTCCAACTTTAGATTCTTCCTATTCTTTCTCTTTACCTGGTTAAAATTTTACCCCACTTATATATCTAATTTCAAATCCCCTACTACAGTTCATACGAACCTCTCTCTTCTTGTCTTCACTATCCAAAAAGGTGTTTTTCTCTATGTCCTTTTGTTGCTATTGGCCTGAACGATGATTATATCATTTTTTTTAATTTTTTGTGAGATTGTTTTAGCTTATTCTACTTGTTTTATTTTGCTTTTTGTTTGCTTTGTTTTGGTTTGTTTTTTACCTCTTTTTTCCCTTGCCTCCCTCGATACCAGTTGTTATCTGCAGTTTGTATTAATTCCAGATACTAGTTGCTGGCCTTTGTTGGGATTAGTGACTGTTCTATTGGAGTTTTCTCCTGACATCTATATTTTGTTCCCCTTTTTTCTCTTATCCTCTTTCTTTTCTCTATGACTTTTTTTTCTCTTCCTCTTTTCTTCTTCTTCTTCTCCTTTTTATTTTTTTATTTTATTTTTTGTTCATTTATTTATTTACTTACTTCTGCCTCTCCCAATTTGATTTTGGCACTTCTTTCCTTTATTTTTTCCTCATTTTCCTCTTCTTCTTTCTCTACTTACACCTAATTTGTCTTTCATTGGTGGTCACCTTATTTGTGATTATTAACATCGGGAATACATTTGTGTTCAATGCCTTGTGTGTTATACCGGGTCGTGTTGTAGTTTGTGCCTTTGAATCAACATAGGAGAGAGAACTACATAACCAGACACCAGGAAAAGATAGACCATGGGCAGAAGAAGAAACAGCCCACATACTACAGAAAGGCAGGTATCACCAGAAAACGAAGTAAACAAAATAGAAGTAGAAATAAGTCTGTCAGAGAAAGAGTTCAGAGAAATGATCATAAGGTGGATGAAAAGAATGGAAGACAAAATTGACAAAGTGAGTAAGAGCCAAGAGGAAATGAAGAAGACCCAAGAGGAAATGAAGGAGAAGCAAGAAGAAATGCAAGAAGAAATGAAAAATGACATCACTACTTTAAAGAACTCAATAGAAAGCATCAAAAGTTTATTAGAAGAAGCAGAAGACCACATCAGTGAGACAGAAGACACGGTAGGAAAAAATACCAAAGTGCAGCAGCTTCTAGAAAAAAAAAAAATTTTTTTAAAAAGAGGAGAGCCTAAGGGAACTTTGGGATAACATGAAACAAAACAACATCTGCATAATTGGGATTCCAGAAAGAGTGGAAACTGAGCAAGGATTAGAGAACCTGTTTGAAGAAATAATGACAGAAAATTTCCACAGTACAGGAAAGAAAAAACCCACACAAATACAAGAAATTCACAGAGTTCCAAGCAAAATGAACCCCACAAAACCGACACCAAGGCACATTATAATTAAATTGGCAAACACCAAGGACAAAGTAAGAATCTTAAAAGTGGCAAGAGAGAAACAGAAAGTTACCTACAAAGGAACCCCCATAAGACTAGCTATTGATTTCTCAACAGAAACTCATCAGGCCAGAAGGGAATGGAATGAAATATACAAAGTCATACAAAGAAAGGGTCTGAATCCAAGAATACTGTACCCTGCAAGGCTTTCAATCAAAATTGAAGGTGAAATCAGAAGCTTCACAGACAAAAAAAGGACTAAGGGAATATATTAACACCAAACCAGCAATGCAAGAAATGTAAAAGGGTCTGCTGTAATAAAAAGAAATAGGAAGCGAAGAAGGAACTCTGGGGTAAAGACTAAAAATGGCGACACATAAGTACCTATCAATAATAACCTTAAATGTAAACGGATTAAATGCTCCAATCAAGAGACATAGGGTGACAAATTGGATAAGAAAACATGATCCATATATCTGCTGTCTACAAGAAACCCACTTCAGGAAAAGAGATGAACACAGATTGACTGTGAAGGGATGGAAGATGGTATTTCAGGCAAATGGAAATGAAAAAAAAAATCTGGGGTTGCAATACTTATATCTGACAAATTAGATCTCAAAGTCAAGGACATAGCAAGAGATAAAGAAGGCCACTTCATAATACTAAAGGGAACAATCCAACAAGAAGAAATAACTCTGGTAAACATATACGCACCCAATATAGGAGCACTTAAATACATAAAAAAACTCCTCGAGGATATTAAGGGAGAGATTGACAGCAATACAATCATAGTAGGAGACTTTAATACCCCACTGTCACCATTGGACAAATCCTCTAAACAAAAAATCAGCAAAGAAACATCAATCCTAAATGACTCACAAGACCAGATGGAATTAATTGACATCTTCAGAACATTTCACCCCAAAGCCACAGAATATACATTCTTCTCTAGTGCACATGGGTCATTTTCAAAGATAGATCATATGTTGGGTCACAAGAAAAGTCTCTTCAATTTCAAGAAGATAGAAATCATATCAAGCATTTTCTCAGACCATAGTAGCATAAAAATGGAAATCAACTATAATAAAAACAATAGAAGGAAATCAAACACATGGAGACTAAACAGCATGCTATTAAACAACAACTGGGTAGCCAAAGAGATCAAAGAAGAAATAAAAACATCACGACAACAAATGACAATGAACACACAACAATACAAAATTTATGGGACACAGTAAAAGCAGTCTTGAGAGGGAAGTTCATAGCCCTACAAGCCTACTGCAAAAAACAGGACACAATGGTAATAAATTACCTAAACCTACAACTCAAAGAGCTAGAAAGAGAGCAATAAAAAAAGCCCAGTGTAAGCAGAAGGAAGGAAAGAGTAAAGATCAGAGCGGAAATAAAAAACATGGAGACCAAAGAAACAATTCAAAAATCAACAAAACAAAGAGCTGGTTCTTTGAAAAGATAAACATGATTGATGGACTTCTAGAGAGGATCACCAAGAAGCAAAGAGAGAAGACCCAAACTGGAAAAGAAAGAGAAGAAATAACAACAGACCCCACTGAAATACAAAGGATTGTTAAAAAATACTATGAACAACTCTATTCCAACAAACTGGACAACCTGCAAGAAATGGACATTTTCCTAGAAAAATATAACCTTACAAAACTCAATGAGGAGGAAGCCAAACATCTCAATAGTCCAATAACTATGGAAGAAATTGAAGCAGTCATCAAAAAGCTTCCAGCAAATAAAAGCCTGGGACCAGATGGCTACACAGGAGAGTTTTACCAAACATACAAGGAAGAATTAAAATCTATCCTCCTCAGACTATTCAAAAACATTCAAGAAGTAACACTTCCAAACACCTTCTATGAAGCCAGCATCACCCTAATACCAAAACCACATAAAGACAACACAAGGAAAGAGAATTATAGGCCAATATCTCTCATGAACATAGATGCCAAAATCCTCCACAAAATTCTAGCAAATCGGATCCAGCAGTACATCAGGAAGATCATACACCATGACCAAGCAGGATTCATCCCAGGAATGCAGGGATGGTACAATATCCGCAAATCAAAAAACGTGATACATCACATAAACAAATTGAGAGATAACAATCACATAGTCATATCAATTGATGCAGAAAAAGCATTTGACAAAATCCAACACCCTTTCTTGATAAAAACTCTCAGCCAAGTGGGAATAGAAGGAGCATACCTCAACATCATAAAAGCCATATATGATAAACCCACAGCTAACATCATACTCAATGGGCAAAAAGTAAAACCATTTTCCCTAAGAATAGGAACAAGACAGAGATGCCCACTCTCACTTCTCCTGTTCTACATAGTACTGGAAGTGTTAGCCATTGCAAATAGACAAGAAGAAGAAATAAAAGGCATCCAAATTGGAAAAGAAGAAATAAAGCTGTCTTTATTTGCAGATGACATGATACTGTACATAAAAAACCCAAAGGACTCAATCCCTAAACTAATTGACTTAATAAATGAATTTGGCAATGTAGCAGGATACAAAATTAATGCCAAGAAATCTGTGGCATTTCTATACACCAATAGTGAAATTACAGAAAGAGAGAATAAAAAAGCAATCCCATTTACCATCGTACCAAAAAAATTAAGATACCTAGGAATAAACCTAACTAAAGCGGTAAAAGACCTATATGTAGAAAACTACAGGACACTGAAAAAAGAGATAGAGGAAGATGTTAACAGATGGAAGAGCACACCATGCTCATGGATTGGGAAAATCAACATCATTAAAATGTCCATACTACCCAAAGCAATCTATAGATTCAATGTACTAGCCATTAAAATACCAACAACATATTTCACAGACCTAGAAAGAATTCTTCAGAGATTCATCTGGAACAAAAAAAGACCACGAATAGCCACAGAAATTCTGTGAAAGAATAATAAAGTAGGTGGGATCTCAATATCATATTTCAAGCTATATTACAAAGCAACTATTCTCAAAACAGCTTGGAACTGGCACAAGAACAGACAATAGACCAATGGAATAGAATAGAGAACCCAGATATCCACCCAAACCACTATGCTCAATTAATATTTGACAAAGGAGGCATGAACATACAATGGAGTCAAGATAGCCTCTTCAGCAAATGGTGTTGGAAAAATTAGACAGATACATGCAAAAATATGAAACTGGACCACTAACTTACACCAAATACAAAAATAAACTCAAAATGGATACAGGACTTAAACATTAGAAGGGAAACTATAAAAATACTAGAGGAATTCACAGGCAGCACAATCTCAGACATATGCCAAAAGAACTTCTTCACTGATACTGCTCCAAAGCAGTGGTTCTCAACCCTCTTAATGCCGCAACCCTTTAAGACAGCTCCTCATGTGGTGGTGATCCCCAACCATAAAATTATTTCTGTTGCTACTTCATAACTGTAATTTTGCTACTGTTAATGAACTGTAATGTAAATATCTGATAGGCAGGATGTATTTTCATTGTTACAAATTGAACATAATTAAAGCATAGTGATTAATCAAAAACACAATATGTAATTATATATTGTGAAATATTTATTTCTAATTACCTTGAATCATGGTGTAGCATGGGTAACAGTCTTCATATAACAACAGTAAACTACATTGCTACACTTTGCTACACCGAGGAGCGGTCTGTTGGTTCCTAAGACCATGGGAAATATGTGTTTTCTGATGGTCTTAGGCAACCCTTGTGAAAGGGTCGTTTGACCACCAAAGGCGTTGCGACCCACAGGTTGAGAACCGCTGCTCCAAAGGCTATGGAAGCTAAAGAAAAAATAAACAAATAGGATTACATCAAAATAAAAAGCTTTTGCACAGCAAAAGAAACCATCAACAAAAGAACAAGAAAGACCACTGTATGGGAGAACATATTTGCAAATGTTATCACTGATAAAGGTTCAATCTCCAACATCTACAGCCAACTTATACAACTAAACAAAAGGAACATAAACGATCCAATAAAAAAATGGGCAACAGACCTAAATAGAACCTTTTCGAAAGACAACAGAAGGAAGGCCAAGAGACACATGAAAACATGTTCAAAGTCACTAATTATCAGAGAGATGCAAATCAAAATGACAATGCGATACCATCTTACACCTGTCAGAATGGCAATCATCAACAAATCAACAAACAAGTGTTGGCAACAATGCGGAGAAAAAGGAATTCTTGTGCACTGTTGGTGAGAATGCAGACTGGTGCAGCCACTGTGGAGAACAGTATGGATTTTCTTTAAAAAACTAAAAATAGATCTCCCATTTGACCCTGTAATCCCACTCTTAGGAATTTATCCTAAGAAATCACAAACACCAATCAGAGAGGATTTATGCACCCCTATGTTCATAGCAGCACAATTTACAATAGCTACAATTTGGAAACAGCCTAGGTGCCCGTCAGCAGATGAGTGGATCAAAAAACTGTGGTACATCTACACAGTGGAATTCTATGCTGCCATTAAAAAGAAGGAACTCTTACCATTTGCAGCAACCTGGATGGAACTGGAGAGCCTTATGCTTAGTGAAATAAGCCAGTCAATGAAGGAGAAGTATCACATGATCTCACTCATTTGTGGATAATAAAGAATATTATAAACTGATGAACAAAAGGATAGATACAGAGGCAGTAAAGCTTCAAACAGACTGTGAAATTACAGGAAGATTAAGATTAGGTGGGGTAGATAGGAGATCAATCAAAGGACTTGTATCTATGCATATAAGCATAATCAATGAACATAGACACTGGGGGGTTGGGGTATGCCTGGGAGGGAGGGTAGGCAATGAGGAGATATGCATAAAAAATTAATAATAATAATAAAATACTATGGACAACTCTATTCTAACAAACTAGACAACCTGGAGGAAATGGACATATTTCTAGGTAAATACAACCTTCCAAAACTCAATCAGGAAGTTTCTAAAAATCTCAGTAGGCCAATACTTTGGAAGAAATTGAAGCAGTCATCAAAAAGCTTCCAGCAAACAAAAGCCTGGGGCCAGACTGCTTCACAAGGGAGTTCTACCAAACATTCAAGAAAGAACTAAAACCTCCTCAAACTATTCCAAAAAATTCAAGAGAAAGGAACACTGCCACGCCTATTCTATGAAGCCAGCATACCCTAATACCAAAACCAGATGAAGACAACACAATACAAGAGAATTACAGGCCAATATCCCTCATGAACAGATGTCAAAATCCTCAACAAAATTCTAGCAAATAAGAAAGATGATGCACCATCATCAAGGGGGATTTATCCTGGGGATGCAAGGATGGTATAATATCCACAATTCAATAAATGTGATACATAACATAAACAGATTGAGAGATAAAAATCACATAGTCATATCAATAGATGCAGAAAAAGCATTTGACAAAATCCAACACCCTTTCTTGAGAAAAACTCACTGCAAGATGAGGATAGAAGGATCATACATCAACATAATAAAAGCCAAATATGACAAACCTACAGCCAACATCATACTCAATGGGCAAAAACTAAAACCATTTCCCCTAAAAACAGGAACAAAACAGGGATGCCTACTTTCACTTCTTCTGTTTGACATAGCACTAGAAGTACTAGCCTATGCAATTACATAGGAAGAATAAATAAAAAGGCATCCCAATTGGAAAAGAAGAAATAAAACTGTCCTTATTCGCAGATAACATGATACTGTACATAGAAAAACCTAAAGACTCCATCAAGAAATTATTAGATCTAATAAATGAATTTGGTAATTTAGCAGGATACAAAATTAACACCAAGAAATCTATGGAATTTCTATATACCAATAGTGAACTTACAGAAAGAGAGATTAAAAAAAGAAATCCATTTACCATCACACCAAAAATATTAAGATACTTAGGAATAAACATAACTAAGGAGATAAAAGACTTATTCGCGGAAAACTACAGGACATGAAAAAAGAGATAAAGATATAAGCAAATGGAAGAACATACTGGGTTCATGGATTGGTAGAATCAACATCATTAAAATTTCCATACTACCCAAAGCAATATATAGATTCAATGCTATCCCCATTAAAATACCAACGGCATATTTCACACACCTAGAAAGAACTCTCCAAAAATTCATCTGGAATAAAAAAAAAAGACCCCAAATAGCTGCAGCAATCCTGAGAAAGAAGAACAAAGTAGGTGGGATTTGAATACCAGATATCAAGCTGTATTTCAAAGCCAGTGTTCTCAAAACAGCCTGGTATTGGCACAAGAACAGACATATACATCAATGGAATAGAATAGAGAACCCAGATATCAACCCAAACCACTATGCTCAATTAATAATTGACAAAGGATTAATTTATAATGAACATACAATGGAGTCAAGACAGTCTCTTCAATAAATGGTGTTGAGAAAATTGGACAGATACATGCAAAACAATGAAACTAGGCCACCAACTTACACCATACACAAAAATAAACTCAAAATGGATAAAGGACTTAAATATAAGATGGGAAACCATAAAAATACTAGAGGAATCTACAGGCAATGGAAACTAAAGAGAAAATAAACAAATGGGACTACATCAAAATAAAAAGTTTTTGCACACCAAAAGAAACCATCAAACAAAACAACAAGAAAGTCCACTGCATGGGAGAACATATTTGCCAATGTTATCACCAATAAGGGTTTAATCTCCGACACTTACAGGAAATTCATACAACTTAACAAAAGGAAGATAAACAACCCAATCAAGAAATGGGCAATGGACCTAAATAGATACTTTTCTAAAGAACACAAAAAGAAGGCCAAGAGGCATATGAAAACATGCTGAAAGTCACTAATTATCAGAGAGATGCAAATCAAAACGACAATTGTGTTACCATCTTACACCTATCAGAATGGCTATCATCAACAAAGGACAAGTGCTGGCAAGGATACAGAGAAAAAGGAATCCTCGCACACTGCTGGTGGGAATGCAGCCACTATAAAGAACAGTATGGAGTTTCCTCAAAAACTAAAAATAGAACTCCCATTTGACCCATTGATCCCACTTCTAGGAATATATCCTAAGAAACTAGAAACAACAATCAGAAAGGATATATGTACCCTTATGTCATACCAGCACAATTCACAATAGCTAATATTTGGAAACAGCCTAAGTGCCCATCAGCAGATGAGTGGATTAAAAAGCTGTGGTACACCGAAACCAGTTTGGCTCAGTGGATGGAGTGTCAGCGTGCAGACTGAAGGGTCTGGGGTTCGATTCTGGTCTGGGGCACATACTTTAGTTGCGGGCATATCCTCAGTAGGGTGTGCAGGAGGCAACTGATCAATCTCTCTCCCTTCCTCTCTGTGAAAAATCAATAATATATATATATATATATATATTTTTTTTTAAGCTGTGGTACATCTACACAATGGAATACTATGCTTCAGTAAAAAAAAGAGTTCTTACCATTTGCAACATCATGGATGGAACTGGAGTGCATTATGCTAAGTAAAATAAGTCAGTCAGAGAAAGATAAATTATCACATGATCTCACTCATTTATGGAATATGATGACCATCATAAACTGATAAACAAAAACAGATACAGAGAAACATCGATCAGACCATCAAACCTCAGAAGGAAGGTGGGGGAGGATGTCAGTAAGGAGGAAAGATACCTAAGGTCTTGTATGAATGCAGATAAGCCTAACCAATGGACATAGACAACAGGAGGGTGAGGGCATAAGTAGAGGGGTGGGAGGAGGTAAGGGAGTAATGGCAGAATAAGGACACATGTGTAACACCTTAATCAATAAAGAAATTTAAATAAATAAATAAAATAATTATTAAAAAGAAGCAAAATGAAAACAAATTTAACATTTTAAATAATTTAATAAATGCCATAATAGCAGACATTAATAAAATAAATACATACACTATAAATTTGGCTCTTTGAATGATTAATGAGAATGGCATTTCTAAGACAATACTAACCAAAATATATAAAAATATAGAAGTTATAATGAGGGGAAGGAATGAAGAGATTGACCAAAGAACATATAGGCATGTATGCATTGCCCATGGATAGACAATAATATGATGAAGGCCTGGGGTGGGGTGGAGTGGGGTTTGGGTGCAGAGGGAGCAAAAGGGGGGCTGGGGGATACCTGTAATACTTTCAACAATAAATAAAAAATAATGAGGGAAAACAAACATAAATAATTTCAAGAAAGTAACAAATTGCACACCACTATAAATTTTACATATATTAAATCTATAGATATTATATGTTTTTAAATTATGCTATAATTTTTATCATTTTGATGAAAAGTACAGATTTCTAGAAAAATTTATTGAAAAACAGACATGAAGAATAATAAATCATAATATCCCTATGTCTACTTAAGTATTTATAAATTCAATTAATTTTTATCCACAGAAATCCCCCAAGCCATGTCATTTTGCTGAAGATTTGTACTATTCTTAAAATGTTACTTAATATTTCCAGGAACATAAAAGGAGAGGCCATTTTCAACAGTATTATATGAATTCAGTATAACCTTCTTTCTAAACACTGATAAGGACTTTATGAAAAAAATGAAAAATTATCAGACAATTATTTTCATGAACATAGATAACTATTCCTAAATAAAATATAGCAAATGATATGTAACATTATTCAAACAGAGTTATGACAATGGTTGTTTTGTCTAGAATTAATTTTACATTTGAAAAATTAACCGATATAATTCACCTCTATAAAAATGAAAAATGTAAGGTTATTTAATACATGCAGAAAAGGATTTGATAATATTTAACATCTTTATATGTTAAAAACTCATAGCAAACTAGGAGTAGCAGGAAACTTCTGATTAATGGTTTCTATAAATAGAATCACCTCTAACACTATACTACCTAATAGTAAAAAGCTGAAATATTTTCTTCTGAATATAGAATGAACCAAGATGGACTACTACCACCCATTATATCCCACATTATATTAACTGTCCTATCTAGTTTCTAAGGCAGAAAAAAGACACAAAAGAAATAGATATGTTAATAGACTAGATAAACTATTAATATTTTCAAATAATATAATTGTATAAAGATAAAGTAAAAATGCAATGTGAATAATTCCATGTGTCTGCACAATTGGGATGTGGTCTTTTATGAAAAAAAAAATCTGGTAACTGGTTTAAGAGACAAATCTCAAAAGTGAGAATCATTATCTGGAGACCTTCCCTTTTTCTTCCTAGAGGAGATTCCTTTAAATTAGGGAAATTAGTTTTCTCTTCCTCTCTCAGGAGGAAAGGTAAGCATACATAGAGGAATTTCTATATAAACTCCGAGATTCCTGTTTTAAGGATCTCTGATAGGTGACATCAGAAACCCCTTTTTGTATGTCTGGTGTTAACCATCTCAATCTCAGAAAGAAACCAATATGGTGGCATAGGTGAATACCTAAACTCCTGCCTCGCACAATAATTTCAAAACTACAACTGAAAGACAGAATAGACATCATCCAGAACCACAGGAAAGTTGGCTAAGTGGAAATTCTACAACTAGAAGGAAAGAGAGGGGCTCATGGAGACTCAGAGGAGGTGCAAAAAGCTGAGGTACAGAGACACACGCTTGGAGAGAAAGGGTGGCAGTGCCAGGCTGGTTTCCTCTAGCGGGAGGGAGACAGAAACTCCCAACTGCACTGAACCCCAGATCCGACTGCAGTGAACTCCAGCTCCGGGCGAGACTCATATGGGGGGAGTCTGAACTGTCATGAAAAGGGAGGAGTGCATGGAACCCCAGATCCGACTGCAGTGAACTCCAGCTCCGGGCGAGACTCATATGGGGGGAGTCTGAACTGTCATGAAAAGGGAGGAGTGCATGGAAACTTAGGGGAGTTGTGAAAAGGCAGAGGTATTGAGGTGTGCACACCATTGCGCACAAAGAGGATGGACTGCTGATTGTGCCACTGGCTTTCTCTAGTGGGAGGGAGATAGAACCTCCCAATGGCGCTGAAATCCACTTCTGACTGCACTGAACCCCAGTTTCGGGTGATACCTTGGGGACCCAGACTCATATGGGTCCCCAGAGGGTCCCCAGAGCGCACAGGAACTGGAAAGGGAGAGTTCTGAAAGCATGCACACGCACGCCCCAGTGCACACAGTGATTACCGAGGGATACTGAGACCAGGGGCCGTGTAGTGAAGGGTTGACAGGAATCCAAGGCTGTCTCTGCTTAGCCCTGAGACTCCACTCCATCCAAGCTCAACAGAGAGGCTTTTGCAATTTTGCAAGTCTTGTATCACAAGGCTGACTTCAGCACAGAAGTTTTCCCAGCATAGCAAAAATTCAGAGAAAAGGAACAGATCACAAAAGAAAGAAATGGAGAAAAACATAAACAACTGAATATAGAGTTCAAAACCACAGTTATAAGGTTTTTCGAGAATTTCCTAGAAAAGATGGATAAATTTAGTGAGAATCAAGAGGAGATGAAAAAGGACCAACTAGACATGAAAAAGGACCAACTAGAAATTAAACATACACTAACTGAAATAAAAAATATCATACAGAGACCTAACAAAAGACTAGAGGAATGCAAGAATCTAGTCAAAGATTTGAAATATAGAAAAGCAGAAAACACTCTACTGGAAAAGAAAAAAGAAAAAAGAATCCAAAAATGTGAAGATAGTGTAAGGAGCCTCTGGGACAACTTCAAGCATACCAACATCAGAATTATGGGGTGCCAGAAGAAGAGAGGAGCAAGATAGCAAAAATCTATTTGAAGAAATAATGGCTGAAAACTTCCCCACCTGGTGAAAGAAATAGACTTACAAGTCCAGGAAGCACACAGAACCCCAAATAAAAGAAATCCAAAGAGGACCACACCAAGACACATCATAATTAAAATACGAAGAGCAAAAGACAAAGAGAGAATAGTAAAAGCAGCAAGAGAAAAACAGTTAATTACCTACAAGAGATCATTCATATGATTGTCAGCTGATTTCTCAACAGAAACAATGCAGGCCAGACGGGAGTGGCAAGAAATATTCAAAGTGATGAATAGCAAGAATCTACAACCAAGATTATTCTTCCCAGCAAAGCTATTCAGAATTGAAGGGCAGATAAAGAGCTTCACAGATAAGAAAAAGCTAAAGGAGATCTTCACCACCAAACCAGTACTATAGGAAATGCTGAAAGGTACTCTTTAAGAAGAGGAAGAAGAAGAAAAAGATAAAGATAAAAATTATGAACAACCAATACATATCTATCAACAAGTGAATCTAAAAATCAAGTGAATTAAAAATCTAATGAACAGAATAAACTGGTGAATATAATAGAATCAGGGACATAGAAAGGGAGTGGACTGACAATTCTCAAGGGGAAAAGGGTGAGAGGGGTGCAGAGAGAGACTGGAAAAAAATCATACACCTGTGGATGAGGACAATGCAGTGGGGAGGTAAGGGCAGAGGGAGGGATGGGAGCTGGGTGAAGGGGAGCTATGGGGGTGAGGAACAAATGTAATAATATGAACAATATTTATTAAATCAAAACATAAATAAATAAATAAATAAATAAGCCCTAGGCTGGTAAAAAAAAATAATAATTCAGTCTCATTGGGTTGCTCTAAAGGGAGAGAATGGAGCTTAGGGACTTAAAGAGATATTACTACAAGTCTGACTCTATATTCAGAAATTTCATGTTTGTTTCAGAAAATAATTTTTTAAAGTAGATATTAAGAACATATCTAATAGAAATATTAAATCATAATCAGATTTAGCAAATTTGCTATATGCAAGAAAATATTAAATACTGAATTTCTAACACTATTTCTACATACTTATTTGAATGGTTAAAACAAAATTTAAAAAACTGAAAATACCAATGGCTGGTTCAGATATGGAGCAAGAGGAACTCACATTAATCTCTGGTGGGATACAAAATGGTAGAGCCACTTTGGCAAAATATTTGGCTATTTCTTAAAAAGCTAAACTGTTTTATAACATAACCAAAAAATCACACTCCTTGATATTTACACAAATCACTTCAAAACTTATGTCCACAAAATATCCTGAATATGAATATTTATAACAGTTCTATTTATAATTACCCAAAACTTGAAGCAACCTAAATGCTCTCCTACAAATAGAAAATTCATAGTATGGAATAAAAAGAAGCTATCCAACATGAAAAGATATTGCTGAACCTTAAATTCATATTGTTAAAGAAAAAGTGCCATTCAGAAAAGAATATATAATATATGGTTGCAATTACATGGTATTCTGGAAAGCGCAAAACTATAGTTTTAGCAAAAATGTTAATGATTTTATATCCCACATAGGAGTGAAATCATGAGGTTCTTGCCTTTTTCAGTCTGACTTACTTGGATTTTAAAGACTAAAAACATCATTATGAAGAGAATGTGGTGACTCTAAAGACTATGAGTATGAAATATCATGATATTATTTATCAAGGCTGAACATACCATGCTCTCTGAGTTTCATTTCCTATTTATTCTCCTCCAAAAATGCATACATTATGTGCCAAAAGGCATAATACTGTATATGCCAGTATATTCATAATAGCATTATTTCTTATAGTTATCTAGGAAAAAAATGGTTAAACTGATAAGCTAAATGTTCAGCAATAGTAGAATGGCTAAAATAAAATGTTCTTTGTTCATAGAAGATGGTCCTATCTAATAAAAGAGTAATATGCAAATTGACCATCACACCAAGACACAAGATGGCCGCCCCAAAGTGATCAAAGATGGTTGCCCCCATGTGGATACAAGATGGAGGCCACAATATGGCCACCACAAGATGCCCTGCAGGGGAGAGCAGTTGTGAGAAGTTAGGGTGACCAGGCCAGCAGAGGAGGCCAGTTGGGGGTGATCAGGCTGGCAGAGGATTCAGCTGGGAGAGACCAGGCCTGCAGGGTATGGCAGTTGGGGGAAACCAGGCATGCAGGGGAGGGCTGTTAGGACCAAGCCTGAAGGAGAGGGCAGTTGGAGGGATACAAACCTTCAGGGAGGGCAGTTGAAGGTGGGGACCAGACCAGCAGGGGAGGGCAGTTGAAAGGGGGGACCAGGACTGCAATGGAGGACAGGGAGGCCCAGTTTTGCAGGGGAGGGCTGTTGAAGGGGACCAGGCCTGAGGGGAGTGCAGTTGTGGGTGATCAGACCAACAGGGAGGGCAGTTAAGGATGACTGGGCCAGCAGAGGAGGGCAGTTAAGGGAGACCAGGCCTGCAGGGGAAGGCAGTTGTGGGTGATCAGGCCAGGAGGGAGGGCAGTTGGGGGACCAGGCTTGCAGGGGTGGGCAGTTGGGAGGGACATGCCTGCAGGGGAGAGCAGTTAGGGGGGACCAGGCCTTCAAGGGAGGACAGTTGGGGGGTGGACAGGCCTGCAGAGGAGAACAGTTAGGGGTGGGGGGGACCCAGGCTTGCAGGGGAGGGCAGTTGTGGGCAATCAGGCAAGCAGGGAGGGCAGTTTGGAGTGACTGGACCAGCAGAGGAGAGCAGTTTTGGGAAACCAAGCCAGCAGGGGAGGGCTGTTGTGGGGGACCAGACCTGCAGGAGCATAGTTAGGGGTGACCAGGCCTGCAGAGGAGGGAATTTTGGGAAGACTAGGCCAGCTGAGGAGGGCAGTTGTGTTGGACCCAGGCCTGTAGGAGAGGGAAGTTGGGGGGAAACCAGGCCAACTGGGGAGGGCAGTTGGGGGGGAACTAGGCCAGCTGGGGAAGGCAGTTTATGGGGCCCAGACCTATGGGGGGGCAATTGGGGGACACCAGGCCTACAGGGAAGGGCAATTGGGTGGGGGCAAGTCTGCAGGGTAGGACAGCTGGGGATGGGGGGAGACACAGGCCTGCAGTGGAGGGTAGTTGGGGGGGAGGGGCCAGGCACGCAGGGGAGGGCAGTTGGGAGCTAATAGTTCTGAATTGTGAGAGGATGTCCAACCATCCATTTAGGCCTGATTCTACTGGGATCAGGCCAAAATGGGCAGTTGGACATCCCTCGAGGTGTCCCAGATTGGAGAGGGTGCAGGCTAGGCTGAGGGACAACCCCCTCCCATGCACAAATTTCATGCACCAGACCTCTAGTTCTTTATAAGAATGTATAGTAAGAAATGAAACTAAAAATTGCCATATACATCTGATGGATAAATTCATGAACAGAATGATGAGTCATAAAGAAGCACATTCTGTATGTTTCCATTCATATAAAGTTTAAGAAGAGTCACTAGTAAATTGTAACATCAAAATGCTAGTAAAATGCTTATTTATTAATAATTATTAATTATTTTTTGTATTTTTCTTTTATTTCAAAAATATTTCATTTTAATCTTAATTCTATACTATTGTTTTAAGAATTTCCTAATCCAATTTTTGCTGAATGGAAAATAATTATGCAAGTGATATACAAAGAATTGATTCAAAGCTTTAAATAATAATTTAGATTTATATATTCCAATATTAACTTGATGAATAGGGAAGAATGCAAAAGTGTCATCCAAAACAATGACTAGGGTTGAGACTGATTTCCTCTGAACAGCAAACAAGTAATGCAAAAAATTAGATTTGAATACAGGTGAGTTGATGCAGTTCTTAAATACTCCTAAACTGCTCAAAAAGAAAGGCCCCAGCCTGGCCAGCGTGTTCAGTGGTTGAGCAGCAACCTATGAACCGAAAGGTCATGATTCCTGGTCAGGGTACATGTCAGGATTGCAGGCTCAATCCCCAAGAGGGGACATGCAGGAGGCAGCCAATCAAAAAGACTCTCTCATCATTTTTCCTCTCTCTCTCTGCCTCTCCCTTTCTCTCCGAAATCAATATAAATACTTTTTTAAAAAAAAAGAAAGGCCTCAGGTTTGTTGGTCATTTCAGATGCCCATGGGGAGAAATCTAGATAAACTAGCAAGCTATGCTATCTACCATCAGGCCTAGAGAAAATCCTCATTGAGTATTTACTTGTTACTGGTCCAGTGGTACCTACTTTCAAACTTGTGTGTTTGACTTTTTCCTTCACCATCAAACCTGAAACAGATCTAACAGCAGTCTATAATACTTATTTATTTTAAAACGCAAGCAAATCAAACATATAAAGTTGGAAGTGAGAGAATGATGTCAGAGAATACTCCATATTGTAGATTCATTAAGGAGATATTAAGGAGATTTTCAGGAAATGGAACCAAAATGCCTTGTTAATTATTAAGCTGCCAGTGTAAAGATAAAGTAGAAACCATCTGTGAAGGTCCGGTTTGTATAAGTTGCAGATGATTTCACTGAAATAATAAATACAGGAAGAAAAAAGGCTTGGAAAATGAAGTTAAGGAAAAGCCAAATTTAATTTTAGAATGTTAACTTGGAGCTTCTAGAGAGATACTTAACTGTATGCTTACAAAGATTTATTTTTGCCTCATAGTGAAATTACATTCATTTTAGATTATTTATGTTACAGGTATCTAATATTTTTCTTGATAAATAAGAGATAGAAGCATTATTGATTCTTTCTAACCAAATATTCTATCTGCTGTATTATTTTATTATGAAATTCTAAATATGCATATATTTTTCATTTTATATATTATATATTTTATATAAAAATTCCATATTTATGTTGAATTCATTATATTGTGTGATTAATTGAAAATAAAAATATAATAATTCATACATTTTAGATATTTTTATAAAGCTCTGATTGATCTAAAAATGTATTTAATCTTTATACTGATAATGACACACCCAACCCCAAGATACACTTATAGTTTCTTGGGGAATGCGGTCAAAGTGTTAAAATGTAGCTTGCATAAGCTGAAGTCATTTCTTGGCAAGAAAAGCATTTCAAAATATATAAAGGTGTAAAGCATTCTAAGTTTCGCCAAAATTGTCCCTTAGGTACACTAGCTAAATATTTTCTATTCAGCTCCAGATCCAGTGGATATTACAAAAGTCTTTGAATATTCATTGGACATATTTTGTTGAAGAACTTCTTTCCTTTTTTCATCTTGTTTTTATAAAAGGCATTTAACTCATGCTTATTATGGGTTTCACTCTATGCTAGGCGTGATTAGAATGATACCTAATATTTCCTGCCCTCAAAAAAGTTAGAGAAGAGCTATAAACAAGTAAAATGGAATAGCATCACTATGTAAAACATGGTATTAGAGTGTATTCTTGGGAATATGGGGAAATAGAGGAGAAAGAGACAAAACAATGTGCGTGTTAGTATCTCAGGGGCTATTGAGGATGAGAGGAATTTGTGCTAAAAACAAAAAATGAACAAGGTTGTTGGCAGAGTAGCACATGTAGTCAATAGAAAGGAAGATAAAGAGTGCCACATTTTCAGAATAGTATGAAAGTCACTGCAAACTTAATACAAGGCAATAGTAGTCTATAAAAGACTGGAAAGCTAAACATGTTTGGCCCTTCCCCAGACGGTAACAGAAGCTCTTAAATACTATTATATAGACAAGTGAAATGGAGATATTTGCATTTTAGGACCATTTTTATGTCTTCACTAACAAGTATATACATATTATGGGACCCCAAAAAAGGCAGTAGTAAGTAAAGTTTGGAATGGTTGTGGGAAGCCAAGTGAAAAATAATAATGGTGATGCAAATTAATAAATGGCAGGTGGAATATACAAAAGTGAATGTATTTAACAAATAATTAGGAGACTGAATCAATGGGATTTATTAATTGATGGGCTATCCATGTAATGATAGAGTGAGTTATGAACAAGGAAGCTTACATTCGCCATTGTGTAATTGTGAATTCTCTGAAATAAGAAGCACAAAAATAAACTTATTTTAATTTGGTGGGGAGAGGATAAGATCAGTTTGGTGGTTGTTACATTGTAGTTTCTTGGTAACTGCTCAAGTGTATTTATTTAGTAAGCAGCTTAATTTATGGCTTTATAGTAAAAGTAAATAAATATTAACTACAGATTAAGATATAAGAAAAATCAAATATACAAATAGTAACTGAAGAAATGCATATGACCATACATAAAAAAATGATGTTCAAAGTGAAAAGATTGTTTTAAAAAAAAGGCTAAAAATGGAAAAATTAGCAGAACAGAAGTGTCCAAAAGAGAAAAAAGATTGTAGCATGGTCAAACAGAACTAGAGGAAACATGGAAAATATGCAGAGAGGAAAAGTGACAATACTATAAATAGCAAAAATAATAATAATTAAAAATTGATGAAATTTATTCATTGGGTTAGAATTTTTAAGTTCTCTGATAAGTATGTCAATATCAGGTTCAACAGAATCATTCAGATAGAAACCAGACTGCAATATAATGAGAAATAACTAAGAAGCAAGAAATATGAAAAAAAGTATAGATTTCACTTATATGAAGATTACTGGAAAAGGGAGGAAATAGGTAACAATAAGTAGAGTTGTCATGAGGTTAAGGTTTTTTCTTAGGTATAAGATGACAACTTATGTTTAAATTCACATGCAAAAAATAAAGGAGCAAGAAATGTTAAAGATAAGAAAAAAAGTTAGTTAGTAGGGTAAACGTAGTAGATTATTTTTACATACAGTGGGTGCTGTGGACCAGCATTGGCATCATCTCGAAGCTCATTAGATATACAGAATCTGAGGTTTCACCCGAAATCTTCATTCTTAGCAACATCCCCAGAAATTTGTCTGGGTACTAAAGTTTCATAAGCAATTCTTTAAATTGTTCTTCAAAACCTGGTTAAGTTTACTCTTAGACGCATTGGTCTTAAATAGGAGAAAGGTTGCAACTTATATATATACTAATAGAAAAAAAAGAGACACAGGTACAAATTACATTACAAATGCAGAGTGAATCAAGAAGTTGAAAAGTTTCTTTCTTGGTCATTTTAATCAACTCCAAGGTGTGGCAGAGTTGTAGTATCTACAGCAGGAGAACTTTCTAATGCTTGATGAAGTAAATGTGAAAGAGACTAGGGAAACATTATGATTTTAACACAGTCTTGAGGGATCAGTTAAAATTGGACACCAGAAATGTGAAGTGGCACCAATTTACTATATGATTTATTTTCTCTTACAGCACTTAAAAAGTCTTGGCATGAGAGAGAATCCAAGATGGCAGCATAGGTAAACACCTACACTGCTGCCTTACACAACAATTTCAAAACTACAACTAAAAGATAGAACGGAGAGCATCCAGAACCACAGGAAAGCTGACTGAGTGGAAGTTCTACAGCTAGAAGGAAAGAGAGGGGCTCACAGAGACCTAAAGGAGCTGCAAAAAGCTGAGGTACGGAGAGGCGCGCGCTGAGAGAGCAGGTGCCAGAGTACCTGGCTGGCTTTCTCTGGCGGGAGGGAAACGAAGACTCCCAACGGCATTGAACCCCTTATCTTACGACACTAAACCCCAGATCCAGCCAAAACTCATACGGGGTGAGTTTGGACTGTGAAAAGGGAGAGGTGCACTGAAATTTAGGGGAGTCGCAAAAGATCAGAGGTCTGGTCGCGCAAGCACTGCGTGGAGGACAGACTGCTGATTGTGCCTCTGGCTTTCCCAAGTGGGCAGAAGACAGACCCTCCCAACTGTGCCACTTCTGACTCCACTAAGCCCCTGTTTTGGGCAAAACCCTGGGGACCTAGACTTGTGTGGTCCTGGTGCTCAGGGGAGCTGGAAAGGCAGCGGTCTAGATGCACTGGGGACGCGCGCGCACCAAGACCGGTCCAGCGATTACCCAGTCACGTGAGACTCAGGGGCCGTGGAGGGCGGGGCCGACTGAAAGGCAAGGCGGTCCCTTAAGCCCTGAGACTCCACCCACCCCAAGCTCAACAGAGGCTTCTTCGGTTTTGCAAGTCTGGTATCATAAGGCTGAATTTAACACAGAAGTTTCCCAGGCATAGTGAAAATGCCGAGACAAGGGAAGGGATCACAAAATCCCTTTAAATTAAAGAAATGGAGGGGAAAAAACGACTGGATATAGAGTTCAAAACCACGCTTATAAGGTTTTTCAAGAATATGCTAGAAAAGTTGGATAAACTTAGCGAGAGCCGAGAGGAGATGAAAAAGGACCAACTAGAGATGCAAAAGAGCCAACTAGATAGAGATGGAAAAGGTCCAACTAAAAATGAAAAAGGACCAACTAGAAATTAAACATACACTGACTGAAATAAAAACTATTATACAGAGTCCTAACAGCAGAACAGACTAGAGAAAGGCAAGAAGCAAGTCAAAAATTTGAAATATAAAGAAGCAAAAAACACTCAACTGGAAAAGCAAGAAGAGAAAAGAACCCAAAAATGTGAAGATAATGTAAGGAGACTCTGGGACAGCTTCAAACGTACCAACATCAGAATTGTGGGGGTGCCAGAAGAAGAGAGAGAGCAAGATACTGAAAACCTATTTAAAGAAATAATGACTGAAAACTTCCCACATCTGGGAAAGAAATAGACTTACAAGTCCAGGAAGCACACAGAACCCCATATAAAAGGAATCCAAAGAGGACCACACCAAGGCACATCATAATTAAAATACCAAGAGCAAAAGACAAAGAGAGAATATTAAAAGCAGCAAGAGAAAAACAGTTCATTACCTACAAGGGAGCACCCATACGACTGTCAGCTGATTTCTCAACAGAAACGATGCAGGCCAGATGGGAGTGGCAAGAAATATTCAACGTGATGAATAGCAAGAACCTACAACCAAGAATAATCTATCCAGCAAAGCTATCATTCAGAATTGAAGAGCAGATAAAGAGCTTCACAGAGAAGAAAAAGCTAAAGGAGTTCATCAACTCCAAACCAGTATTATATGAAATGCTGAAAGGTACTCTTTTAGAAGAGGAAGAAGAAAAAGGTAAAAGACAAAAAATTATGAACAACAGATACATATCTATCAACAAGTGAATCTAAAAATTAAGTGAATTAAAAATTTGATCAACAGAATAAACTGGTGAATATACTAGAATCAGAAGCACAGAAAGGGAGTGGACTGATCATTCTCAGAGGGAAAGGGGTAAGGGTTGTACAGGGAGAGACTGGACAAAAATCATACACCTATGGATGAGATCAATGGGAGGGAGGGAACGGTAGAAGGAAGGGTGGGAACTGGGTGGAGGGGTGCTATGGAGGGGAAAAAAGAGAAACAAATGTAATAATCTGAATAATAAAGATTTAATTAAAAAAAGTCTTGGCATAAGATAAAAGTGGGCAAAAAATTGCAGGGACTTGGAATTGGGATGTATATGTAACAATTGAGCATATTTGTAGAAAAATAGTTGCAGATATAGAAAATAGTCTAATAAAGGAAAGAAATTAAAACATTAAATGATTAAATTGAGATTAATGACTGAAGTCAAGGGACTAGAGATTGAAGAACAGTGTAACAAAAGTAGATGCCTGGAGTTAACAAAAATCATAGTCTAATGATGAAACATTTGAATTAATTTTTCCTTGTGGAGTATTTCTGAATAATGCCAAAGAATAAGTTATGATTATGAGAATGATTTCCATTCAAGTGACATTGAATACCACTTGAAAATTTCAAGTAAATGAGAGATCAGAATGTTAAATAGTTTATCCGTTTGACCATTAAAATCAATGTAAATAAATTGTCTCTGAGTAGAAGGAAGACCGTGTCAAGTGCAAAGTTATACAATAAACAATGAACAATACATTAGTAGTGGACAGCACTATGGCTTTCATAAAACCTGAGCATTTTTGTCTTCAAGATCCCCTTCCTCCATTAAAAAATATATTTCATAGCTTAAGTCAATCCACAAGGAAGGGAAGGACACAGGGCAAACATTGCTCCCAAGATGAAAAGACAGGTAAATACGGGGAGTCACAGCTCACTACTAGAGCACACATTCACCTGGGGAACCGGTGCTGGGAACTGCAACTGACAAATTGCTGGAGGTTCAGCATGGACACGTGTGGGACTTACTAACTCCAGAGACCCAGTCCCCCACAATATTGTGAGATTTACCCCCAAGAGTACCACCAGGATCCCACAGAATATGGAGAAAAGTCCACTCGTGCTTCAGGCAAGATGGGAGGAAAGGACAACTACTGAACCCTAGTAAGAACAGTGGGATCCCAGGGTATGTTAGCATGAGTCTGCTGCCTTTTACCCCTTGACCATAAGGGCACTAGTTATACCAGGGCTATGCAGGCCATGAGTCCCTGCAGTTCTCTGCTTAAGGGGCTAGCCTGATTGAGAGAAGAACAGGAAAATCATCATGCCAATGTCAAAAACAATGGCAATCCCAATACAAACAATCAGGGAAGGCCAACATCCTGCTGTCTAAAATTGGGATATTCTTTAGGTAAAGCATTCACTTAGGCAAGTCAAAAATGTAACAGGAAAATCTGGATGAGATAGACACAGTGGGCCCTGATAAACTCTGAGATACCATTTGTGCTCTGGAAGTCTGCACACATGTATGAAGTAGCAGGCTCAGAAGAGACTGAAGAGGGCTCCAAAATCAATGGATGAGCAAGAAGCCTTGCAGAAGCAGAAATTAAAAGGGACAGACTTCTAAGCCCCCTAAACTTTACATGTCTTCTCCAAACCACAACGGAGCCATCACAAAGAATGAAGTTTTACTGGCTCAGGCTTTCTCAAGCATAACACAACCTCTGACCAATCATTAGCCAGTCACTAAGTTAGCCTGTCCCAGAAGCTACTTTTAGAAAGCCAGAATTAAAAATACAAACAAAAGCCCTAACCGGTTTGGCTCAGTGGATAGAGCATCGGCCTGCAGACTCAAGGATCCCAGGTATGATTCTGGTCATGGGCATGTTCCTTGGTTGTGGGCACATCCCCAGTAGGGGGTGTGCAGGAGGCAGCTGATTGATGTTTCTCTCTCATCAATGTTTTTAACTCTCTCTCTCTCTCTCTCTCTCTCTCTCTCTCTCTCTCTCTCTCTC
>JAAGEH010000012.1:59658738-59689836 GCA_011751065.1 Lasiurus cinereus | reverse complement strand
CTCTCTCTCTCTCTCTCTCTCTCTCTCTCTCTCTCTCTCTCTCTCTCCCTGTTAGAAAATCAACAAAATATATTTTTAAAATATACAAATAAGAATTAAAATTTTTTAAAAAAAGACAAGTAGCCACATTTTTGGCCTCAAAGTGCAAGAGAGATTCTATTAAATTAGTCCATGCAAGTCGCTGAATAAATTAACCAACACACATATCAACAACAACTCCCAGCAGCATCATAATTCAGAATTGCTTCAACATATTATCTAAAGTGTCCAGTTTTTACATCTCCACCAAAAGCAAAATAATAAAACAGGCAAAGAAACAGGAATATGATCCCCACAGAAGTAATAGCAGCAACCAATAGAACTGCCTCTGCTGGGGTTTTTGCTAAGGTCTAGTTTATCAAGCAAAGACTTCAAGAAAGCTATTAAAAATATGTCCATAGATTGAAGGAAAATTGTACTTAGAAAATCCAATTAAAATATGACAATAAAGACTCAACAACTATAGAATATCAATAAAGATATAGAAATTTTTTAAAAGCACCAAATAGAATTATGGTATTGAAATTATAATAACAGAAATTTAAAAATCACTAAAGGCATTCAACAAAACATATAAACTTGCAGAAGTAATAATTGCAACCTAAATATATGTTAGAAATACCAATTCTGAAGACCAGAAAGGAAAAAATAATGAAAATGATCAGAACCTCAGAGACCTGTAGGAATAGTAGAAAGAGAGAAAGGGACAAAAGAATAATTTTAAAAGGCTTGAAACCTCAAGATTAAAGACCTACCTTTTTGGTAAGACTACCTTCTCATTAGCTTGTTGCCACTAGACATATAACTAGAATTAATTACAGTGTGGTCCAGAGAAATAAGTCCAAATTTCTAAACCAGTAAATAGAACTTATGCTACAAAAAGATTGAAACACTTAGTTAATTCATATTAGGAGAAACATGGGTGTATTTCATGAATGGATTCTAAGAACGTTAGTCCAAGAATAATGTAAATACAACATTAGAATAGGTTGAAGTTATTCATTCAGGAATACTTAATGATTTTGGATTTAAAAGGTTAATTTGTATAGTTGGAGGCAACTCAATTCAAAACACTGACTGAAAATTGACCTTAAATTGTATTGTTTAAGATCCAGTTAGGTGAAATATTAAAAATGTCTCTGAATAACAAAGAAGAAAAATCCCAAAGGTTTAGGGAAATAGAAATGCTAGAGTGTATTTATCATGTGCTACTGGCCACATCCACCTGCCTGATATATCCCCAACTGCACAAGAGTATATCTATGTCAGTAAAGCTTAAGATTCATTAATGAGGCCTGCAGTACCACCCTCATGATTTTAAGTGATGATGAGAAGTGGCATTATCTGGACACATAATGTGACTTCCACACATATAATTACATTCAGACCAGCAGACACTAAGTATTTAATAATAAGAGAAAAAGTAAGCATAAGTATAATAGGTAGCATGAATTAAATAGTGATCAAATACTTTGACATAATCTTTGCAGTGGCCAATTAATGATACATTACTAACTATAAAATATGAAGTCAATATATTCAAATATTACTTAATATAATGTAGAAAATATATTTAGGTTGAGAGAAATTTTCTTTGTATTTTCACAACAAAGAGTAATAAAGTCCTAAGAAATTTCTATACCTAGTTTATTCAAAATTGTATAATCCCTTCTTTCAGTAAGAAGCCAGATTTCCTCATGGAAAAACTCAACAACTTTGGTAAATATAGACTATAGTTATGATTCCAAGGCTATCTCTAAAGGAATTGAGACAATTTATAAAGGTGACAGAATACTAGCAAATTGGAATTATTAAGAACTTTTGAGAATATATAGACATTAACTTTAATATAGTGCTATTTTCTAAGGACTAAAAAACAACACTCTGCCTATGGTAGTAAGGAGGTAAAAGTAGTTTTCATACAAAACCATCTCAATGTAGTATAGTAGGCTTGTAGATCTACTCTGTAATCATTTTTCAGTTATTAAGTGCATAGTTAGAATGTGCATTATCTATAGTTGCCAGAATCCAAACATTGATTCCTAAACCTTTTGGTCAAGGGACATTTTTATTTATCATATAATCTGGCCAAACTCAGTTTACCCCTACTGTCCAGATGAAATTTTTGCATCCCTTTAACTCAGAAAAGTTTCCAAGTGTGTATAATACATTGAATGTTCAAAGCTATTAAAGTTTGAATAGTATTATAAATTACTCTTATCATGAAAATGAATGAAATTAATAGAATATATGTTAGGGAAATGCACAAATTAGTACCATAGTTAAATACTTGGAAGATGCAGAGATGAGGATTCTTATCACATTTCCATTTAAATTGATTCTATTTCTTATGCAAAAGATGGATGGTAGGTCCAATTGCAAATGCTGTTCCAAATGTTATCTCACCTGGAACAAACTTTACCCAGCACTTGGTTTGCATCTATTGACCTGCCAAATATTTCTTCTCTATACCAATTTACATGCATCACCATAAGTTGTTTGGTATCACCTAGCTGGGATGACAGTAATATTTCACGGTCTTGCCTCAGGCCCATGCCAACTTGCCTATTTTCATCCACAATCTCTCCAGTGCCATTTTGATATATGACCTGTGAATTATGTCAGTCTGTAATGACATATGTAAAAGTTTATTTTCAATTTATGTATTCATCTCATTGTGAGCCAGTAACAGTTTCCAAATCAGTATTAGACCACAGACATTATTTTGAGTACCACTGATCAAGTTCACCAGGATCTTAATTGCAATTGCCAGACAATCACAATGGTTAATTAAATTCATGCTATCATGCTGATTGGGCCTAATTATTTAAAAAAGCAAGATTACGCCATGCATTGGTATAACACATGAATGTCAGTTAATAGGAGACAAATCCATTTATATTCATTAATCCATGAGCTTGGTGAAATATTTGTGCAGGATAGACCCTCCAAATGAAAGACAGTTTTACATATTGCAGTGATAGTGACTAAAAAAGAGAAAAAACTCTTAATAGATACTTTTTCAAAAATCTTAGAGGTCATAATCATATCAGAGTGTGTTTCTATGGCTCATTAATGAGCAAACCATAAAGTTGCCACTTTGAGCAGAGCTCAGGGCAAGAGAAGGCTCTGCAGCAATTTCTGGCTGCTAAGAAAGCTATTCTGCAGTTTTTCTCTCATGATGAAACAGATTCAAATATAATTTATGTATCCTTGACAAATAGAATGTTAAATATAGCCATTGTAAAGCCTTAATAAGAGAATCACTAAGCAGACTTCCAGAATTTTGGAGACAGGCCATGCTCTTTTCCTCCAGTTTCAAGAAACAAATGTCTTATTATTGGAATCAAGTAAAAAATGTATATTGATCATAGAATCAAGTGAACCTCTGATTATAACTTCAATCCTACCTCAGCCAATATTTTATAAAATTGGTTGTGCACAAGCATAACCCATACTCAAGTGGAAACAACCTATATAGTCAGGTTTGAAAAGGTTATCATGATAAAAATACATTACAGATGTATATTGCTCAACCTCCCAGTATATGATCTTGCTGCATAGCTCCTTTACCTCATTCCACAGCAAGGGATTCCTGGGGAATTTCACAACACCAGTGTATTTAGGAAGGAAAATAAATTGGTTACAGATGGTGTTGATTAATATGCTGGCATCAATGGAAATATCTGGTGCAGCATTAAAATTCTAATTGAAAGTGTTTCTGCTGCACACTGATGAAAGGAAGTATCTCCTTAGGTAGAATTTTGAGTACTGCATCTGATTGTCCTTTTTGAATTGAAATACCTCAGAATCACGTAGCCTGGTAAAAATTAACCTCATTAAACTAAGATGAAAATAATTTTATAAATTTTCTGATAATTATTAGATTTGTTTAAATCTTTCTGTGTGTTTCTAAATGCACTGGTCATCTAACTGACCTTATTATGTTTTGTCTTATCATTCTGCTAATATTAACCATGTATAAGATAACAGTTCAACAATTTCTCATTATTATTGAATTTTTCCTCATCTTGTCTGATGTGTGGGTGGGTATATATTATTGGCATTGGAAAAAACCCTTAAGATACCACAACTCATTGCATTTTTATTACTGACTAAGCCACTGGTGCTAAATGATTGCACCAAAAATCAGGGAAACATTATGTTGGGATGAAAATTACACCAAGTTGAGATGTATTTTCCTCTGTTTAATTTTAGATGTGTAAAATAGGGTTGATAGTGTTCACCATTTTTTTTCTCTCCACTGGGCTGTATCTAGAAGAGACTACTTTCATCGGTGACTGTGTTTCTTTACCTATTATCCCTCTGCAGTGTATATGGGGAGAGGAAGGTATGTCTTCCTAGGAGAAATCTAAAATGACAGCAGTACTGAAACTATTTCTTCACCCAAATGTAGGAGAGAATAAAACGAGAGGAAGTGGAGAATCCAAGATGGCGGCATAGGTAAACACCTACACTGCTGCCTCGCACAACAATTTCAAAACTACAACTGAAAGACAGAACGGACAGCATCCAGAACCACAGGAAAGTTGGCTGAGTGGAAATTCTACAACTAGAGGGAAAGAGAGGGGCTCGCAGAGAACCAGAGGAGCTGCAAAAAGCCAAGGTACAGAGATGCGCGTGTGGAGAGAGTGGGTGCTGGAGTACCTGGCTGGCTTTCTCTGGCAGGAGGGAAATGGAGATTCCCAATGGCATTGAACCCCTATCTTACAACATTAAACCCCAGATCCAGCCGAAACTCATACGGGGGCAGTTTGGACTGTGAAAAGGGAGAGGTGCATGGAAATTTAGGGGAGTCGCAAAAGATCAGAGGTCTGGTGGTGCACAGAGCACTACGTACAGAGGACAGATTGCTGATTGTGCCGCTGGCTTTCCCGAGTGGACAGGAGACAGACCCTCCCAACTGTGCCACTTCTGACTCCACTAAGCCCCAGTTTTGGGTGAAACCCTGGGGACCTAGACTCGTGTGGTCCTGGAGCACAGGGGAGCCGGAAAGGCAGCTGTCTGCAGGCATTGCGGACGGGCGCACGCACACGCACAAGGACCACTCCAGCGATTACCCAGTCACGTGAGACTCAGGGGCCGTGGAGGGTGGGGCCGACTGAAAGGCAAGGCAGTCCCTTAAGCCCTGAGACTCTACCCCTCCCAAGCTCAAAAGAGAGGTTTCTGCAGTTTTGAAAGTCTGGTATCATAAGGCTGAATCCAACAGAATTTCTCCCGGCATAGTGAAAATGCCGAGACAAGGGAAAGGATCACAAATAAAAGAAATGGAGGAAAAGAAACGACTGGATATAGAGTTCAAAACCACGCTTATAAGGTTTTTCAAGAATATGCTAGAAAAGTTGAATAAAGTTAGCGAGAGCCAAGAGGAGATGAAAAAGGACCAACTAGAGATGCAAAAGATTCAACTAGAGATGGAAAAGGTCCAACTAGAAATTAAACATACACTGACTGAAATAAAAAATATTATACAGAGTCCTAACAGCAGACTACAGGAAGGCAAGAATCAAGTCAAAAATTTGAAATATAAAGAAGCAGAAAACATTCAACTGGAAAAGCAAGAAGAGAGAAGAACCCAAAAATGTGAAGATAATGTAAGGAGCCTCTGGGACAGCTTCAAGCGTACCAACATCAGAATTGTGGGGGTGCCAGAAGAAGAGAGAGAGCAAGATACTGAAAACCTATTTCAAGAAATAATGACTGAAAACTTCCCACATCTGGTGAAAGAAATAGACTTACAAGTCCAGGAAGCACACAGAACCCCATATAAAAGGAATCCAAAGAAGACCACACCAAGACACATCATCATTAAAATACCAAGAGCAAAAGACAAAGAGAGAATATTAAAAGCAGCAAGAGAAAAACAGTTCATTACCTACAAGGGAGCACCCATATGACTGTCAGCTGATTTCTCAACAGAAACGAAGCAGGCCAGATGGGAGTGGCAAGAAATATTCAACGTGATGAATAGCAAGAACCTACAACCAAGAATAATCTATCCAGCAAAGCTATCATATGAATTGTCAACAAATCATAAGAATTGTCTGAATGTCCATTCAGAATTGAAGGGCAGATAAAGAGCTTCACAGAGAAGAAAAAGCTAAAGGAGTTCATCAACTCCAAACCAGTATTATATGAAATGCTGAATAGTTTCAGTATATGAAATGCTGAAAGGTAGGAAGAAGAAAATGGTAAAAGACAAAAAATTATGAACAACAAATACATATCTATCAACAAGTGAATCTAAAAATTAAGTGAATTAAAAATTTGATCAACAGAATAAACTGGTGAATATACTAGAATCAGGAGCACAGAAAGGGAGTGGACTGATAATTCTCAGGGGGAAAAGGGTGAGGGGTATACAGGGAGAGACTGGACAAGAATCATACACCTATGGATCACTATGGATGACCTATGGATGAGGTCAATGGGAGGTAAGGGCAGAGGGAAGGGTGGTAGCTTGGTGGAGGGGTGCTATGGAGGGGAAAAAAGAGAAACAAATGTAATAATCTGAATATTAAAGAATTTTTTTAAAAAGAGAGGAAGTGGTAACCTAGATTTTAGACTTCGGAGACTTAATCTAGTGCAGTGAATAGACCTTAATTGAATTTTAAATCTAACAAAGTAAATGATAAATGTGAACAATGACAAAACATGATAAATTATATTATTAGCATAATAATTTTTAAGTTGGTATTTGATACAAACTAAAAATTAAGGGAGGCAGCCCTAAAATGGACATTTGTTGAAGCTGAGATATGGATGAATCAGAGTCATCCTATTATCCCTTGTACTTTTTAATATCTTTGAAATGTTCCATAATGAAAAGTTTTAAAAGAATAAAGAATTAAGTTTCTTTGTTGTTAATTCTTCTTCGTTCAGAAATTTACCAATCTGAGTTTCAGAAAGTCCAGGGAAAACTATAGTCTGATATCCATATACAGCACAAAAGACCAGTTGCATTCGCTTGAAAATTACCAGATGAAATAATTTCTTTAAGATTTGGTCTCACTACTTAAGTTCAGACATGTTTAAAATGAACCTTAATAAAATTTGGCAGAAAAAGAAACCAGTGTCAGAAAGTAATTCTGTCTGGATAGAAATGGGACAGAAACCAGAGTACTTCCTGATAACCCTTGAGGGCTTTGCTATCAGCTACGCTAAGTAATAGTCATTCCACAGAAAGGGCCCACTCCTTTACTGGTTAACCAAATTATATTTCATTGTTTATAGATTGTATCAGAATTACTGTAAAAGGTTATGAGTGGATTTTCCAGAATGGCACTTTAAATACAACTTGATTGATTCTTTTGTTCATCCTCCCAAACATTTTTATCGCTGACAAAGCTTCTCGGAATATACCAAATGCTTCCAGTAAGATCAGGACAAAAACACATGCATGTCTGTGTTTACAACTTTCTGAATGTATCACATGCAAAACTACATGAACCTGAGTAGGGTTATTAATATTTTTATTTTAAAATAATTGGTATATTCCATATTAATAGCCTTTAAAAGGAGAAATTAGAAACTTTTCATTGCATCATAATCTTGCTCTAGTACTTCCATGATATCATTTTTAAAACGTCTTTCCTAATTGACTTCTATAAAAAGACAAGCTTTAAATTTTTTTTCTATACCTTTATAGAAAGTACAGAGTATTCATCTTGTGCTTTCTTTTTACCGAATATATTTCTCATTATGGAAAAGACATATGGAGCTTCTCTTATGTCATCTTCAGTAGCTTATAAAGATCACACTACTTTGGCTGAAACCGGTTTGGCTCAGTGGATAGGGCATCTGCCTGCGGACTGAAAGGTCCCGGGTTCGATTCTGGTCAAGGGCATGTACCTTGGTTGCAGGGACATCCCCAGTAGGGGTCGTGCAGGAGGCAGCTGATCAGAGTGTCTCTCTCATAGATGTTTCTAACTCTCTATCCCTCTCCCTTCCTCTCTGTTTGAAAGCAATAAAATATTTAAAAAAAAAAAAAAAAGATCATACTACTTTGAAATAGAGAATGGTATACTTTGAGCCATTGGTACACTGCTTCCATAAGTTGTACTTCTTTCGATTATATTTATTTTGTGTTTATACCTTTGCTATAATAATAATAAGCGATATTGTTAGACCCATACAGATAGAGTCAATTTAAACATGCTCAGGAGATCCATCCATGAATTAGTGAGTGTGATATTTTGACTTTCTGTTTCCATAGAAAGGATTAATAGAACATGTGCAGAGTTTGGGGAACAAGTACATTGAAGCATGAATTTAAACATAATTTTCTCCTATATATAAATAAAGATTAATATACACATTAATTTTTCCCTGACTTGGTTTCTATGCTTATGAAACCAATGACAATAAAATATAATTTAAAACTTTTAAAAATTGACATTGTAACATTTTCAAATGAATGATTTTAAATCAATAATATTTGCTCTTCTGGAATATGTTTCTATCTTGTTTTCTTACATGTTAGAATCTCAAAGACAGGAATGTATAATAAGATTGGTTTGTGAGAAGAACATCTATAATAATAAAAGCACAATATGCTTATTAGACCGGATAGCTGAACGACCTTCTGGACGTCATTCTGGACATCCTTCCAGATGAAGCCCTGGCAGTGGGGGCCAAGGCAGAGGCAGTTAGGGGCAATACAGAAAGCAGATGAGTGGTTAAGGGCGAACAGGCAGGCAGGCAGGCGAGCAGTTACAGGCATCAGGCAGGCAACAGAGTGGTTAGAGGTGATTAGACAGGCAGGCAGGTGAATACTTAGAACCCAGTGGTCTGGAATTGTGAGAGGGTGCAGGCTGGGCTAAGGGACCTTCCCACCCTATTTCCCATGCATGAATCTCATGCACCGAGATTATTATAATATATAATAAGGACATTATGAAAGGTAATAAGTCATTTATAGTTGTCTTTTATACATAAATTACAAGTTATAACTGTGCTTCAAACAGCAGTTTTTATTCTTGTCTCCTCTTATCAAGGATATGTACTGCCTATATTACCCTGGCTTTCATAGAAGAAAATCTAAATGTTTGATTTATTTCTATTTTTAATATATATTTTTATTGATTTCAGAGAGGAAGGGAGAAGGAGAGAGAGACATCAATGATGAGAGAGAATCATTGAATGGCTGCTTCCTGCATGGCCCACAATGGGGACTGAGCCCACAATTTGGGCATGTGCTCTTGACTGGAATTGAACCTGGGACCCTTCAGTCCACAGGCTGATGCTCTATCCACTGAGCCAAACCAGCTATGGCTGATTTATTTCTTATTGTAGTTTCAGTTCAGAGCCATTAAACTGAAATTCTAGTTAAAATAATCATTTCATCTTGTTTAATCTTAAATTATTAAATTATATTTATAGAGAAGATAACACTTTAAAATGTGAATATTTCTGAATCAGTGTTAAATTGGGCTATAAATCTGATCATTAATTAGTCTTAGTTAATAACAGTGCTATGAAAATAAATAAATAAATAAATAAACAAACAAACAAACAATGCTATGAAACTAAGAAACAAATAGCACTTCAGGATATATACTGCAAACTGATGTTACTTTCTAAAGTAGTTTGTTTTTCTTTGAAGAAATGCTAAAATCCATCAGATTCAGCATATTTATATTTCCAACTAAGTAAAACCTTGATTTTTTTTTATATAGTTACTTCAACAAATCATAAGAATTCTTATTGAGACCTGGATATCCTGCTCCACTGAAGAGGAGTTTAACTTAATGCTGCTGCTCATGTCACATTGGCCTATTTGCAAAGAAGTAAACAGCTAAACTTGTAGTAAATCCTATCTAATAAAAGAGTAATATGCAAAGTGACCATACCTCCACTACACCCATAAGCCACACTCACCAGCCACAGCCACCAGGAAATCAGAGCAAGTATGCAAATTAACCCAACCAAGATGGCTACAGCCACAGAGAGAGCATTGCTTTCTTGCCCTGAGCAATGGAGGAGGCCAAGCTTTCTGCAAACCCTGGCTGGCACTTAAGGCAACAAAGTTTCAATAGTTGTGCAAGCAGAAGGCTTGGCTTCACTCCAAGCTACAAAGTTTCAATTGTAGAAGATAAATAAATCCCAGATACCAGGGCCTCCACTTGGGTTGCTGGGGGTGTGGCCAGCCTGCAAACCACCACAGGCCCCTCACCCAGGCCACCTCATGTCCCAAGGGAACCCCTACCCTGATCCAGGACACCCTTCAGGGCAAACCATCTGGGCCCCACCCATGCACCAGGCCTCTATCCTATCTACTAAAAGAGTAATATGCAGATTGACCATCACTCCAACACACAAGAGGACTGCCCCCATGTGGTCAAAAGATCCTGCCCTCATGTGGACACAAGATGGCCACCACAAGAAGGCCAGCAGGGGAAGGCAGTTGGGAGAGACCAGGCCTGCAAGGGAGGGCAATTGGGGTGATCAAGCCTGCAGGGGAGGGCAGTTAGGGGTGACTAAGCTGGCAGATGAGGGAAGTTGGGAGTGTCCAGGCCTACAGGAAAGGGCAGTTGTGGGGGGAACCAAAGCCTGCAGGGGAGGGCATTTAGAGATGACCACGCCTGCAAGGGAGGGCAGTTAGGGGTGACCAGGCCCACAGGGGAGGGCAATTAGAGGCAAATAGGCTGGCAGGGGAGCAGTTGGGCATCAATCAGGCTGGCAGGGGAGTGTTTAGGGTATGATCAGGCTGGCAGGCAGAAGCGGTTAGGGGCAATCAGGAAGGCAGGCAGGTGAGCAGTTGGGAGCCAGCAATCCTGGATTGTAAGAGGGATGTCTCACTGCCCGTTTAGACCCAATCCAGGTAGGATAGGGCCTAAACGGGCAGTCGGACATCCCTCAAGTGGTCCCAGATTGGAGAAGGAATAGGCTTGGCAAAAGGACAACCCCCCTCCCCCATGCACCAAATTCCATGCACCAGGCCTCTAGTAGTTAATAACTTCCTGTTAATGTTATATATTATTATTAGTTCGGTGATTTAATTACTAATGTTTCAGCCAGGTTTTGAGCAGAAAACAGTAGGCAGTCTAAAGGTTTTAATCGGAGAGAATGGGAACAACAAATCTGTCTAGATGTTTTTGTTTTGTTTTAGTTTGTGTGGTTTTCTTTCTGTTGTTATTAATATGTTTTTATTGATTTTGTGGGGGAGAAAAGGGAGAAGGGAGAAGGAGAGAGAGAAATATTGATGAGAAAGAAATATCAATGAAAGAGAAACATCAATGAGCTACCTTTTGTACAGCCCCTTCTGGGGATAAAGCCTGCAACCTGGGCATGTGCCCTGACCAGGAATGGAACCAGCAATTTCTTGATGCAAGGGACAACACTCTACCAACTGAGCCTCACAAGCCAGGGCTGTCTAGATGTTTTAATCAAAAAGAATGGGTATAACAAGTCTGCTGCAAAATCAGTGAAAAAATCTGTAAGGCAGCAGGAGGCTGGGCTTCTAGAGAAACAGACAAAAAGGAGATACCCAGAGATCATAAGCGCTAATGAGCTAGCGCTGGCATAGATGAGTCAGCACCCACGAAAGATGGTACTGCAGTTCATTCTCCGTCTGCCTCAAAGGTGCCTCTCCACACCGTGGAAGAACCACTGAAATTGTGCTGCCTCTGTCCCGGTACTGTGGACCAGGATAAACCCTTACTTCCACAGAAAGCAACAATTATAGGAACCATGACCAGAAAGATCTTTCTTTCCCCTCCTCTCTTTTTACAATGCCAGCTCACCCCTTATTCTTTTTGCTGACCTAATCCTTCCAGTAACTTTATAACCAGTTTCCTATATGAACTCCTTTCTGAAATAAGGAGAATAAAGTCTGTTTTTCTTGGTGTCAGTAACAGGTTTTCCTCCATGCATGGGTCTAACAAAAACATATAGGAAACTGGCTCTATCAAGCTCACCAGGTCTAATCAGCACACCAACAATGTAGTGGACCAGTGTAATGATCTACACATGTGGAAACAATCAAGGTTCATGAGTAATAATTATGGAAGAGTTAAGAGTATTGGTAAAAGCTTTGATTTAAGACAATGAAGATCGATGGATAGCTGTTCTGATAATTTGAAGGTACATACTACTTCTGATGGTCTTTGCTAATTGATATTTGTGGTGGTTATTTTCCATGTCCTCACATCAGTAGCTAAATATTAAGTGCCTTCCTTTGTTAATTTATTCCAATAAAAGTTCACAGCTTGAATAGCACATACAATTTGAGTAATTAACAAATTATCTGTGGCATCCTCTATAATAGATGCCTGTGGTGGGCACTTACATTAGATATAAATATCATGACACACTGAGCCATTACGAAAGGATCATCTATATTCTTTTCAACTTCCTTATAAAAATCTTCCAATCTTGTTTTTTCTCATTATCCTTCCAAACGGTTTAATTTTATCCTACCAAATTAATCATCAATCAGTATCAACCAATTCTTCTAGTTATATCCCCATGGAGGCCTGGTGGACATAGATGCTTATTAAAAGTATTTTCCTTCCCTCTGTCTATGGATGGAACCTCTATAAGGAAGGAAAGGACAATTAAGAGTTCCTCTTTAAACTGACATTTAATTACTGTTTATTTTAAAATAAATGACACACAATTTAATCTGTTATTCTTAAAATTCTAAAATTTGCCTATACTGAGATGGCTTTGGCTCAGTGGATAGAGCGTCTGCCTGTGGACTAAAAGGTCCCAGGTTCGATTCCGGTCAAGGGCATGTACCTTGGTTGTGGGCACATCCCCAGTAGGGGGCTTGCAGGAGGCAACTGATCAATGTCTCTCTCTCATCGATGTTTCTAACTCTCTATCCCTCTCCCTCCCTCTCTGTAAGAAATCAATAAAAAAATAAATAAATAAAATTTGCCTATGGTCACTTCTAGCATTGATGAAACAGCATCCCAGAACCAACTTTTTTTAAAAAAATAACATATTCAAGAGTAATTATAATAGTGGTAAAGTTAATTTATCTATCACTATGCAGATATAGCTATTTACAAACGCTATGTACATAGCATTTTACCCCATGAATTTCAGTAGCACCCAGTAAGTTTTACCTGTTTTTAATTTTTAATCTTTTTGGATAGATGTATTATTTATTGTATGTTATTAGCATGTTATCAAACTAAAATGGATGCTGAGGGTGTCCCTGAACCAAGGTGGTAACAAAGGCTGTTCCCTTGACCAAACTTTAGTCAGGTTCCTACATCTTCTCTTAGCCCATCTGTGTATTTCCTCGTAAAGTCTAGTTTTAGCAAGAACCCTGCTAGGTCAGTTTAACTGACCGTCCCCACGCATGTCTGATCTCCCTTGATATGTGATCAGGTTCCTCATCCTCCACTATTCCCCAGGTGGTACCTGATCACTCTGGCCTGTCTTCATCAAGAATCCGGTTAGGTTAATTTAGCCAGAACCCCTTTTACTCCTAATTTTTCCTCTTAGTGCTTTTCCAACCATTAATCCCACCCCAATTCTTGGCTACAAACTCCCACTTTCCCATAACTGTATTTGAAATTAAGCCTAGTCTCTCCCACACTATAAAATCCCATTGTAGCCATCCCTATAACTATCACAATGGCCTTGAGTAAAGTCTACTTTAGCATCTTTAGCAAATGTTATCTGCACCCACCCAATCTCTCATTTATGAGCATCCATGTTCTCAGAGCAAATACACACACACACACACACACACACACACACACAATACACACTAATATTGCAATCTGTGTCAAAGAATCATGCGATCTCTACTATATTATTGCCATCTGTGCTGTGATTTTGCCTAATGTTTATTCGTTATTCAAGCTAAGTAAATTTAGTGTTGGGTGAAGACTACTTTGTCTCAGAAGTTTGATTTCTAATCAAAACCCAAGATCACTGCTGCTGATCAAGCAGAGAGAATGAGCATCATGACCTACAAACACAGCCAATTATCCATTAAACATTAAAGTGCTGAATATTTACTAAATGACCTGAGATAAGAGTAGGTACTACAAAACATAAATAAATGAAGAAAAATGACTTTTGCTTCAAATAATCATGTTTCATACAACTAACATTTTATAAATTTAATGTGATACATGTATCAGAATTGGAAAGAGATGGAGGGAAAATGAAGAAGAGGAGGAAAATATTCATAGTGAAGGCAAGCAAAGAGAGGTGAACAAAACTATACATGGCCCTTGCCTTTGTGGAGTGTAATGTCTGCTTATAGAATAAATATGTGGGAAAACCTGCAGCTGCTGAAGTTTTAACCGAATCCAACAGGAATCTCCTGACTATCTTGTTGACTATGCTAAGAAGTGCACATTTTATTCATTTTTAAAACTTTTGTTTAACTTTTAAAGTGTCAGTTAACTGATTGCCCATAGATTCATCAGTCTACAATCCCGTTACATTTCCTATATTATTTTACTGAATTATAAGTAGTACTACTAATACATAAATTTATAACCCTTCAGCTTTGAAACTCAGAATATAATAAGGTGGTTTCTTAAAACCCATCACATTACAAATAATGTGATTTTTATGTGGCAAAAACTGTGCTGCTAAATATCAGGAAAATAAAAATAGAGTGGTAATGTCTGCCACTCTTAAACTGTTCAATCAGGAATTCAGATGAGAGGAAATAAGAACTTGTCTCTCTCCTGTTCTCTAATTATTATATTATTTTATCCTAAAAAATTTAGAGTGGCTTTTCTCTCCAAAGATGGGAAGATGGTAAGTTGCCTCAGAAATATCTAAAGCATTTAACATAGCAAATCCTTTCAAAAGATTAGGTAGTTATAAATTGTTATGTTAAATGTTGCATTCTCCAACAAAGAACCAAAATAAGTAATCTAATTATCACTTCTTTGTAAAAATCACTTGATTACCTAAAACAGAAAACTGTTCATAACACAAACAAAGCAATTTCTACATGTAAACAAAAAAGCAATTATAAAATTTCATAAGCATAAAACTATAAAGTAATACCTCAGATTTAATATCTTTAGTCAATTATATGTGATTTTATTAACTAAGAAAAGCGCATCTTCAAAAGATTAATTTCTGAATCTCCACCCATGTTTACTTCATAATTATAATTAACATGAACTTAATAGGAAAATGTATCAATCATAAGTATATTAATGCATGAAAGTTAATAGAGCCATATAGTGAACTTTGGAAATGCCAAAGTAATTATACTATTAGGATAAATTTTAAACTATAGTAGTCTGAAATTCCATGTATAGCTCAATATAATTTATATGAAAGTCTTTATCACTGAAAGAAATAATGCCTCATCATACCACTTCAGAATTGTTTTTAAGAATTCTCTGAAACCCTCTACTTGCTAAGAAAGAAAGAAAAGTCAAATGCAAAAAGATATCTATAATGTATTCATGTCCTTCAGCCCTCGGTAGATAAATCATTCTTATTCAAATAAAATCCTTGACTTATTTTTTTTTCTGCTCCTATGTTCAAGAGATATGCTAAGGGTATACAAATTCTCAGAGAACACTCTGCCTCTCTATTTCTTTTTCCTCTGAGGATGAAGAATAAAACTATTGAGAGGAATGCAACCTAAAATGAAACCTCAAAGGATAATTAATTGAAAAATGATGCAGGACATGAACTATTTGGTGGAGAAGTTTCATGTTTTGTTATTCCTATCCACAAAGTCCTGTGAGATTTTTCTCCTTATCAGACAGAATGTTCAATGTACTAATGTAAAGTTAAGGAGAATTGAGACATTTTAGAACTCCCCTATTACTGCAGCAATGTTATTTTCCTCTAAATTGGCTTAACGGTGATTGCCCAGGGACCAGTTTGAGGTATCAGAAAAAAATTAACTAGAGCTGATATCACCTACAGTGCATGGCTAAAATAGAATTATTCACTTTAAAATGGTGACTAATTTAATGGAAGTCAGGTTGGGAAAGGAGTCAAATGTGCCTTAGCATTGTAATGCCAGTGCTGTTATACTTTAAAAACAGGAATCTTAGTAACAGGAGGAATATGCTATTATTGTGCATGCATAAAGCTACAATGAATTAACTCTAAAAATTAGTAAAAAAAATTTTTTTAATTTAATAAAATAAAATTAAAAGTAACCTTCACGGCCAGGAGCTGGGCGGGAACCGGTCTTGTAGGTGGCTCAGCAGGCTGGGTTCAGGCATCAGAGCCAGTGAAACCATGATCCTGCTGGCAGTGAACAACTGCATCATCGAGGAGACGCTCCCGCTCAAGTTCGAGAACGGCCGCAGAAAACCAACCAGAAGCAGAAGTAACGTTTGCAGCCTTAGCTGGTTTGGCTCAGTGAACAGAGCATTGGCCTGCGGACTGCTTGCGGGCTCGATCCCCAGCAGGGGGCGTGCAAGAGGTAGCCAATCAATGATTCTCTCTTCTCATTGACGTTTTTCTCTCTCTCTACCTTTCCCTTCCTCTCTGAGATCAATAAAAAATACATTTAAAAAAATAGAAAGAAAATAGAAGTGACATTTGCAGATTATGATGGGGTCCTCTATCATATTTCAAATCCTAATGGAGACAAAATTAAAATGATGGCCATTATTTCTTTGAAATTCTACAAGGAACTTCAGAAGGCACACGGTGCTGTTCAGTTACTCAAGAGTGTATGGGAAAAGGATTTATGCACCCCTATGTTCATAGCAGCACAATTTACAATAGCTACAATTTGGAAACAGCCTAGGTGCCCGTCAGCAGATGAGTGGATCAAAAAACTGTGTTACATCTACACAATGGAATTCTATGCTGCCATTAAAAAGAAGGAATTCTTACCATTTGCAGCAACCTGGATGGAACTGGAGAGCCTTATGCTTAGTGAAATAAGCCAGTCAATGAAGGAGAAGCACCACATGCTCTCCCTCATTTGTGGATAATAAAGAACATTGTAAACTGATGAACAAAAGGATAGATACAGAGGCAGTAAAGCATCAAACAGACTGTGATACTATAGCAGGAAGATTAAGGAGAGGTGGGGTAGATAAGAGATCAATCAAAGGACTTGTATCTATGCATATAAGCATAACCAATGAACATAGACACTGGGGGGTTGGGGTATGCCTGGGAGGGAGGGGGCAATGGGGAGATATGTATACATGTAACACAATAAATAAATAAATAAATAAATAAAGAAGAAAGAAAGAAAGAAAGAAAGAAAGAAAGAAAGAAAGAAAGAAAGAAAGAAAGGGATTTGTCACCCATTGTGGAAAAAAGAAAAAAAAAAGTGTATGGGAGCTTCCTGGTAAATCCAGAATCGGGATACAATGTCTCTTTGCTACGAGAGCTTGAAAATCTGCCCGCATCCACAGATTCATTTTGCATCAGTCTGGCATGCAGAAACGCAACTGTTTTGCCTCCGTCTTTGAGAAATAACTTCCAGTTCCAAGAAGAGGGCAAAGACTGCAAGAACATGCAGTTATCCATTACAGGGATGATGAGACCAGCCAGGTCTGTGGAGTCTATAAAGAGGAAAGAGTCACGGTAGTATTCAGCACAGTGTTTAAGGACGACGACGGTGTGGTCATTGGAAAGGTGTTCATGCAAGAGTTCAAAGAAGGACACCGAGCCAGCCACGAGGCCCCAACGACCCTCCTTAGCCACAGGGAACCTCCTCTGGAGCTGAAAACCAGCCCACCGATGCTGCTGTGGGTGACAGCACTGGCTACCTTACCTTCGTGCTGTTCCCTCGCCACACCAATGCCAGCAGCTCCATCAACCTGATGCACATCAAGTGCTCTAAGGCCTCTCTAGTCACACACGTTTGTGGGCAAAATAATCCGACTTCCTCAAGGCGCTGAACCGTGCACGCCCAGAGGCCGAGAGGAAAGAAATGAAAGCAATCACGGGAAGACGTTTTCATCCCGCTAACTCGGGAACAGGAAGAGGAAGCGGCTGGCAACTGAAGGCTGGAACACTTGCTCCTGGATGGATAATAATAGTAGCTTTTCATGTTGCACCTTTTCAGGTTCTCCAGGGATTCACCATTGTAGTTCCATTTTGTACTCGTTTGGAAAATAATTCGCAGAAACGAGCTGTGCTTGCAAGGACTTGATAGTTCCCAAGAATTTTTTTTTTTAATCCACTTCATCAACTTAATTCCTTTTCTTTATCTTCCCATCCTCACTCCCTTTCTCTTCCACTTTGCTTCCAAGCTCTTTTGCTTTGCAGTATGTTACTGGTAATGAGTTGCAGGATAATGCAATCTTAACTTGTTTTCTCCTGAGTATTTGAGTTCAAAACTCCTGTATCTAAAGAAATACCGTTGAGGTCATTAATAAAGAAAATCTTTGTATCTTAAAAAAAAAAAAGTAACCTTCACAGTTGCAACATGTGCTGCTTTTTAAATAATTAATAAGGGAAAATCAATAGAGCTCTGTGTGTTGCAGGGGAGACCAAATTGGCATTAAAGCATAAACAATGGGCAAAGAAAAACAAGAGATAGAAGGATCTCCCTTAGCATCTGGACAATGTCTAAGAAAGCCACCCTCAAAAGATATAGGAGATTTTGTTATCCCTTCTCTATGGGTAATAGTTGAAATCCCTGTTGAAGAAGAAACACCAGAATAGGGATATTCAAACACGAGGTTGCAAAAGGAAAGCAAAGATTTTTAAAGGTATTGATATAGTCTTTGACATGTGTTCATTTTACACTTTTAGAATCAAAATTTCACCTTTTCTTGAAAGTTATATTTTAACAGTTTTCTAAATCTTCTCTAAATCACCAACATGGATTCACCGGAGATGGCCATAAACTATTTTTCACAGGCCGCTTAAGCTCATGCACATCTTTTCCTTCCTTGTAGAATAAGTCTCAATGGGTTTCCTTTTCCTTTTTCTATCTGGAATGTCATACTTGAGAATGATTCTCATTTAATCAGTTCTGACAAGGACACTATTAAGGAACACAAATTGACTTAATATGTGGAAACAACGCCCTCTACAAAGCTGGCTCTCTATATCTGGTTTCTAAGGCTTCAGTCTTACTGGCAGGGCAGGTACCTTAGCTGACTTTGTGAGAGAGGAATTTGCCCACAGTTATAGGAACCACAGGTAAAATCTGGTGATGAGAGTATCTTGGGCTTATATTCCTAGTGTCAGGATTGAAGTAGTAATTGCAGAAATTTCTAAAATCCAGTTTAAGATTCCATGTGAGCACTGACAAACAGAAGTTAATTATCTGGCCTTAGTTTGCTCAATAATATATGTTTTTAAAAAACTTATATAGTGTTAAATTAATTAAACAATGAGGCCATAGGACTGAAGTAGGTTTAATGCCTTAGTAGTCTACCCAAGCAAACTAAAACCTAAGCCTAGAATGCTTCAAGGTTAAGAAATAAAAACCTAAGGACAATCACAAAGAGCCAACTAAGCTTTTCAAAAAAAAAAAAAAAAAGGAGGTAATTGCTTAAGCTAGAGCCAATCAAATAATTTATTTGCTTTGCTTCCACCTTTGGGCTCCTGTGGGTAGAGTACTCCCCATCACTTCTAAATTGGCACTACCTGATTTGAATAGATTTTTGCTCAAATAAACTAAAAAAAATGTAATATACCTAAGTGTATATTTTAACAATAATGGTTAATACTTTTGCTGCACCTATGGAAATAAAATAGGTCACAACTAATGAGGACAGCACTTTTGTGATTATGGATAATCTTTGGAGATTACGATCACACAGGTTTAGATGATGAAAATAATTTTAGCAGAGCCTGGAAGTAGGTTAAAGCAAATGCTATTTTTCCCTTCCATGCCATACTGAGTTTGTACCTTCAATTGATTTATCTATGTACAGAGTATCTTATAGCTTTGCAGAAGCAGATGGTGGCAAGTAGATATTTATCTGTTACAGATATCAGTGAATTCTGTCCAATGAGAAAGAAAACCACAAGGTCATCATTAATTACTCTGTTATTAAACTAGTTTTACATCTAATCTCACACTATTTTTCTAAAACTCCATTACTAACTGATCTATAAATAGCTAACTCCTTAAGTGCACTTAAAACTGGTTTTAACATCTTTCTTAAATAATGAAATATTTAACTTATAAAAGCTACAAATTAATATATAATTTATTGACACTGGAAATAGTAAACATTTAGGAAAAATATGATGGAAACTATGTGCTTCTAAATATAAAAACAAATAATAGTGTGATGCTGGCATAAAAATAAATGGCTCAAAACAATAGAAATATGCTATATAACATATGTGAAGTTTTTATTATCAATATAATTTTCTTTTATTAGTTAATATACATAGAATATGTTTATTAAGATGAAGGAACAATTTGCTTATTATATTTTATATGTTAATAAATAAAATACATAAATATTTAAATGGGGGAAAATAATTGTTAGAAACCATTAATAATATTAAGAAATTTTGCCATTTAGACTCTCATATATAAGAACAAAAATAGTAAAAAAATTAAATTGAATGAAAATATTCAGACATAAGGAAGGCAATTTTATTTTATGACATTGTTAAATTCAACTGGTTGAAGATAAACTTTAGTGAAGGAAAAATATAGTCACAAAAATGCATATTCAAAATATTACTTAAAAATTTAGCATTGTCCTGAAGTTGGTTGGGCATTATCCCATGCACCAAAAAGTTTCAGGTTCAATTACCAGTCTAGGCACATGCCTAGGTTGTGGGCTCAATCCCCAGTAGGGGCCGTGCTGGAGGCAGCCATTTGATGTTTCTCTCTCCCTCTTCCTTCCTCTCTTTCAAAAAATGAATTTAAAAAAATATTTTTAAAATAAAGGCTTTTACTTAGTTAAATGAATAAAAGGTAAAATATATATATATATATTATTGAGTTTTTAAAAATATAGTGGTGTTTTGTTTTTTTTTCAAATTGTAGGCAAAGGAGCCACTCCATACACTATTGTCTCAACCACTTCTTGTGGGGAAAGAATAGAGCCCACAGCTCCTGCGGCACACTTTAGAAATCTGTGTAAAATTTTAAAGAACTGTTCATTTTATTTGACCCATAAAATTCCATGTAGACATTTATTTGAAGGATTTAATTTGAAATGCACATCAAGATAAAATGTTGAAATACTTATTATAGCATTCTTACAATAAAAAATCAATGTAAGAAGTTTTTTATTAAATAAATTATGTTAATTCACTAAAATTCATAAGAATAATCTTGCAAAAACATTTCATTACCCAGGAGTAGACAAACATTGCATATATTATAGAAATAACAGTGATTACCTCAATATGAAACAAATACTTCTGTGTAGTATTTTTTAGTATATTCTATATCATCCCAACTGTGAGCCTTATTAGACAATTAGAGGCCCCGTGCACAGATTTGTGCACAGGGGCTGGGGAGATCCCTCAGCCTGGTCTATGCCCTCTCGCAATCCAGGATCCCCTGAGGTATGTCCAACTGCCAGCCTTTGGAGATTGGACCTAAACAGGCAGTTGGACTTTCTTCAAAGGATGTAGTAGTGCACCAAGTGTCAGGGGCTGGAGGCAGAGCCCAAGCTGGGGCTGGGCGCCACATTACTCGCATTCATCTCAGTCCTGCTGTGCCTGCCATCGCTGCTGCCTGGTAGCACTGTTGTGGAGCCTGGAAAGGCTCCCACTGCCTCAGCTGTGCTCGCCAGCCATGAGCCCAACTTCTGGCTAAGCAGTGCCACACTGACCACTAGGGAACAGCTCCTACATTGCACATCTGCCCCGTGGTGGTCAGTGCACGCCACAGCAACTGGCCAGTTATAATGGCCACTTAGGCTTTTATACAGATAGTTTTTATAGATAGGTAGGCAGATAGACAGTTCTCATATAAATGGCTATATATTACCACAAATGCACGCACACACACACATATAGGCAAAGGTAAAAATATAAAGGCTGTGAACTATTTTGAAAACTGTTTTGTAGTTTCTTTTAAAAAATCCACTTTTGAGTAATTACCTGAAATACATGAAGATACATATCAACAAAAAGTCTTATTCATCAATGTTCATCACATTATTTATAATAGCAAAATTCTGGAAATAACTCCATAGCCCATCAGCAGGCAAGTAGGTAAATAAAGTGCAACATATCCCTATAAGGGGATTCTATTCAGCAATAAAAGGGTTGGTTATTGACACATGCTACAGCAAAATTCAGACTCCATGAGATTAAACGAATATCATCTGCATTATCTTTCACCTATTTCTTTTATAGATTTCTTTTATGCACACTGGAATATAACTCAAAAATTGCAGATAAATTAAGAGTCAAGGCCCTGTGGCTGGTGACTGGGTGCACTGTTTTTTTTCAATCCAAAGGGAGACACAAGCTCCCGACTGCTCTGAACTCCAGTTTCTAGCGAGACTATGGAGACCCAGACTCCTACAAGGAGAAGTTGGACTATCTGCCATTGGGTTGCTTTCTTGCAGAGGTGTGTGCCAGAATCATTGTTTACTGTGCTAGGGCGCAAGACATGGGGACACAGAAACTTGGAGACACAGAGAGGACTGACTGGTAGCTATCGCTGTTTGCCACACCCTAGTGATTCCTTGAGACCCCCACCCCACCCGAGTACAAACACACCCAAACTGTGCGCAGAGGCTTTTGCATATGAATGGCCTGCCCTATCGCCACTTAACCTAATAAACTGCAACTCGACCAATCAGCTCCAAAATTTCCAAACCCCAAACAAAGAAATCTGCAGATCTCACTGTAGCTCCTATGGGGTAGCCTAAGATAGTAGTTGACCTGCACCTCTTTGGAGATTTAGAAGCCAGTGTACCTAGTGATCAGTGTGAGACAACACCAGATTTCAACTCCTCACATCCATAAGTGACACACTCAAGAGGCAGACTCAGTGAGCACCCCACTGAAACAAGTCCTACACCATAAGGTTGTCTCCAGCACAGTAGTTCTTCCATTATAGACACAGCAGGTCCTCACAGTCAATTGGCCTGGAGGTCAACTCCTCCCAGTGTACCAACAACAATCAAGGCTTAACTACAACAAGACTGTTCACTCTTCCCACAAAGGGGTGCACCAAGAATGTCCACCTCAGGTGATCAGGGAGGCTGAATCACTGGCCATATAGGTCACCTACCACACAATGCCACTCCATCAATAGAGGGAATCAGCCAAAATGCAGAAACAAAGAAATATGTCATGAATAAAAGAAATGGAGGAAAGCAAACTCCTGAACATAGAGTTCAAAACCATAGTTATAAAGTTACTCAAGAATCTTCTAGAAACCTTTGAGGAACTTAGTGAGACCTTTATGGATCTTAATGAGAATGTAAAAAAAAAATGGAAAGGAACCAGTCAGAAAGTAAGCATACACTGTCTGAAATAAAGAATATACAGAAATTCAACTCTAGACCAATGGACCCCAAAGATTTGAAATATGAGGAAACAAAAAACACCCAACCAGAAAAACAAAAAGAAAAAAGAATCCAAAAATCTAAAGATAATGTAAGGAGCCTCTGGGACAACTTCAAGCCTACCAACATCTGAATTATGAGGATGCCAGAAGAAGAGAGAGAGAAAAATATTGAAAACCTATTTGAAAAAAATAATGACAGAAAACGTCCCCCACTGGTGAAAGAAATAGATTTATAAGTCCAGAAAGTGCAAAGAATCCCAAACAAGAAGAATCCAAAGAGTACCACACCAAGACACATCATAATTAAAATGCCAAGGGCAAAAGACAAAAAAAGAATCATGAAAACAGCAAGAAAAAAACAGTTAGTTACCTACAAGGGAGTACCCATATGACTGTCAGCTGATTTCTCAACAAAAACTATGCAGACCAGTCAGGAGTGGCAAGAAATATTCAAAGTGATGAATAGCAAGAACCTACAACAAAGATTACTCTACCCAGAACTGAAGGTCAGATAAAGAGCTTCACAGACAAGAAAAAGCTAAAGGAGTTCATCACCACCAGGATTATATGAAATGCTGAAAGGTATTCTATAAGAAGAGAAAGAGAAAGAAGAAGATACCATTGCTGACATGTACACATAAGGAACTGTTTGACATTTAAACTGGGATTCAGAACTGTTGGTCACTGAAATTGGGACTCAAACATTTTTTGTTCTTATAGGTTTATTTCTAGTCTGCAGATGCAAGATGTTTTTAAAGAAAAGAATCAGGAGGAGGGGAAAAATAGATACAGAGGCAAAGAACCATTGAACAGACTGTCATACTACAGTAGGAAGGCAGGGAAGGTTGGGGCTGGGAGGGGGGGTGCTGTAAGAGATCAACCAAAGGACTTGTATGCATGTTTATAAGCATAACCAATAGATACAAGACACTGGGGAGGGGCAGGTAGGGCATGTACTGGGAGATATTAAAGGCCAGGGGAAGGAGAAAAAAAGGAGACATATGTACTACTATTTGTAATACTTTAAACAATAAAAAAAGGGAAAAAGTAAGAAAAAGGTAAAGATAAAAATTATCAACAACAAAGTGACAACAAATACATACCTATCAACAAGTGAATCTAAAAATCAAGTGAATAAAAAATCTGATGAACAGAATAAACTGGTGAATATAATAGAATCAAGGGCATAGAAAGGGAGTGGACTGACAATTCTTGCGGGGAAGAGAGTGTGAGGGGTGCGGGGAGAGATTGGACAAAAATTGTACACCTATGGATGAAGATAGTGGCAGAGAATAAGGGCATGAGGTGAGGGCAATCAGGTGGAGGGGAAATAAGGTGGGATAAAGAGGAACATCTGTAATAATCTGAACAATAAAGATTTATTTTTTAAGATTTTAAAAAAAAAAAAGAGTCAAGGCCCTGGCCGGATAGCTCAATATGCTAAGCTTGAGCATTTGATCCCCAGTCAGGGCACATACAAGAATAAGAATCAACCAATGAATGTATAAATAAGTGGAATAACAAATCAATGTTTCTTGCTCTCTCCCATTTTTCTCTATCTTTAAAAAGAAGAAAAAAAGAAAAATAAGTTACGAGTGACCTTTCAGAGATAAATGATACCTATAATAGATCAAATCTTCTAATAGTTTGAAAAATTGCTGGGATGATTGAGAAATTGTAAGAACACGAATTTGGAGGACACATCTGTACTTGGTAATGCTAATAAAAAACTAGAAAAGATATGTTTTTTCAAATTTAAAAGAAATAAGAGAACAGTATCATGTCATTTTAATGCAAATGATGAAACACATGTATTCATATGGATCATTCTTATATTTCCACTTAAGAGTCATCATAACTTGATGCTATAAAAGAAGCCACACAAATATAACAAAGAATTACTTACAATACAAATGGTGTTTTAATAACATTAATATCACAATTTAAATATCCTAGTATGTATTTGGGGTATAATGTAATTACAAAGAATATTTTTAATATTTTCTTAGGGTCTTCAATTTCTTTTTTCAATATTTATTGACTTATAATAAATATGAATTCAGGGTTAAATATCTATCTTACTTTTCTTGCTTATATAGCAAGGATATTATAAGTTACTAAAGGCTCAGTGCACAAAATTTGTGCACGGGGAGGGGGGTATCCTTCAGCCCAGCCTGCACCCTCTCCAATCTGGGACCCCTAGAGGGATGTCCAACTGTTTGTTTAGGCCCAATCCCTTTGGCCTGGTCCCCTCTGACTGCTCTCCCCTGCAGGCCTGGGTCTCCCCCAACTGCCCTCCCCTAAGGCCTGGTCACCCCCAACTTCCCTCTTCTGCCAGCCTGCTCACTCCTGCCCTCCCCTGCAGGCTGGTCCCTTCCAACTGCCCTGCCTTGCTGGCCATCTGGTGGTGGCCATCTTGTGTCTACATGGAGGTAGTCATCTTGTGTTTTGAAGTGATGGTCAATCTGCATACTACTCTTTTATTAGGAGAGAGGCCTGGTGCATGGTTGGAGGCCAGCTGGTTTGTCCTGAAGGGTGTCCCAGATCAGGGTAGGGGTTCCCTTTGGACATGGGGCAACCTGGGTGAAGGGCCTGTGGTGGTTTGCAGGCTGGCCACACCCCCCGGTGACCCAAGTGGAGGCCCTGGTATCTGGGATTTATTTATCTTCTATAATTGAAACTTTGTAGCCTTAACCAGAGGCCTGGATGTGTGGAAAGCTTAGCTTCCTCCATCACTGAGGCAACCCAAGCCTTCCTCCTGCTCTCTCTGTGGCCATAGCCATCTTGGTTGGATTAATTTACATACTTGCTCCTGACTGGCTGGTGGGCATGACTGGTGGGTGTGGTTTATGGGTATAGTGGAGGTGCAGTCAATTTGCATATTACTTTTTTATTAGATAGGCTTAGAGGCCCAGTGCACAAATTCATGCAAGAGTTGGATCCTGAGGGAGGTGGGGGACAGGGGGTGGCAGGACACAATTGGTCCTCTGGTTGGATGATGGGATGCCCTTGCCAGCCCGGGATCCAATCCTATTCGACCCGCTGACATTTGCGCTGCTTGTCAGGACCCACCTGGCAGTCGCTTTTATATTGTTTCTTCCTTGCAGAGCTCTAGGGAGGGGAAACAGCCCCAGTGCCCATCACTGACTTTCAGGAGGCTGGCAGCGCTGTCAGGATTGTGCCAGTGTCACTGGTCCATCAGGGTCTGGCCCATTCTCCGGAGATTGGACCTGCAGGACTACTGAGAGAGTGAGTGGCTGCCACCAGGCTGGTGGGCCATTGGATGAGTCGATCAGTTGAATAGCACTCCCGCTATGGGACTACACTGAACACCAAGGGTCAGCTCCTATGTTGAGTGTCTACCCCCTGGTGAACATCATAGCAATCAGTCGTTTTAGTCATTCCAGTCATTCCAGTAGTTCTATCATTTGGTTGCTTAGGCTTTTATATAGTATATAGATGGTTATGACAATTACTTGAATTAATTTTATGTTTGAAGAAGAATGATGGAAAGCTTTCACTTTAAAATAAAACTTTTTCATATCTTGAATTATGTTTGAAGACAGAAAAAATAATACAAAATCACTATTGCTAGCAAAATAATAAAAGCAAAGTACTTCAACTAAAAGACAAGTATCAAAGTAAGAGTAAGTATTATTATTCAGACAATTATGTTTCAGAATAAAGTATATAAATATTAGGGGAAAAGATTAATATTTAAAAGCTGTGCCTAGTTTATGGTTTTAAAAAATACAATTTTGCTGAAACTGGTGTGGCTCTGTGGATAGAGCGTCAGCCTGCGGACTGAAAGGTCCCAGGTTCGATTCCTGTCAAGGGCATGTACCTTGGTTGCAGGCACATTCCCCGTAGGAGGTGTGCAGGAGGCAGCTGATCGATGTTTCTCTCTCATCGATGTTTCTAACTCTCTATCCCTCTCCCTTACCCTCTGTAAAAAATCAATAAAATATATTTTTTAAAAAATACAATTTTCTACTTCAATGTACTTAAATTTAAAAACTAAATTAAACTGAGGAGTATAATCCAAAATCTAGGGATATCATGTTGTAGAAATTACTGTTGAAAGCTAATTTAACTCCACTTTCTTAACATAGTATTAATGTGACTGCAGTGTTTGGTTCATGAATATAATTGAATTCTGGCCAAATACAAGCAAAAGGTATAAACAAAAAATTTATGAAAGTCTTGATAGTTACGGTTCCCAGCTTTCAAGTCAGGTATGTGCCAATCAATCTCTCTCTCTCCCCCTCTAACAGGGAAGCAGTTAGCCTCATTATTTTTTATTGGCAGCTGTCCTGTAACCAAGAAATTAAAGAACCTCAGCACAATCCAAAATTATAAAAAAGCATATTGAGGCTCAGAAACACCTGTGCACTTTGATTATATCATTAAACTGTTGGATCAACCTGAATAGCACTCCCCTTCTGTACTTTGTGCTAAGTGAGAATATATTTCTTCAGTATTTGGACCACTTTGATTTCACTATTACTTTGTTAAAGAGAAGCATTTTCTGACTGATAAGAATTTGGGACCAGAAAGAAATGGCATTGCAATGAATATATATATTATGGAATGAGATTGTCAAAACACAAATTTCACCATAAAAAGTTAAACAGGCAAAGGAGACGTTATTCCAAGCTATTGTGATGGGGAATTAAGGCCAGAATTCAGTCTGAGTTCAATTGTGCTGAAATAAAGGGCCCAAGAGTTTTAAGAGCTGAGGTAGGGAAATCATAGACTCTCTGTGTATGTTAATTGCCTTTACTCAAAGGGAAATAAAACTTTTTCATACCTCATGACAGGAGGTAGTTTTATAACTTAAAAGAAGCCTCCCACAAAATTAGACTTCTATGCTACTACAGAAACAAGGAGATGGGGAAACTATTTTCTTTAATAATTATATTTCAAAGTGATGACTTTTCAGTCCTTGAGAAAAGCATTACTGGGTTAAGAAATTGGCACAGTTTTTAAATATTTACATCTCAAAGGGGCAATGAAAGATTTTACAATTACAAATTTTCTAAAATAAGTACTCTATGAGAAGAGAGGGAATGGACCTAGAGTCAGGAAGAAATATGACTAAAGTTTAATCAGATGGTATTGACTGAATATTTGTAACCCTCAAGACTTATGCTGAAACCTAATCCCCAATGTGTCGGCATCAGGAGGTGAGGGTCTTTGAGAGATGTTCAGGCGATGAGGGTGGAGCTCACATCAATGAGATTAGTACCCTTATAAAAGAGACCATAAAGAGCTCTCTTGCCCCTTTCTGCCAGGTGAAATTACAGCAAAATGATGAACTTCTGTGAGCCAGGATATGGGTCCTAACCAGAAATTGAAACTGTTAGCATCTGACTCTAAGACTTCCCCACTTGCTTCTGCCTAGCCTGTGAGAAATAAATTTCTATTGTTTATAAACAACCCCATCTGTAGTGTTTTTACTATAGGAACCTGAATTGACTAAGACATAAAATGATCAGCTTCGTCAGGATGAATGGAGAGATAGGAAAGAAGGTAGTAAGGACCTCACCTACCCAAGCTTAGGAAATGTCAATACTTGGTATGCCATTGTGTAAAAGACTGTTTCATGATGTGCCTGATCCTTGTCTGGCAGGTGCCTGACTGCTGCTGAGCCCTCATGCTAGATCCAGCTAGACCCAAGCCAGAACACAGATTCCTTCCCATAAATCCCCTCAGACACGGTCCAACCTCTTCCTTATGCTCCAGATATGCTTACTGGACAGACCATTGTCCTGCCCTGGTTAAGCACGTAAGGCATTTTTCCCCTTATTGCAATGGGTCATGCTCCCAGTAAGTACCCTTACCCATCCTTCCCTAACTTTTATAACCCTTAATCCCTGCCACATAGTGCTGAGTATATCCCTGCTGCCTTGCCATCACTCAAAATGACCCTCATTTTTAAGTTCCCTTAATAAACTTTTGATGTAATGCTGGAGTTGTTAACCTTTTTCTTTAGTCTCATGACCCCACAGAATTTTCAAAAGACATTAGAAAATCACTGTTTAAAATATGGCCTGATGTTTGTTTCTTGTTTATTGATGGTATAGCGCTGGGAGACTTGGAAATAAATAAATAAATAAATAAATAAATAAATAAATAAATAAATAAATAAATTGTAGTAGGTATTTCTTGGAATATTCAATATGTCCCTATATGTAAGGAACTTTTGAAGACAAAAATCATAGGAAACAGGGTTTTTCTTAGAAAACCTGTTTTCTAGACTACAATAAAAAAAATGTTGTAAATTTGGTTATCTAATTTTCTATATAATGCAAAATAAAACGGAGTTCCTAGCTCAATAATGAAGGTACCATCATATACAGGAAAGTGACAAAACGTTATTGAGGTAAAAATTAAACCTCGTCACCTAGGCTCCTCCAATGGTTACCCTCTTTACACACAAAAACACAAGTCGAACATACTGTTTAAATGCTCTCTAAAGGCATTCTGGCCAGTTGCCTTCTCAGTCAAGAGTTTAATATCAAATATCCAGTTCAGAAACCTTTAACTTTAAGAATCAGAATGAAAATGTGAATAAAGTTTAAAAAATAGGAATTCTAAACAGATCAGAAATCCATTTTTAGAACACTTGTCTGAGAAGTTTTCATTCCATGAAATTGATCTAAAGGATTTTTTCTGTAGATGTGATGCAGAGACTGGTGTGGATTCTTAAACTGTTTATTACAAGTTTGCTTATAGAAATTGAGTGTTTAGAAATTGTCAAAATATTTTGACATTGCTTCAACATCTAACACAGTTTTTCAATTTTATTTTCTTACTATTTCACTTCACACTAATTTTTTAAAACTCTCATCTCATAAAAGATTTAAAAATATGGCCTTTTCACAGATATATCTATAAATATGATCTAAAACAAGTATGTCATAAATATAGTAAACATTTAAGGAAACTGAACTTAAATCTCAACCGAATAATGCTTTAAAGCTCAAGTAATGCTTAGACTCCAAACTCACACCAACAGAAAGTGGTGTTAATAATACACAAGGACCAGAAATCCAATCACAAATAAAGCCATACAAAGCAAAGTTCAAGGAAGAGTCACCCTGAAACCAGATTCTGGAAATATCTCCAGATTGGCTGACTGTCTGGTTTACCAACAGTCAGATGTAAAGTGTCAAACACACAAAGACTTTAAAAAAGGAAATATCATCCTAGCTGGTTTTTCTCAGTGGTTAGAGCATCAACCTGCAGACCGAAGGGCCTGGGTTTGACTGTAGTCAGGGGCACATACCTTGGCTGTGGGACCCTTCAGTCCACAGGCCGATGCTCTATCCACTGAACCAAACTGGCCAAGACTGTATTTTTTTATAAGTGCATTATAATTAGAAAGATATAAATGAACGTGGAATCATGGAATTCTTTACCTGCTTTCTTCAAACCTGAGAGACAGAGAAAAGAATGGGAGAAGAATAGAGATTTTTAAATTAAAATTTTTTTCTACTACTTAAATGATGTATTCTACGGGCTTATATGTTTCCTAAGGTAGAATACATATGCATATAAAAATCCTATCACGGGGAGGAGAAAATGGCGGCGGAGTAGACGGACACGTCTGGAGCTTTGTCGCTGGGCAGAGGGAGAGAGAGCGGCTGAGAGTT
>JAAGEH010000012.1:59637602-59655521 GCA_011751065.1 Lasiurus cinereus | reverse complement strand
CAGATATCCACCCAAACCACTATGCTCAATTAATATTTGACAAAGGAGGCATGAACATTCAATGGAACCAAGATAGCCTCTTTAATAAATGGTGTTGGGTAAATTGAACAGATACATGCAAAAAATTGAAACTGGACCACCAACTTACACCAAATACAAAAATAAACTCAAAATGGATACAGGACTTAAACATTAGAAGGGAAACCTGGCCTCAGACAGGGGCTAAATTAGCACCTCCTTGGAGATCCAAGAACCAATGTACCCAGTGTCAGGGTGGGACCATTAAGATTACAACTCCTCAGATCTATAAGGGACACACTCAAGTGAGCACCAACGCCCCACTGAAGCAAGTCTTGTCTCATAAGGATGTCTCCAGCACAGAAATTCTTCCATCATAGACACAGCTGATCCTAACAGCCTAATGGCCTGGAGGTCAACCTCCAAGTGATGCCAACAACAATCAAGGCTTAACTACATCAAGACTGTGCACACAGTCCACAAAACGATGCACCAAGAGTGTCCAACTCAGGTAACTGGGGAAGCTGAGCAACTGGGTCCTATAAAACAAATAGCACACAAAGCCACTCTATCAACTCAGGGAAGCAGCCAAAATGCAAGACAAAAACAGGTTACAAATGAAAGAACTGGAGGAAAGCAAACTACTGGATATAGAGTTCAAAACCATGGTTATAAGGTTTTTCAAGAATTTTTTAGAAAAGGCCAATACATTTAGTGAGACCCTTGAGGACATAGAAAAGGACCAACTAGAAATTAAAAAATAATATACAGTGATCCAACAGCAGACTAGAGGATCGCAAAAATCAAGTCAAAGATTTGAAATACAAAGAAGCAAAAAACACCCAACCAGGAAAGCAAATTTGAATTTCTTGCCACTCCCGTCTGGCTTGCATCGTTTCTGTTGAGAAATCAGCTGACAATCATATGAATGATCCCTGTTTTTCTCTTGCTGCTTTTAATATGCTCTCTTTGTCTTTTGCTCTTGGTATTTTAATTATGATGTGTCTTGGTGTGGTCCTCTTTGGATTCCTTTTATTTGGGGTTCTGTGCGCTTCCTGGACTTGTAAGTCTATTTCTTTCAGATTTTAGTTCACTTTAATTTTTTCATTTTTTTTCATTTTAAGAAGATCCTCTCTTTTAGCTTTCATCATTAGGTATGTATCTTATTCCACTTTCAAACATCTAGGTACTGTACTAGGGTTGTAATACATGCTATAAAATTCATATAGTATTGGGGGTTTTTTTCTCTTATAGAGGATTTTTTCTTATTAGTTTTCTTAGTGATAATAAGCCCAATTCAATTTGAAATTAAAAGCAATACATTCTCCAAATGGATTCTTAATACTGAAATTGAACTCAATGCTAATTTAATAATCTCTTCAAAAAGGTTTTAAAGGATCTAATTGTTTTACATAGCAAAACATTATAGAGGATTAGGACTTCTTTATGATGTTAACATCTATACTATTTATCTATGTGAATTCGGACATACAATAAAGTCATATTTAATAAAATTATAACTATAAATTCATCTATATAATTTTCTTCTAACTACTGGTATAATCAGAAAATAGCTCTCTTAATTTTTAAAACTAATCATCTACTCAAAAATTTGTCTTTTTCTGGTTCCTCCAGTACCTCATTTTGTTGTTTATCTCTTCTTTTTCCAAGTTTTCCAAATTCCCCCTTTATTTATTTCCCACCTATACTAAAACATTCTTAAAAGTTTTGATTCAAGTTTTACCATGGATTATCTATATTTCTTTCTTAAAAGCAATATCTATGTTTATGCTTAACTGCGCTCACCACAAAGTTTATTTTACCCCATTGGTTATTTTTATTCTGACCCCTTAGTAGACCTCCATTCTTATTGTCACCTTAAAATATATGAATTCTTCTGTTTCAGACCCACTCTCTTCTTTTTTTCAATAACACTTCCCTGAAATAATTCCTTCTAATTCCATGATTTCAGTCCTTAGTTACATATCACTGATTCTCCTGAGATACATCAAAACAACTAAAATTATATCCCAAATAAACATTTCATTATCTCTTTGAACCCTGTTGTTTTTCTAGATCTGAATGTATATGAAATAACTCCCAATCCTCTAAAAATCATTGGTGACCCATTATTCCTCCCATATTCCAGTTAAATATCTAATGCTGAAGTTTCTACCTTCTGGGTTTGTTCTATATCTAACATATTTACATTTCTCTAGATTCCTTCTTATTCTTTACTTGGTAATAACTGTTTCCTTAACCTTCTCACTATAAATGAAGCTACCTGACCATCTTGTTCACAATGTCACAGGTCAGGTTCTCTAGGTCACAGGCTCTGGAACTCTGATTTGTTTGGTCTCTTTTCCTATGAAAACCTGCAAAGGAAATGTTTTTGAGATATCCTACAGTCTTTATCACAGCAGCTGGTCCTGAAATAGCAACTAATACTTATCCATTTCTTTCCTCTAATCCATTCTGGATAGAGTCATTGTCCTCAGGTTTCACTACTACAGGTCTTCCTGGATTACCTGGTAAGATGATCTTAGGAAAGTGAGTCTCTAATAACCAAGAATTTAACATGCCAATGCTACCATACTTTTCAATTGAGAATAAAAATGGGGTTGAGAAACTCCATAGTATGTTACCTAAAGCCAAAATTTCCATAAACTTATTGTGTAATAACTACCCTACCTCCCCTAGATAGATTACTCCTTTCCTTGCTTCCTGGTCCCTTGCTTCACTCCCTGATAGAGGTAATACCTCTAAGAAATCAGAATTTCTATATGCACAGAATATAGAGGTATGGGAAACACACCCCAAATTTCCAAAGTGAATCACTGGAAATAATGTTAACACTCTTATCTATTGACTTCTGGACTCATATATTCTGTCTATTGGGACAAAGAACCAAATGATTATTCATATAATAGTCGTGCTGAATCTTGAAGGTATGTTGTCCCACTGTCATTATCAGGTCAGTGTTTTCTGGTTATTGTTATAAGATACAAAAATCCATATCATGTGCCCGACTGCATCACCTCATTTAGTGAAAAGTATGTTTCTTGTTCTAAAACAGTTATCCTGTTTCGGTGAATCAAACACTCTGTAAACTCACATAATGTTGCTGTATGAGGCTCTGAAGGAAAGGTAAAGTAAAAAGTTAACAAGAGGAATCACTGTTCTTCCATTACTAAACCTACTACCAATTCCATGAATTTATTTCCTCAAGGTGCAGCATTTGAATGGTGGGCTCATACACTCATTGTGCCAGCACTAACAGAGGCTTGCTGACATCAACTGGTTAAGTCATTCTATCTATGTGGTTGTTAATATGAGATTAAAAGCTGTTTACACTCAGGCATATTCCTAAAATTTCAACCCCATGTTTCTTCCCCAGACAACCATCTCTCTGATCTTCCCATTTTTTTTTCCTTTCAACCATTTGAATAATCATCCAAACCATTTACTCTCTTTATATTAGTGAAGACAATTCTCTGTTCTCACACACACACAAAAAGTGGATAACAACACTACTACCAAATCTCTGACCATTGGGCACTATTCTCTTACCTTTTTCTGCCTTTAAAGTCAACCCTGCATGGGACTGTAGGAAAGAACAGTCTATACTTAGCTTGTTCTCAAGATACTAAATCCACAAGAATGATTTTTCTTTGGAAACTGGGGATACAAGATTTCCCAATGCATCCACAAAGATGTTCCCAATCTGCATTCTAAAGTCCCACACTCCAAATCAGAAACATTTGCATAGAAGGTTACTCTATGCCTTAAAATCCTTTAATATTTATTTTTACACATGTCTACTTTAACAAGTTATCTGATTTTGTCTGACAATGACTTATATAGGCTTATCATGGCATATTTTAACTTGAACAGAGACTTTTAGAATGGAAGTTATGTTTTAGCATTCCATAGATAAATATCATCCTCTGGCTTTCATTGTTTCTGTTATAAAGTTTACTATCAGTTATTTTGGTTCCATCAAAGGTAACATACTTGTGTTTTTACACCTTCTCTGGCATATTTTAAGATTTTTATTTTATCTTTCATCAGTTTTTATATGATGAACCTAAGTATAGTTTTATTTGAATTTATCCTGGTTGGGATCCTTATTCAATCTCTATATTTAGGTCTTAATTTAGACTTGGAAATTTTTCAGTCATTAAAATTTTAACTATTTCTTCTACCCTATTACCTCTTTCCTGTTTGTCTGGGATTTGAATTACATATATATTAGACCTTTCACCACATCCTGTGTTATCTTATGCTGGTCTTATTTTAGATAGGACTTAGTTTGCTCTGTCAGGCTGCTAGCAAACAACATTAATCTAATTTGGTATTGAGGTAGTTCAAAGCTGGCCTATTTTTGGTTAGCCTATTAAGATTCCTAATGGCCTTCTTGTGCATCAACTGAAAGAATTAACCTCCAATTTTTTTCTCCATCCAATGATTCTGTCAAAAGTTTTGGGTATCCTCTCTAACCTACCATATTTTTTAATCTGTACATACCGAAACAATTAAAGAGTATAAATTCCTGGATCCTGTGGCTTCTCTTCTCTTCTTATTCATGCCATGTGTTTCTTCATTGCCTTGGAGCCTTCCAAAAACAATTAAATAAACTTTTTTAATATCTAGTTCAGATTTTCTAGTGGAAGTGTTAGTTAAAACCAACCTAATCATATATTACAGGAAGCAGATTATCTGCAATACAGTCTTTTGGGGTTTGCTTGCTATAGCAACAAAGTCTAACCTATTCTTGTGCTCTCCTCTACAAGACAAGCCGTTATGTAGACTTAGGCAATATTAAAAAAATAAAGATAAAAATAAAATAAATTTAAAAAATAAAAAAAGAATGGGGGTTGGCAGCTAGGATTCTGACATTGAGTCCTGGCTCTTATCTAGAAGCAGGTATAACATTGTGTTTAAGAGAATAATTGTTGAAGCCAGACTGACTAGGATTAAATCTTAAATTTCTAAATTGTGTGACCTTGGACACAATACATAATATATCTCTACCACTTAACTTCATATACAAAATAGGGATGATATTAGAATCCAAGATGGCGGCATAGGTAAACACCTACACTGCTGCCTCACACAACAATTTCAAAACTACAACTAAAAGACAGAAAAGACATCCAGAACCACAGGAAAGCTGGCTGAGTGGAAATTCTACAATTAGAAGGAAAGAGAGGGGCTCACAGAGACCCAGAAGGGCTGCAAAAAGCTGAGGTACAGGGACGCGCGTGGAGAGAGCGGGTGCTGAGTACCTGGCTGGCTTTCTCTGGCGGGAGGGAGGCGAAGACTCTGAACGACATTGAACCCCTTATCCTACGACACTAAACCCCAGGTCCAGCCGAAACTCATAAAGAGGGAGTTTGGACTATGAAAAGGGAGAAGTGCACGGAAATTTAGGGGAGTCGCAAAAGATCAGAAGTCTGGTGGCGCGCATGGCACTGTGCACAGAGACAGACTGCTGATTGTGCCAGCTGGCTTTAATGAGTGTGCGGGAGACCCTCCCGACTGTGCCACTTCTGACTCCACTAAATCCCAGTTTCGGAAAAAACCCTGGGGACCCAGACTCATATGGTCCCAGAGTGCAAGGGAGCTGGAAAGGCAGCAGTCTAGAGGCACTGCAAGAGAGCTCATGTGTGTGCGTGCACAGGGACCACTCCAGAGATTACCCAGTCATGTGAGACTGAGGGGCCATGGAGGGTGGGGACAACTGGAAGGCAAGGCGGTCCCTTAAGCCCTGAGACTCCACCCATCCCAAGCTCAACAGAGAGGCTTCTGCAGTTTTGCAAGTCTGTTATCATAAGGCTGAATCCACCACAGAAGTTCTCCCAGCATAGTGAAAATGCAGAGACAAGAGAAGGGATCACAAAAAAAGAAATGGAGGAAAACAAACGACTGGATATAGAGTTCAAAACCATGCTTATAAGGTTTTTCAATAATATCCTAGGAAAGTTGGATAAAGTTAGCGAGATGAAAAAGAACCAACTAGAGATGGAACAGATCCAACTAGAGATGACAGAGGACCAAATAGAAATTAAACATACACTGACTGAATTAAAAATATTATACAGAGACCCAACAGCAGACTAGAGGAAGGCAAGAATCAAGTCAAAAATTTGAAATACAAAGAATCAGAAAACACTCAACTGGAAAAGCAAGAAGAGAGAAGAATCCAAAAATGTGAAGATAATGTAAGGAGCCTCTGGGACAGCTTCAAGCATACCAACATCAGAATTGTGGGGATACCAGAAGAAGAGAGAGAGCAAGATACTGAAAACCTGTTTAAAGAAATAATGACTGAAAACTTCCCACATCTGGTAAAAGAAATAGACTTACAAGTCCAGGAGGCACACAGAACCCCATATAAAAGGAATCCAAAGAGGACCACACCAACAAGACACATTATAATTAAAATACCAAGAGCAAAAGACAAAGAGAGAATATTAAAAGCAGCAAGAGAAAAACAGTTCATTACCTACAAGGGAGCACCCATACGACTGTCAGCTGATTTCTCAACAGAAACTATGCAGGCCAGACAGGAGTGGTAAAAAATATTCAAAGTGATGAATAGCAAGAACCTACAACCAAGAATAATCTATCCAGCAGAGCTATCATTCAGAATTGAAGGGCAGATAAAGAGCTTCACAGATAAGAAAAAGCTAAAGGAGTTCATCAACTCCAAAACAGTATTATATGAAATGCTGAAAGGTACTCTTTTAGAAGAGGAAGAAGAAAAAGGTAAAAGACAAAAAATTATGAACAACAGATACATATCTATCAACAAGTTAATCTAAAAATTAAGTGAAATAAAAATTTGATCAACAGAATAAACTGGTGAATATAATAGAATCAGGAGCATAGAAAGGGAGTGGACTGATAATTCTCAGGGGGAAAGGAGTGAGGGATGTACAGGGAGAGACTGGACAAAAATCATACACCTATGGATGAGGTCAACGGGAGGGAAGGGTGAGAGTCGGGTGAAGGGGAGCTATGCAGGGGAAAAAAGAGAAACAAATGTAATAATCTGAATAATAAAGATTTAATTTAAAAATTAAAATTAAAATAAATAAAAATAAAAATTTTTATAGCTCCCCAGTGAATTCTATTGCTTTAGGTTTGGGCTGGACAAGCGCACACATTAAAAAAAAAAAAAGTTAAATGTCCTTATGTGTTCTTAACCAATCTCATTCTCCATTTACATATCATACCCCTACCAAAGCTAATCAATGTCCTAATGTGTGTTATACATTTCCATGTATGTCTTTAAACATTTACTTCATATCATTATACCCATCAACAATATATAGTATTTTGCATATTTTAAAATTTTATTTAAATTAATAATGTTCTTTACAACATGCCACTTATTGCTGATTCTTAATATAAGGACTTGGAGGTTACTGCTCCCTCCCTCCTAACAAGTAAAAAGATGAACAGACTAGAAAAAATCAACAATTGCTTTTGGATCTTTAAGAGAAGGAAGGATACAGGACAAACCACTATCCCCTAGATGGAAGAATGCAGGGAATAACAAGATACCAGACCAGAGACTCTTGAGCAGAGACCTCCCAGGAATTCAATGCTGGGAGGAAGCCAGGGGTCTAATTAACAAATTGCTAATGGGTCAGTGTAGACAAGGTTGGGAGTAAAAACCTCCAAGGGGACCTCCTCATAGAGGGATCCCACAATTTTGTGAGATTTCCCTCCAGGAGTTTGCCCAAGTTTTGTTTTGTTTTTTTTTTTAGAAAAAAAATCCCTTTATGCTTCAGGAAGGAACATGGGGGGAAGGAACCATTCTGAAATACGCCAAAGCTCTCTGATGTTCTTAACAAGGCCTGCTTTCAGGGGAAACTAGTAAACCATAGTCTTTTCTGCCTGATATTATCAGAGCATAACAGAGAAAGAGAAATATGCAACTTCATCTCACTCAGTCCACCTAAAGCAGGGAGAGAAAAACCCTGAGAAACCTCTGGGAAGTTCACACTCCAGAGGCACAGGCTAACTGAACTTAAACATAGGAAGTCTGGGTGATTTCCCTCCCCGCACATTACCAAAGGTCTATTTACCTCAGCGCTTTTTACCCAGTACATCAAATCCAGCTAGCCAGAAAAAGTTACAAGGTATCTCAAATGGCAACAAAACACAATTTGAAGAGAGAGGGCAAGCCTCAGAACCAGACATGGTAGGGATGTTGAAATAATCAGGCTGGGAATGTAAAATAACTCTGACTAATATGCTAAGGGCAGTTATGCACAGTAGACAGCATGCAGGAACAGATGGCCAATGTAAGCAGAGAGGTAGAAGCCTAAGAAAAAAAACTGAGAAGAAATGCCAGAAATATAAAACACTACTTTGATGAGCTCATTAGTAGACTGGACACAGCTGAGGAAACAAACTCTGAAAACCCTCCAAAGCTGAAAAGCAAAAACAAATACTGAAAAAACAACAGAACAGGGTATCAAAGGACTGTAGGACAACTAAAACAGGTGTAACATTTGTGTCATGGGACTACCTGAAGGAGAAGAAAGAAAGAGAAGAAATATTTAAAACAATAATAACCAAGCATTTCACCAAATTAATGAATGTCAAACACATTATTATTCATTCTTATGCATTTCAATCATTAACTTCATGTGATTTATCCATGTTGATATATGTAGTTCTATACACACAATTTATTGTCACTGTTACTTTTTTTTTCTGTTTGCTCTTTTTTTTAACTTTATTTTTACTGTTGACACTATTACAGATGTCCCTATTTTCCTCCCCTTTGGCTACCTTCACCCAGCTCCCACCGCTCCCCTCCACCCCTTTTCTCTCTGGCCAATCACTACACTGTTGTCTGTCCTATGGGTTATGCATATATGTTCTTTGGCTAATCCTTCACCTTCTTTCATCCAGTTCTTCCCACCTCCTTTCCTTCTGACAACTGTCAGTCTGTTCCAGTTACATATTTTATTTTACACCCTAAATCAATAAATTTCTTTTCCTGTTGATGGAATTTGTTTTCAATTATTTCCTGATATAATGCTACAATACATATTCTTTCTTAATATAATTGTGCATATGTGTAAAGGTTTCTCTATAGCAGTGGTGATCAATGGAATTTCCATGATAATGAAATGGTCTTTATCAGTGTTGTTCAAAACAGTAGGCACTAGCCACACATGCCACTGAGTGTGGTAGAATAACTGAGTTTTTACTTTTATTTAGTTTAAATAAGTGTAGATTTAAATAGTCATATGTGACTAGTGACTATATTTGAAGGTGTACTAAAAAGTACTATTCTACAGAAGTACTATGCTAACTAGAAATGTTACCATGGCATTATGGGTATATTCATTTTCATCTTTACTATTTCATACTGACTAAAATGTGTTAAATCTAAATTATTTTCAGCACATATAAGAAAATATTTTAAAATATTTACCCACTCTTGTTATTGTAGCCAAAACAATAAATTCACAGTTGTTTACTTTTGGTTTTGTTGTTGTTGTTGTTGTTGTTTAAGAAGAGGTGTTGCCTCTCTGTGATTATCATTGAAGTAATCACTTTTCATCTGTGAATTATCTATTCACATTACTACTCCATTGAATTCTTTATTTGTTTATTTTTTCTCATAGAGTTATGATAGTACTTTTTATATTATTGAAAACATTCCTTCTTTGGTATGTTTCAAAGCTCTTCCCTACTTTTATTTTTGGCTTGCCTTTTAATTAATTACCTGAGTGAGAACAGGAAAACTAAAAAAATAAATGATGTAATTTAATTTACCAGATTTTTTTGTATGGTCGTGCCTCCAGGATCTTGTTTAAGAAATATTTCCCTGCCCAGCTGGGATTGCACAGTGATTGAGCATTGACCTTTGAAGCAGGAGGTTTTAGTTCAATTCCAGGTCAGGGCACATGCCCAGGTTGCAGGTTTGATCCCCAGTGGGGGTCAATCCCCGGTGTGAGGCATGCAGGAGGTAGCCAAACAGTGATTTTCTCTCATCATTGATGTTTATATCTCTCTCTCCCTCTCCTTTCTCTTTGAAATCAATAAAAAAAATATTTTAAAAAAATATTTTCTTTATCTTAAGGTCTTTAAAGCCAATTTTTCTATAATATTATGTACAATGAATAATAAATAAATAATGGAATATAATTTTATTTATATGGAAAATGTTTTTCTCAACATCATTTAATCCATTATTTTCCCATGATTTTGCAAAGCCACCTTTCTTTTATATTAAGTTATAAAATATTAATTGATTTGCTTCTGGTCCTCTGGTCTATTTTTTTTCTTATGTAAATTTTGCATATTAATTACACTAATTTTATAATTCTTGATAACTGGCAAGAAAAGCCCTATATCTTCTTCTTAAAAATTGCTTGGACAAATATGCATTACACACTTGCAATATTATTATTTGTTTATATTTTTCTTGATTTGAGTTGTTTTAGAGTATTAAGTTAATATGAAAATCAACCTCTGGTGCACCTAAGAGTTTTTCCTTTCCCCAAATAATTAGCCAATTTCACAGCATTGTTCTTTAATTCTATCAGCACTGTTCTTTTCTTTGCAAGATCATTTTTATCCCTAGTCTATCATTTCAATGAAGTTGTAACTCTTTGAAATTCATTTCAATAAAGATGTAACTCTTGGGTTTGAGAGGCATCCCAGATTTTATCCCCAGATTACACAGTCACAATATCTTTTTCATTCCACCCCTACTTTGAACTCTTAGCTAAAGCCTTTTTTTCATATATAAGCCTTTTTTTTTCATATATAACCTTCCTTCCTTTCTTTTTCCCTCTTTCTCCCTTTCTTCTCTCTCTCTTTTTTTCAGACCCTTGAAATTTGTTACTTTCTTCTGAGATCACCAAGCATTTAAGAGAATATTTTAAAACATATTTTATCAACATTTATCAGTATTATTTATTGTGGAATTTTCAGGATATCTAGTTTACCAGGTAATTAGAAACAAAGGAAATCAACAGACATGTTGGTCTCTCAGAACAAAAAAGGAATGAGCAAAACATAAGCACTTTGCTCAATCTCATAAAAGTATGTGTTTGACACATTTCTAATTATTCAAAGGTCAGAAAAACCTATTTAATTTCATAATCAGAGGGAAAGGTGAAAAGATAGTGTTGATTTTTCTTAATGTTTGAAGTATTTCAAATATGACCTCTTTTCAACATTCTCCTAGTAACTCAAATTTTAAACTTTCCCCTTCTGAATATTTTTATAAAATATAATACTTATACTCAGCTGGTGTGGCTCAATGGTTCAGTGTAAACCTATGAACCAGGAGTTCACAGTTCGATTCTGGTCAGGGCACATGTCTAAGTTGTGGGCTTGATCCCCAGTGGGGGTAATGAAAGAGGCAGCCAATCAATGATTCTCTCTCATCATTGATGTTTCTAACTCTCTCTCCCTCTTTCTTCCTCTTTGAAACCAATAAAAATATTTTTTAAATAATTAAAATAAAATATAATACTTGTCTTACAAAAACACCTTATTTTAAGAACAAAGACAATGTTCCTTATATTTGGAATATTTGTGATCAGATGACACTCCCCAAAGCCCCAAATCAGTGACAGCAAGTACAATGCTAGTTGAATGGCTAAAGCTAATTCTTGGTAAGAAAAAAAGTTTTTTCATATTGCATTACTTTAAAAAATTACATTCATTACTGACCACCAAGATAAAACTGACAACTATAATAAAGAGCTAATATAAGAGATGTATTGAGAATGCCTCTTGATAGCTTTATTTGTACACGTAATTCAATTTTAAAAATTGAATTGTAACTTTACTCTAGCCTTTCCTAAAGCAGAAAACCATAGATAAAACTTGCCATTGTCCCTAAATCGTAATATATTTTTACAGTGGTTTGAAGTTAACAAAGTACGTTTACTTCGGTGATCTAATTTGATTTGATTCCCTGATTGTGTTTGTATTGTAGACAAAGGAGACATTATTATCACTTGGACTTCAGAAATGTGGATTATGAGCAAAAGAGCTCTTGGAGCCACTGTCTAACTTATAAAACAACAGACTGCTCAAGTGGGCTGTGTTTTCAGGCACATTTGCATGGGTCGGTCTAATAAGGACACCACAATAGAATAACTCTAATAATAGAAATGCATGTTCCTTCAGCACAGCTTTACAAGTAATCAATAAAGTAAATGTACTGTTACACTATTGATTTGGATTTAGTAAGCAAAACCTAGATGAGAAATCATGTTGAAAACCAGAATACTTTTTATTACAATCAAGGTTAAATGTAATAACTAATATAACTGCATTCTTTTAAAGTACTGTTGCTTTTGTTATGAATTTTATTAAATATTTTCTCACTAAGAATAATGAACACTGTGATTATTTTTTAATTTAATAAATTTTTATTGTTCAGATTATTAAAATTGTTCCTCTTTTTCCCCCCCTTGGTCCCCTTCACTCGGCTCCTACCCCCCCTCTTCTCTTATCTCCTCCCCCCAATTGTCTTTATCTATAGGTGTATGATTTTTTTAATATATATTTTATTGATTTTTTTTTACAAAGAGGAAGGGAGAGGGATAGAAAGTCAGAAACATCGATGAGAGAGAGACATCGATCTGCCACCTCCAGTTTATTTTGTTCATCAGATTTTTAATTTATTTAATTTTTAGACTCACTTGTTGATAGATATGTATTTGTTGTTCATAATTTTTATCTTTACCTTTTTCTTCTTCTTCCTCTTCTTAAAGAGTACCTTTCAGCATTTCATATAATACTGATTTGGTGTTCATGAACTCCTTTAGTTTTTTCTTATCTGTGAAGCTCTTTATCTGCCCTTCAATTCTTATTTTTTTCTTTTTTTTTAATATATTTTATTGATTTTTTTTACAGAGAGGAAGGGAGAGGGATAGAAAGTTAGAAACATCGATGAGAGAGAGACATCGATCAGCACCTCCTTCACGCCCCTACTGGGGATGTGCCCGCAACCAAGGTACATGCCCTTGACTGGAATTGAACCTGGGACCTTTCAGTCTGCAGGCTGACACTCTATCCACTGAGCCAAACCGGTTTCGGCATGCCCTTCAATTCTGAATGATAGCTTTGCTAAGTAGAGTAGCACGTTCTTGGTTGTACGTTCTTGCTATTCATCACGTTGAATATTTCTTGCCACTCTCATCTGGCCTGCATCGTTTCTGTTGAGAAATCAGCTGACAATTGTATGGGTGCTCCCTTGTAGGTAATGAACTGTTTTTCTCTTGCTGCTTTTAATATTGTCTCTTTGTCTTTTGCTATTGGCATTTTAATTGTGATGTATCTTGATGTGACCCTCTTTGGATTCCTTTTGTTTGGGGATCTGTGAACTTCCTGCTCTTGAAGTCTATTTCTTTCACCAGTTGTGGGATTTTTTAGTCATTATTTCTTCAAATAGGTTTTCAGTATCTTGCTCTCTCTCCTCTTCTGGCACCCCCATAATTCTGATGTTGGTATGCTTGAAGTTGTCCCAGAGGCTCCTTACACTATCTTCACACTTTTGGATTCTTTTTCCTTTTCCAGTTGAGTGTTTTTTGCTTCTTTGTATTTCAAATCTTTGACTTGATTATTGCGTTCCTCTAGTCTACTGTTAGGTCTCTGTATAATATTTTTTTATGTTTAATTTCTAGTTGGTCCTTTTTCATATCCTCTTGGATCTCGCTAAATTTATCGACCTTTTCTAGGAAATTCTTGAAAAACCTTATAACCATGGTTTTGAACTCTATATCCAGTCAGTTGTTTTCTCTGTTTCTTTTGTTTGTGATCTGTTCCTTTGTATCCACATTTTCACCGCTTTCCTGAGTTGGTTGAGTAGCTTTGTGTGCCAGGTGTCCTATATGGCCCAGTAGCTCCGCCTTCCCAGTTACCTGAGGTGGACTCTCTGGGCACTCCTTTGTGGACTGTGTGTACAACCTTGTTGTAGTTAAGTGTCGATTGTTGTTGATATCACTGGGGCAATTGACCTCCAAGCCAATTGGTTGTGAGGATCAGCTGTGTCTATGCCAGGAGAACTTCTGTGCTGGGATCAGCCTTATGATACAAGACTTGCAAAATTGCAAAAGTCTCTGTGCTCAGCTTGGATGGGGCAGAGTTTCAGGGCTGAGCAGACAGCCTTGACTTCCTGCTGGGTTCCCCTGGGTCTCAGTGTCCCTTGGTAATTGCTGCAGCTCTCTCTGTGCACACTCGCGCTCATACACTTCTAGATCTCTGCCTTTCCAGCTCCCCTGAGTTTCCATGTGCTCTGGGGACCCATATGAGTCTGGGTCCCCAGGGTCTTGCCCAAAACTGGGGTTCATTGGAGTCAGAAGTGGAATTCAGTACAGTTGGGAGAGTCTGTCTTCCTCCCGCTAGAGAAAGCCAGCGGCACAATCAGCAGTCAGTCCTCTCTACACGTACTTGTGTGCACCTCCAGACCTCTACTTTTCGTGGCTCCCCTAAATTTCCAGGCACTCCTCCCTTTTCATGACAATCCAGACTCCATCCATATTAGTTTTACCCGGAACTGGGGTTCAGTGAATTTGGAGCTGGGGTTCAGTACAATTGGGAGTTTCCATCTCCCTCCTGCTAGAGGAAGCCAGCAAAGCCCTCCACCGCCCATCCTCTCCACTCACATGTCTTCATACCTCAGCTTTTTGCAGCTCCTCTGAGTCTCCATGTGCCCTTCTCTTTCCTTCTAGTTGTAGAATTTCCACTCAGCCAGCTTTCCTGTGGTTCTGGATGGTGTCCATTCTGTCTTTTAGTTGTAGTTTTGAAATTGTTGTGCTAGACAGCAGTTTAGGTGTTTACCTATGCCACCATCTTGGTTTCTCCCTGATTTCTTCCACTGTGATTATTTTTGATGTAAGGAGCAATGCTTTCCAGTGTTCTTTTATTTCTTACTTTTTTTCTTCCTTCTATCTTTACTTCCTCTTATTTTTACTTTTAAAAACTACAAGACAACAATAAAAGTGACTAAAATTTAAATTTAATGACATTCAAATGGTGATATTATATTATGTGAAAAAATTTTAGAGATATGAAAAAAGTATAAAAGTAAATGTGATAGATTGTGTTTTTTCTGTATTTAATATTATTAAAAGTGTCTACAAAGAGAAAGAACTACCGATCCTATCTAATAAAAAGAGAATATGCTAATTGACCCTCACACCATTGCAAAGATGATGGTGCCCACAGCCAAAAGGAGGGAATATGCTAATTGAGTGTCCCTTCTTCAAAGATGGCAGTGCCCACAGCCAATAAGGAGGAATTATCCTAATTGACTCCCATGCCCTCAAAGGTGGCAGTGCCCACAGCCACAAGATGGTGGTGCCCAGTCCCCTCAGCCTCCCAGCCGCCCAGCCCTGCCTGAGGTGCAGGCAAGCCTCGTATGGTAGTCACCCAGCTGCCTATGGCAGACCAAGGCACAGGCAAGCCTTGGATTATGGCTGCCCTAGGCTCAGATAACAAGGGCCAGCTGAGGCTTGGGCTGCTAACAGTGGCAGCAGTAGAGGTGTAATGAGGCCTTACCTTCCCTTCATTGCCAGGTTGGATCTTGCCCCTGAGGTCTCCCAGACTGTGAGATGGGGCAGGCTGGGCTGAGGGATCCCCCCTCCAGTGCATGAATTTTCAATATAATAATAAAAAAGGAAGAGTTTCTATTTTAAACAGTACTAATAAACTTGGTCCCTAGTCTTTTTCTTATTTACATATGTTATTTATTCTGCTCCCAGTAAAGAAAAATGTTTTTCATTATCAAAGCTATTTCCTATTAAAGAGACCTAACCAGATGTGTTAATAAGGTGAGCACAATGGTATCATGGTCTTATGTCTCATACATTATTAATTGCTAAGTTATAAATTATAGTCACTCAAAATTATGTATTAAATATCTGAGTCCCAAATGATAAATCAACTGTAGAAAACAATATAAATTCTTTTTCTTTAATGTTTGAACCGAATATATAAAAAAACAGTCTGGAGGAATCCAAGATGATGGCATAAATAAACACCTACACTGCTGCCTCACACAACAATTTCAAAACTACAACTAAAAGACAGAATGGACAGCATCCAGAACCACAGGAAAGCTGCCTGAGTGGAAATTCTACAAATAGAAGGAAAGAGAGGGCCTCACGGAGACCCAGAGGAGCTGCAAAAACATGAGGTACAGAGATGCATGCAAGGAGAGAGTGGTTGCCAGAGTACCTGGCTGGCTTTCTCTGGAGGGAGCGAGATGGAGACTCCCAACTGCATTGAGCCCTTTATCCTAGGGCACTGAGCCCCAGGTCCAGGTGAGACTCACATGGGGGCAGTTTGGACTGTGAAACGGGAGAAGTGCAAGGAATACAGGGGAGTCACGGAAAAGGAAGAAGTCTGGTGGCGCACACAACACTGCCCGCAGAAGACCAACTGCTGATTGTGCCTCTGGCTTCCATGAGTGGGCGGGAGACAGAATCCCAACTGCGCCACTTCTAACTCCACTAACCCCCAATTTCGGGCAAAACCCTAGGGACCCAGACTCATATGGTCCCGGTGTGCAGGGGAGCTGGAAAGGCAGCAGTCTAGAGGCACTGCACAAGCACACAGGGACCACTCCAGCAATTACCCAGAGTCACATGAGACCCAGGAGCCATGGAGGGTAGAGCTGACTGGAAGGCAAGACTGTCTGTTAAGCCCTGAGACTCCACCCATCCCAAGCTCAACAGAGAGGCTTTTGCAGTTAGCAATTCTTGTATCATAAGGCTGAATCCACCACAGAAGTTCTTCTGGCATAGTGAAAATGCCGAGACAAAGGAAGAGATCACAAACAAAAGAAATGAAGGAAAACAAATGACTAGATATAGAGTTCAAAAACACACTTCTAAAGTTTTTCAAGAATATCCTAGAAAAGTTGGATAAATTTAGCAATACCCAAGAGGAGATGAAAAGGGACCAACTAGAGATGAAAAAGGAACAACTAGAGATGAAAAAGGAACAACTGGAAATTAAACATACACTGACTGAAATAAAAAATATTATACAGAGACCTAACAGCAGACTAGAGGAAGGCAAGAATCAAGTCAAAAATTTGAAATATAAAAAATCAGAAAACACTCAACTGGAAAAGCAAGAAGAAAAAAGAATTCAAAAATGTGAGGATAATGTAAGGAGCATCTGGGACAGCTTCAAGCGTACCAACATCAGAATTGTGGGGTGTCAGAGGAAGAGAGAGAGCAAGATACTGAAAACCTATTTGAAGAAATAATGACTGAAAACCTCCCACATCTGGGAAAGAAATAGACTTACAAGTCCAGGAAGCACACAGAATTCCATACAAAAGGAATCCAAAGAAGACTACACCAAGACACATCATAATTAAAATACCAAAAGCAAAAGACAAAGAGAGAATATTAAAAGCAGCAAGAGAAAAACAGTTCATTACCTACAAGGGAGCACCCATACGATTGTCAGCTGATTTCTCAACAGAAACGATGCAGGCCAGACGGGAGTGGCAAGAAATAAATATTCAACGTGATGAATAGCAAGAACCTACAACCAAGAATACTCTATCCAGAAAAGGTATCATTCAGAATTGAAGAGCAGATAAAGAGCTTCACAGATAAGAAAAAGCTAAAGGAGTTCATCAACTCCAAAACAGTATTATATGAAATGCTGAAAGGTACTCTTTAAGAAGAGGAAGAAGAAAAAGATAAAAGATAAAAAATTATGAACAACAGGAGAATCCAAGATGGCGGCATAGGTAAACACCTATACTGCTGCCTCGCACAACAATTTCAAAACTACAACTAAAAGACAGAACGGACATCATCCAGAACCACACGAAAGCTGGCTGAGTGGAAGTTCTACAACTAGAGGGAAAGAGAGGGGCTC
>JAAGEH010000012.1:59589307-59632602 GCA_011751065.1 Lasiurus cinereus | reverse complement strand
GGGGGGGCAATGGGGAGATATGTATAAAAAATTAATAAAAATTAATAAAAAAATAAATAAATAAATAAATATATAATAAAAAAATTATGAACAACAAATATGTATCTATCAACAAGTGAATCTAAAAATTAAGTGAATTAAAAATTTAATCAACAGAATAAACTGGTGAATATAATAGAATCAGGAGCACAAAAGGAGAGTGGACTGATAATTCTCAGGAGGAAAAGGGTGAGGGGTGTGCAGGGAGAGACTGGATAAAAAATCATACACCTATGGATGAGGTCAATCAGGGGGAGGTAAGGATAGAGGGAAGGATGGGACCCGGATGGAGGGAACCATGGAGAGAAAAAAAGAAAAACAAATGTAATAATCTGAATAATAAAGATTTAATTTTAAAAAAAACAAAGTCTGAAAACAATTTTTCTCTTTACTGATATGCAAATCTAAATAATGAACTCTACACCAATATTGGTAAAATGTATAAAAATTGTGTATAGATTTTAGTTATAAATACATGTGTACAGTCTTATCCAGTTTGGCTCAGTGGGTAGAATGTCAACCTGTGGACTGAAGGCTCACAAGATTCAGTTTTGGTCAGGGGCACATACTTCAGTTACAGGTTCAATCTCAGGCCATGGTTGGGGCGTGTGAGGAAGGCAACCACTCAATGTGTCTCTCTCACTTATATGTTTCTGTGTATCTCTACCTCTCCCTTCTACTCTTTCTAAAAATCAATGGGAAAATATCCTTGAGTGAAGATAACAAAAAATTAATTAATAAACAAATTTTAAAAAATAACCACTGCAGTAAAATAAATGCTGAGGTGAGGGCTGGGGGGGAAAGGGAAACAGTTAGGCATAAAGAGGTTGCTTTTAAGAGAGAAGTACAGGTAATCCATAGTAAAAACTTAAATACAAACTTTTAAAAATATTTTAGTGCAGATGGAAATAAAAGAAAGTTTGAGAAACTTGGAAAAGAAGAGATAAACAATTACATATTGTACATTTGCAGGTATGATTGATGGGTCAGATAGCACTTTCTGTGCAAATTCAAAAGACTTTTGACATCAACAAAGCCCACCATTTCCTCAGACCTGCCAATGAGCAGGGCAGGGAGAAAAAGCATGTGCAGCAAGACCTCTGCCTTTCAGGTCTTAAGGAGTTCTCTATAGTTAATAAAGCCTGATTCATTTCCAAATTTCTAGACATTCCCGAGACTCTGGGGAATATAATCTAGACTATACAGTTTGCAAAGCTATATCATAGTTGAAAGATTGTGGATGCTGAGTGCCATTCACCATGTCCTCTAAATTACTCCTCTCTATCTACCAAGGGCCAGTTAGACCCTTGGTGTTGCCTAAATGGAAGCTGAGCTAACAAGGATTTCTGAATTATAGAAGTTGCACTGTATTCCTCCAGAAAAGGCAAAGACATCTGTTCTCATTCTCCACTTTGGTCTTACTATTTTCTCACAAGAATACCAAAACAGTGATCATATGCCTTAAAAGATTTTTAATGAATCACTTCTATTAAATTTGAACCCTTTACTGGACAATACAGATATGAATCCAAGAAGAGACAGATATGGAACTCAGACAAAGCTTCAGGATAAACTCTACCCTGAGTGGCAAGATTATTATGCTCTCTGAATGAATAATAATCTAGCCACTCAGTGTGTATCCTATATAATAAAAGGCTAATATGCAAATTGTCCCCTCAACCAGGAGTTCCACCAGCAGGCAGGCCGGCCAACCACTCATGTCCCCTCCCCCTGGCCAGGCTAACCGGACCCCACCCATGCACAAATTCATTCACCAGGCTTTAAAAATAAGAAATTCTATGCATGTTGAAATATTTTAAAGTTATTAGCGGAAAACTGGACAATGGTGAATAAATGTAACTGCAATCTCACACTATTGAGGGCTCTCCTGAAGCAAAAGAAATGGGTAGGTCAGTGTAATAACGCTAGTTCTCTCGAGGCTAATACAAGACTTGAGCTTTATCACTTCTTAGGGTCATTTACTAAGAAAGCCTGCCTGAACACAAACTGACTGCTGTTAACAACAAATTTCTGCATCCTGACAGGATTGAAAAGTCATGAAAGTCTTCCTTTGGATCTACTCTCTTCTGGCATGTCAGTGTTAGCCAGAGGCACAAAGTTACCAAACATTACTAAACTCCCAACAGAAAGAAACTGTTCCGGAGGGAAGCCTGGAACATTTAATTGGAGCACATTTGACAAGACTTACTTCCTCTTATTACAGGCTAATACCATCCTGGTGTTCAGAGAGCCCTTTGAAAAATATATTAGTGCTCCAGGCCACTCCCTGCCCCTCCCAATAGATAAGGCTGACTGGTTTGGAAAAATCTTTGAAGGATTGGACTGACAACTTCAAATACAAGTGCTTCTAATTTATAGGGCAGAGCTGGGGGGAGGGAGGGGCATGAACTGACTAAGTCCAGGGAAAGAAAGCAAAGGTTGAGGGAAATTAGCCAGGAGTGATGCAGAGAAATTATCCATTACACCTTTTTTTTTATATTTGAGCTTAGTAAACGTTTGCCTAACTCTAACTAGCAGAATCTAAAATAAACATGTCATTAATGTAGCATTTAGAAAGCAACAATAATGAATATATGTAAAAATGGGTCGTATCACACATTATGGGCAAATCAAGAAAACAGCTAATGACTGCTGCTATGTAATTACTGTACGGTCTTTCCACTATGACTAATCTTTGCTACAATGCTGTTAGGCAAATGTTCTGTCCTCTGATTTCTAAGACAAAACATTTTTAGTAGGTACTTCATAATGGCTTTCCAGAGAATTTCAAATTCTGGGATTTTATCTAAAAGATTAGCATTAATTTTTCATCCTACTTAAATTCTGCAATTTAAAGAAGTGTTCACACTCTTGGGGAAGAATCCTGGTCCCAAAGAATGAGTCTATTCATGTTTTGAATCCTTAATTTAATTGTGGTCAAAACCCATCACTTTTTTTATTATTGATTAAGGTATTACATATGTGTGCTTATCCCCCCATTGCCTCTCACCCCACTCCCATTCATGCCCTCATCCCCCTGATATCTATGTCTATTGCTTATGCTTATATGTATGCATACAAGTCCTTTGGTTGACCTCCATCCCTTAAAACCCATCATTTTTAATGTAGAGCATCACTACCCTTGTTCTGCCTCCTTCTACAGTTATTCCAGCTCTCTTCCAAGTCAATGAAGACTTGTGGTGGGCAGTTAGACAGACAGAAGCAGAGCAAGAATGATGGGCCAAGTACAGAAGGTCACCAGGGTGGAAAGTCCAGGTGCTTAGCACAATACAATTGAAGGGTAGGACCTTGTCCCCAGGATGGCCTTTTCTTGTCTAACATATTGATGGTCATGGGGTTTGCACCCCCTGACCTTCATCCCTAGAAATAACTTCTAGGCCTCAGTTGTATTTCAGCTCCAGGCCCAGAAAAGCATCAAAACCTGACAAACATTGAATAATGACTCCCTACCTTGGTGCCAACCAATCGATCAGTGGAGACCCTGATCCTGAAAGGACATATCTGGAAAACTGCTGAATAATCTATTGAAGTCTTTCACTGGGACCTCCCTTAAAACCTCCACCCTTAAAATCCTTAGGACAGAGGACTCAGCAAGTTCTCCCTCCTGAGAGCTCACCCACAAACCCACTCCTTTCCCTCCCACCTCCTCCTCACCATCTCCCCAGACCCTCACCTTTTCTTTCCACACTTCTAAGTTCCAAGGGCCCTACCTTTGCTTCTGTAACTTGTTTCCTAATCCCATTTCTTCTATGAATCATGTCTTCTACCTCTGTGATTTTCTAAATAAATGTGCTCTTATAGTTTGAGTCTTGGCTATGAATTATTTCCTAGCCAGAACTCAGGTACAAAGGATGCTGAACCCTGGTCTGGTCTGACTCCACTGGTCTAACACCTGGTGCTATTCCTGCCACCATAACATGACCTACATATCACTAAAGATACATACTTAATTTAAGCAGAAACCAGGTATTTAGACTGAAAGTTAAATAAAACTTAAGTAAGAAAAATTAGAAATTCTACTTCCATAATTAAAATTGAAGATTATGTTAAATACAAGAAGAGAAAAATTTTAAGCAGAAATATTTCAAGTATTAATTGAAACAGAATAATCATGCCCCTTTTAATAATATAAATGATAAAATATTGAGAAAAAAAAGAAGCATAATTTGACCTCCCTCAAGTTTCAATCCTCTTTTATCCTTTTAGCACTGTAGTTTATACTATTAGAGACTTTATTCATCTATGAAACTGATAGAGTATCACATTTTTAAAAAAGTATGCTTCTAAAGACTACACTTTCATCAAATAATTTTTATGTTAAACAATAGAGGTGTGATGACTTGTTTTCCCCAAAGACATATTTTATTTAAATTCTTTATTGTTTAAAGTATCACATATGTCCCCTTTAAAGAGATTTTTATGAAGAAACTAATTCTCCTGGACCCAGGTAACAGACAGAGACTTGGCTCAGCTCAAATCGGAACCCAGGTAACAAACAGAGACTCGGCTGACAGCAGCTGCCCTATATCCAGCCTAGTACCAGGAATGCTCAGGGCCTACTCCAAAATGCAAATAATCCTTTCCACTAATATTTACAGGGTAATCTAAGATTGTTGATAGAGTATTAAATTTGACAGTAAAAGAGTAATCAAGCTTTCAAATTAATTTAAATTGGCTAATTGAAATAAGTGAATATTCAAGAAACTTTAATTGTACTGGACAAAAAGCTGTTTCTAAAGTAATAACTAAAATTTCTATTGGTAGTTCATCTCATGGTAAAATTGGTTAACATGCAATGAACATAAGCAGTCATATTTTTGTGCAAAAAAATAAAATTTAAAGTTATCAAGATTGCATTAAAAATTTACAAAAGTCTCCATTAATCAAAAAAGGGGGGATAGTAGAATAATATCATGTAAGGAAAAATATCTTGTAAGTAAATTACATCTAAAAAATTTTTACTTCAGAAAATTAATTTTCATTTGTAATGCTAACAGCAAGACACTCATGAAAAACACACATGGTGTCAAAATAAGCCAAAGGAAAATCGTTTGGGCAAAAATAAAAAGGACCCCCAGTCAATTTTTTTAGAAAAAACTCCTTTATTAACTTTTGGTAGAGAATATGTTTATATACTTTCAGAAAACAACTCCAAGACCAAGTGGACTTCTGCAACAGAGAGGAATTGACAGGTCTGCTCCAACCACAAAGACAAGAGGAGAAACAATCCAGAGATGGAAGATGCTGACGATGCCTTGCCATGGGAGCAGTCAGCAGCTGTGCATCGATACAGGTTGCCTAGGACCAAACCAGAGAGGGTCAGACCTGCATTGCCACTATTTGTCCACCATCCAGAAACCATTACTGACATGTACACATAAGGAACTGTTTGACATTGAAACTGGAACTCAGAACTGCTGGACATTGAAATTGGGACTCATACATTCTTTATTCTTATAGGTTTATTTCTAATCTGCATAGGTAAGATGTTTTTAAAGAAAAGAATCAGAGGTGGGGGGGACAGATGCAGATGCAGAGAAGCATTGAACAGACTGCCATGCTACAGCGGGAAGGTAGGGGAGGTTGGGGAGAAGAGGGGTCTGTAAGAGATCAACTGAAGAACTTGTATGCATGTATATAAGCATAATCAATGGATACAAGACATTGGTGGGGGGCAAGTGCGGGCATGTACTGGGGGATAGGGAAGGCCAGGAGACGTCAATGGGGAAAAAAAAAGGGAGACATATATACTACTCTTTGTAATACTTTAAAAAATAAAAAAAAGGGGGGGAAAAAGAAACTAATTCACATTCATTTACATTTGTTTTCTTAAAGTATACACTTAACTTGCAATCTGGAAATTTTAAGCAGTACCTTACAAGCATCTCATTATTGACACTATACTTTAAGCTTCACACTTTCTCTTTTATTTTTTTATTTTTTTTATTTTTTATTGTTTAAAGTATTACATATAGTAGTACATATATCTTTTTTTTCCCCCGTTGACCTTCCCCCAGCCTCCCTTAACCCCTGTCACATGCCCTCATCCCATCTGACCATTGTCTTGTGTCTATTTGTTATGCTTATATGCATGCATAAAAGTCCTTTGGTTGATCTCTTTCCCCCCACTGCCTAACAATCTCCAGCCTTCCCACTGTAATTTGACAGTCTGTTCGGTGCTTTACTGCCTCTTTATCTTTTTGTTCATCAGGTTATAATGTTCTTTATTTTCCATAAATGAGTGAGATCATGTGGTACTTTTCTACATTGCCTGGCTTATTTCACTTAACATAATGCTCTCCAGGTCCATCCATGCTGCGGCAAATGGTAAGAATTCCTTCTTTTTTTATAGCAGTGTAGTATTGCATTGTATAGATGTACCATAGTTTTCTAATCCACTTATCTGCTGATGGGCATTTAGGCTGTTTCCAAATCTTAGCTATGGTGAATTGTGCTGCTATGAACATAGGGGTGCATATATCCTTTCTGATTGGTGTTTCTAGTTTCTTGGGATATATTTCTAGAAATGGGATTACTGGGTCAAATGGGAGTTCCAATTTTAATTTTTTGAGGAAACTCCATACTGTTCTCCACAGTGGCTGCACCCGTCTGCATTCCCATCAGCAGTGCACAAGCGTTCCTTTTTCTCCACATCCTCGCCAGCACTTGTAATTGTTGATTTGTTGATGATTGACAGGTGTGAGATGGTATCGCATTGTTGTTTTGATTTGCATCTCTTGGATGATTAGTGACTTTGAGCATGTTTTCATATGTTTTGGCCTTCTTTCTGTCTTCTTTTTTTAAATTTTTATTAATTTTTTATACATATCTCCCCATTGCCCCCCTCCCTCCCAGGTGTACCCCGACCCCCCAGTGTCTGTGATCATTGGTTATGTTTATAAGCATGCATACAAGTCCTTTGATTGATCACTTATTTACCTCACCTAACTTTAAACTTTCTGCTATAATTTCACAGTCTGTTTGATGCTTTATGATTTTTGTCCTCCTGAGAATTATCAGTCTACTCCCTTTCTGTGCTCCTGATTCTATTATATTCACCAGTTTATTCTGTTGATCAGATTTTTAATTCACTTAATTTTTAGATTCACTTGTTGACAGATGTGTATTTGTTGTTCATAATTTTTTGTCTTTTACCTTTTTCTTCTTCCCCTTCTAAAAGGGTACCTTTCAGCATTTCATATAATACTGGTTTGGAGTTGATGAACTCCTTTAGCTTTTTCTTCTCTGTGAAGGTCTTTATCTGCCCTTCAATTCTGAATGATAGCTTTGCTGGATAGATTATTCTTGGTTGTAGGTTCTTGTTGTTCATCACGTTGAATATTTCTTGCCACTCCGTCTGGCCTGCATCGTTTCTGTTGAGAAATCAGCTGACAGTCGAATGGGTGCTCCCTTGTAGGTAATAAACTGTTTTTCTCTTGCTGCTTTTAATATTCTCTCTTTCTCTTTTGCTCTTGGCATTTTAATTATGATGTGTCTTGGTGTAGTCCTCTTTGGGTTCCTTTTCTTCGGGGTTCTGTGTGCTTCCTCGACTTGTAAGTCTATTTCTTTTACCAGATGTGGGAAGTTTTCAGTCATTATTTCTTTAAACAGGTTTTCAGTATCTTGCTCTCTCTCTTCTTCTGGCACCCCCACAATTCTGATGTTGGTACGCTTGAAGCTGTCCCAGAGGCTCCTTACATTATCTTCACATTTTTGGATTCTTTTCTCTTCTTGCTTTTCCAGTTGAATGTTTTCTGCTTCTTTATATTTCAAATTTTTGACTTGATCCTTGCCTTTCTCTAGTCTGCTGTTAGTACTCTGCATAATAGTTTTCATTTCAGTCAGTGTCTTTATCATCTTCTCTTGGGTCTCACTAAATTTATCCATCTTTTCTAGCATATTCTTGCAAAACCTTATAAGCGTGGTTTTGAACTCTATATCCAGTCGGTTTTTTTCCTCCATTTCTTTTGCTTGTAATCCCTTCCCTTGTCTCGGCATTTTCACTGTGCCGGGGAAACTTCTGTGCTGGAATCAGCTGCAGAAGCCTCTGTTGAGCTTGGGAGGGGTGGAGTCTCAGGGCTTAAGGGACCACCTTGCCTTCCAGTCGGCCCCGCCCTCCACGGCCCCTGAGTCTCACGTGACTGGGTAATGGCTGGAGTGGTCCTTGTGCGCGCGCGCACCCGCAGTGCCTCTAACCGCTGCCTTTCCAGCTCCCCTGCGAACCAGGACCACACGAGTCTAGGTCCCCAGGGTTTCGCCCAAAACAGGGGCTCAGTGGATTCAGAAGTGGCACAGTTCGGAGGGTCTGTCTCCCGCCCACTCTCGAAAGCCAGCGGCACAATCAGCAATCCGTCCTCCGCGTGGTGCCGTGGGCGACCAGACCTCCGATCCTTTGCAACTCCCCTAAATTTCCGTGCACTTCTCCCTTTTCACAGTCCAAACTCCCCTCGTATGAGTCTCGGCTGGATCTGGGGTTTAGTGTCGTAAGATAAGGGGTTCAATGCCGTTGGGAGTCTCCGTTTCCCTCCCGTCAGAGAAAGCCAGCCAGGTACTCCGGCACCCGCTCTCTCAGCGCGCGTCTCAGTACCTCAGCTTTTTGCAGCTCCTCTGGGTCTCCGTGAGCCCCTCTCTTTCCTTCTAGCTGTAGAACTTCCACTCCGCCAGCTTTCCTGTGGTTCTGGATGATGTTCGTTCTGTCTTTTAGTTGTAGTTTTGAAATTGTTGTGTGAGGCAGCAGTATAGGTGTTTACCTATGCCGCCATCTTGGATTTCTCTCCTTCTGTCTTCTTTCTAAAAGATTCTACTTAGATCTGTTGCCCATTTCTTCATTAGATCATTTATCTTCCTTTTATTAAGTTGTATAAGTTGGCTGTAGATGTTGGAGATTAAACCTTTATCAGTGATAACATTTGTAAATATGGTCTCCCATACAGTGGGCTTTCTTATTGTTTTTTGATGTTTTCTTTTGCTGTACAAAAGCTTTTTATTTTGATGTAGTCCCATTTGTTTATTTTCTCCTTAGTTTCCATTGCCCTAGGAGCACTATTGCTGAAGAAATACCTTCAGTATATGTCTGAGATTCCTCTGCCTGTGGATTTCTCTAGTATTTTTATGGTTTCCCATCTTATGTTTAAGTCCTTTATCCATTTTCAGTTTATTTTTGTGTATGGTGTAAGTTGGTGGTCTAGTTTCATTTTTTTGCATGTATCTGTCCAATTTTCCCAACACCATTTATTGAAAAGACTGTCCTGACTCCATTGTATGTTCATGCTTCCTTTGTCAAATATTAATTGAGCATAGTGGTTTAGGTTGATATCTGGGTTCTCTATTTTATTCCATTGTTCTATATATATGTTCTTGTGCCAGTACCAGGCTGTTTTGAGAACAGTTGCTTTGTAGTATACCTTGAAATCTGGTATTGAGATCCCACCTACTTTGTCTTCTTTCTCAGGATTGCTGTGGCTATTCAGGATCTTTTTTTATTCCAGGTGAATTTTCGGAGAGTTCTTTCTAGGTCTGTGAAGTATGCCGTGGTATTTTAATAGGTAGTGCATTGAATCTATATATTGCTTTGGTAGTATGGTCATTTTAATGATTTTGATTCTACCAATCCATAAATATGGTATGTTCTTCCATCTATCTCTTTTTAGAGGTATCACCTTCCTCTATCTCTTTTTTAAGTGTCCTACAGTTTTCCACGTATAGGTCTTTTACCTCCGTAGTTAAGTTTATTCCTAAGTATCTTAATTTTTTTGGTGCAATGGTAAATGGGATTGCTTTTTTAGTCTCTTTTTGTAAATTCATTATTGGTGTATAGAAATGCCATAGATTTCTTGGTGTTAATTTTGTATCCTGCAACATTACCAAATTCATTTATTAAGTCTAATAGCTTTTTGATGGAGTCATTCGGTTTTTTTACATAAAATATCATGTCATCTGCAAAGAAGGACAGCTTTACTTCTTCCTTTCCAATTTGGATGCCTTTTATTTCTTCTTCTTGTCTAATTGCAATGGCTAATACTTCCAGTACTATGTCGAACAGGAGAGGTGAGAGTGGGCATCCTTGTCTTATTTCTGTTCTTAGGGGAAATTGTTTCAGTTTTTGCAATTGAGTATGATGTTAGCTGTGGGTTTATCATATATTGCTTTTATGATGCTGAGGTATGATCCTCCTATTCCCAACTTGCTGAGAGTTTTTATCAATAAAGGGTTTTGGATTTTATCAAATGCTTTTTCTGCATCAATTGATATAACTATGTGATTTTTATCTCTCAATTTGTTTATGTGATGTATCACGCTTATTCATTTGCAGATATTATACCATCCTTGCATCCCTGGGATAAATCCTACTTGGTCATGGTGTATGATCTTTCTGATGTACTACTGGATTCGATTTGCTAGAATTTTGTTGAGGATTTTGACATCTATGTTCATGAGGGACATTAGCCTGTAATTCTCCTTCATTGTGTTATCTTTATCTGGTTTTGGTATGAGGGTGATGCTGGCTTCATAGAATGAGCTTGGAAGTGTTCCTTCCTCTTGAACTTTGTAGAATAGTCTGAGGAGGATAGGTTATAGTTCTTCCTTAAATGTTTGGTAAAACTCCCGTGTAACCGTCTGGACCTGAACTTTTGTTTGCTGAAAGCTATTTGATGCCTCCTTCAAATTCTTCCATAATTATTGGCCTATTGAGATGTTCAGATTCTTCCTGACTGAGTTTTGGAAGGTTGTATTTTTCTAGTAGTATGTCTATTTCCTCCAGGATGTCCAGTTTGTTGGAATAGAGTTGTTCATAGTATTTCTTAACAATCCTTTGTATTTTGGTGGGGTCTGTTATTATTTATTTTCTTTCATTTCTGATTTTGTTTATTTGGGTCTTCTCTCTTTGCTTCTTGGTGAGCCTGGCTAGCGGTTCATCAATCTTCTTTATCCTTTCAAAGAATACCTTTTAGCATTTCATATAATACTGGTTTGGCGGTAATGAACTGCTTAAGCTTTTTCTTATTTGTGAAGCTCTTTATCCGACCTTCACTGTTGAATGTTAGCTTTGCTAGGTAGAGTAATCTTGGTTGTAAGTTCTTGCTGTTCATCACTTTGAATGTTTTTGCCACTCCCTTCTGGCCTGCATAGTTTTCTGATGAGAAATCAGCTGACAATCATATGAGTACACCCTTGTAGGTAATCAACTGTTTTTCTATTGCTGCTTTTAATAATCTCTCTTTGTCTTTTACTCTTGGTGCTTTAATTATGATGTGTCTTTGTGTGGTCCTTTTTGGATTCCTTTGGTTTGGGGTTCTCTGTGCTTCCTGAACATGTAAGTTTATTTCTTTCAGCAGGTGGGGGAAGTTTTCTGTCATTATTTCTTCAAATAGGTTTTCAATATCTTGCTCTCTCTCTTCTTCTGGCACCCCCATAATTCAGATTTTGGTATACTTGAAGTTGTCCCAGAGGCTCCTTACATTATCTTCATATTTTTAGATTCTTTTTTCTTTTCTGGTTGGGTATTTTTTGCTTCTTTGTATTTCAAATCTTTGACTTGATGCTTGCAATCCTCTAGTCTGCTGTTGAACCTATGTATAATATTCTTTATTTCAGTCAAGATATGCTTAATTTCTAGTTGGTCTTTTTTTATATCCTTGAGGGCCTCACTAAATGTATCAGCCTTTCAAAGAAAATTCTTAAAAAACCTATAACTTTGGTTTTGAACTCTATATCCTCCAGTTCTTTCATTTGTGACCTGTTTCTTTGTCTCCACATTTTGGCTGCTTCTCTGTGTTGATAGAGTGACTTTGTGTGCTAGGTGTCCTATAGGGTCCAGTTGCTCAGCCTCTCCAGTTACCTGAGGTAGATACTCTTGATGTATCTCTTTGTGGGCTATGTGCACAGTCTTGTAGTTAAGCTTTGATTGTTGTTGGTATCACTTGTAGGAATTGACCTCCAGGCCAATTGGTTGTGAGGATCAGCTGTGTCTACAATGGGACAATTTCTGTGCTGGAGACATCCTTATAAAGCAAGACTTGCTTCAGTGGGGCTTTGGTGCTCACTGAGTCTGCCCCCTGAGTGTGTCCCTTATGGGTCTGAGGATTTGTAATCTTGATGGTTCCACTCTGACCTCTGGATACACTGGCTCTTGGATCTCCAAGGAAGTGCTAATTTAGCCTTTGCCTGAGGCCACCCAGCAGGAGCTATGGAGAGATCTGTAGATTCTTCTTCTCTGTTTGGGTTTTGGAGGTGCCCAGATGAAGCACAGCTGTGAAGCAATGCAAGCTGCTGGGGAGCCTTGGGCCTTCTTTTGGATGTTCTGGGTCTCTCTGACTCAGCTGCAGTTTGTTAGGTAATTTTAGAATTCAAAAGACCACGCCATTCATATGCAAAAGCCTCTGCACACAGTTTGGGTGGGACAGGGTCTCAGGACTGAGCAAACATCAATGGCTTCCCATGAGCCCTGCCCTAAGAGGCCCCCAGGTCTCAGTGTCCCTCGGTAATCACTGCAAGCACCTCTGAAAGAAAGCCGCCCTCAAGTTCTGCCTGCTGCCAGACAGTCCAATTCCTCCCCATATGAGCCTGTTTCCCAGAGTCTTGCCTGGAACTGGAGTTCAGAGTGGTTGGGAGGTTGTGTCTTCCTCCTGATTGAGAAAGACAACCACTTACTCACTTGCCAGCCCTTTCGCGCATGTCTCAGTACCTCTGCACTTACTGCTGCAGCTCCTGTGAGTCTCAGTGTGCTTTTCTCTTTCCTTCTAGTTGTAGAATTTCCACTCAGCCAGCCTTCCTGTGGTTCTGGATGATGTCCATTTTGTCTTTTAGTTGTAGTTTTCAAGTGGTTGTGCGATGCAGCAAGTTCAGGTGTTTACCTATACTGCCATCTTGGTTTCTCCTCCCCACACCTTCTCTTTTAATAGATAGCATTACATAATCAATTGAAAGCAGCATTATATTCTTACCTCATATGTAGCAAAAAATATGACAAATGCTTAACTGGTTCTACAGAATGTTAATATTTTTATCACAGTGATTTGCAGTGTGTGCTCAAAATGTTTAATAGCCAACACTCAAATTAATAAATATTTTAAAATAATAAAGTCCATTTTTTCTCTTTTATGATATTGGTGAGCATTTGTTTCCATTTTTAATAAGCCATGACAGTTTAATAGTAAAAGTGAGAGGGAGGTCCAGAGAGTTCCCATATACTCCCTGAAATTTTCCAATTTCTGTGGTGTAAACACTCCCACAATGACCACTTTCAAGCTTCAACTTTACTTCACCAAATAGTTTGGGAATAATGAACATAATTATCTATCCTGACCTGATCTGAGCTTGTTTCAGCACAATACTGGGTCTTTAATCACATACTTTTGAAGCAATATAAATAATTTTATGCTGCTTCTACTATTGGAATTTTTTAGAGTAACTTATCTTTTTACAATGTTTGTAGTAATAAGCTTTTAAGAGCCAATAAGAGATAAAGATAACATATAAACCAGATTAAACAACCTAGGTATCATATCAAATAATGTTATTTTTAGGTTGTTGCTTTACTTTATACCTATTTCTCTGCATCTTAGTCCTATATATTTTCTTCTCTTTAAAAATAAAAAATAAAGTAAAATAAAACACAACTTATTTTTAAACAACTGTTTTTAATTGATTTGAGAATGGAGAAGGGAGAGAGATAGAGACAAAGAGAGAAACATTGATTGGTTGCCCCCTGAACTCACTCATATGAGCCCCAACCAAGGATTGAACCCCCAACCTAGGTATGCGCCCTGACTGGAATTGAACCTGACTTCTTCTGGTGTTTAAGTTGATGCTTCAACCAACTGAGCCACACCAGCCAGGACTTATTTTCTGTTGCTATTCAGTGTATACAGAAATGCAAATGTATAATGTTTTAATATTTTAAGAATTACACTGAACATTCACTGATATCCCAAAAATATCAAAGAGGTGCCATTATTTAATACTTAACTAATTTTGAAAGTTAGAATTTCAGTGAGGGGCAATAATATTACAATAGGTGGAAAATTATGTGTGTGTTTTTTATTTTTTAATGTAATAGTAAGCCTGGTCGCCATGGCTCAGTGGTTGAGTGTTGACCTATTCAAGTCAGGGCTAATGTCCAGATTGTGGTTTCAATCCCCAGTGTGGTGTGTACAGGAGGCAGCTAATCAATGATTCTCTCCTATCGTTGGTGTTTCTATCTCTCTCTCTCTTCCTCTCTGAAATCAATATATTTTTAAAAAGTAATAATAATAATATGTAATAGTGAAAAATACCTGAAAAGGAATAGTCATCATTCTAATATTTTACACATCTATTCTACAATATTATAGGTCTATCACTTAAAAGACTAGAACAAAGCCTGTTAACCTTATTTAATCATAGCCACAGAGTAATAAAAATATAAACCCAAAATATAAGCTAGTGAAACTCTTATTTTACTTTTAACACAGTTCAGTGTGGAATAACAATGTTTTGTAATAAAAATGGAATTCACGTGCCATAGCCTCGAAGGCCCTAGTGCAGTGGTTGGCAAACTCATTAGTCAACAGAGCCAAACAGTACAACGATTAAAATTTCTTTTGAGAGACAAATTTTTTAAACTTAAACTTCTTCTAACACCACTTCTTCAAAATAGACTTGCCCAGGTTGTGGTATTTTGTGGAAGAGCCACACTCAAGAAGCCAAAAAGCCACATGTGGCTCCTGAGCCACAGTTTGCCGACCATGGGCCTAGGGTATATCTTCGTCTAGGGCAGTGATCAGCAAACCGCTGCTTGTGAGTCACATGTTGTAGAATGTGTTCTAACGCCATTTCTTCAAAATAGACTCACCCAGGCCGAAAACTGACTTCTGCACATGGGCCACAAAGTTTCAATCTCACTGTACGTGCGCAACCACACATGGTATTTTGTGGAAGAGCCACACTCAAGGGGCCAAAAAGCCATATGTGGCTCGTGAGCCACAGTTTGCCAACCACTGCCCTAGAGAACACTCCAGGCATTCAGGATTATACCTTAGTCTGCTAACCAGACTATTCCGTGACTGAAGCTCAGTACTGAATCATTCTTATCCCTGGTGATTAAGATGGTCTGGTTTAGAGGTGTGCCTAGCCTACTGCATGCCAGAAATAAATATAAATGGTACCAGAAGAAAAAAAAAACTTCAAAATCACACATTATATCTGCATTATGTTGTTGTATATTTGATTCTATCTCAACAAACTAGAAATAGAAAGAAACTTCCTCAAACTAATAGACATTAAAAGCATTCTTGCAGCTAACATCATATTACACAGTTCAATGTGTAATAAGAATGTTTTGGTCAATAAGGAACCACATATTGGGTAGTGGCTCCTTAAGATTATAATGTAACTGAAAAATTCCTCTTATCTAGTGGCTTTAGCCTTCATTAGGTTAAAGCAGAAGACATTAATTACATGTTTATGGTGATACTAGAATAAACAAATTTACTGTGCTGTTAGTTGTATAAAAGTATAGAACAGACAATTATGTACATAATACTTGATAATGATAATAAATGATTTTGTTACTGGGTTATATATTTACCATGACATATTTACTATGCTTTTCAATATTACTTTAGAGTGTACTCTCTCTAAATATAAAAAAATTTGTTGTAAACAGTATGCTGTGTTGTGCTAGCAGAGCCTCATACCGCTCATGTTTCTGTGTGTTTTGATTGAATCATTTTCCTCACATTTGATTTAATCTTGTGTTTTGAATCCTGGGAGCAAAAGGCTATACCAGAAAGCCTACGTGTATAATGGGATATGCCATCAAGGTTTGCGTAAGCACACTCTATGATAATCACATGATGAAAAATTTACCAAATGGTGCATCTTTCAGAATATGTTCCTGTCTCATTAGGTGGCACATGATTGTACATTTAAATATATAGTTTATAAATATTTAAAGTCAAACTATAAAATAATCTTTCAAAATTTCACATCATGTAAAATTTCTTCCCATCCACATACATGTATTTGTACATTTTAAGTCCTGTACTTGTCTGATCTGAAAATAGTTCATGAATTATGATTCCCCACCCCCCACCTATTACCTCAAACATCCAACAATCCATACACTGGTCCTCACTCTTGAAATTTTTTTATGATCATTTGGTAGAGGCCCTGTCCTAACCTTAAGATTTGACCTCAGTCAAATGTCTTGATCTCTTCTCTAGTTTTGCAGATATTGTTAGAGCTAATTTTATTCATTCCAAGACTTTCTCAATTCCTTTTACTCCAGTTCTGCTTACTGGTACCATTTTCATTAGTAAACCATATTTGGGCCCAGCAGAGTTAAGGAGTTCTAAGAAATGGGGTGAGATAGTAAATTGAGCATCAAATTTCTGTGTATACACATAATTCCTTAATCAGTGCAGTTTGTTCTTGTGATTCCAGGAATTTTCTAATGATCCATAGGAATGTAGAAATAATTGCATTAAAAGACTAGGCCATGGATGTGACATTTAAGTGCAGAAATGATAAGGCAATTACTATTTTTAAAAAGTACTATGTGAACACACTGAGGCTAGACTTTTCTCTCCTTGATAATCATAATATGCAAAGTTCTACTGTAAAAAGAATCACTCACTGGCCTTGTAAAAGCTGTAAAACATGAAAGGAATTTCTTCTTTTCCACAAGAAAGGAAATAACACAAAAATGACAAGTGCCAAGTATCATCAAATAATAAAATAGATTTACAAATTTTTAAAGCTCTTTCTCTTTTCAAAATTTGCCAAGATATGGTACCTCATTTCATTGTTTGGCAGGTGGACATCCTTCAGCAATAAGTTGGATGGTAGAAGATATTCCCTGAACAATTATTTAGATTCAAGAAAGTCTCACTGGAGTGAATTCTTTGACAAATTGATAACTTAAGGCCATTTCTGAGTATGAGTGTTGGATTAAATTATTTCAGGAATACCGCTAATCTTTAAAAAATCAAAACTGGCCAAGATCAATTTTGTCCAGCCAGTGTTGCTCAGTGGTTGTCAACCCATGAACCAGAAGGGCTGTGCAGGAGGCATATTGACGATTCTCACTCATCATGGATGTTTTTCTCACTCCCTCTCATTGAAATCAATACAAATATTTTAAAATACCAATTTAATACGAAAAATAGTCCAGTGCAAAAGTAAACATAATGATCACAAGAGGAAAAAAGTTTAATTTAGAATATTTTCAAAAAACAGATTCAAACTTTTGCCTGATAGCTGATTATATATATATATATCAAAGAACATGCTCTCATTCAACAAATCCTCAACATGCATTTAGATATATAAATGAAGACACTGAACAAAAATAACAAGTAAAGCACACTAAATTATTTATGGTTGGCACTGATAATAGCAGTGTGTTGATGTTTTGTATCAAGTAATACGTAAAAGTAGCAAAAGCATGCATTGCTTATGGTCTATATATTTTATCAAGGACCTATTTTCATTAACCACACATTTATGTGCTCTCAGAAATTGCATATGACAAAAGTTTACTATATTCTATCAAACTGCTAATAGAACTAGGATCACAAACACAATAAATTTATGGTGCAGTCTAGGATATTGCCTTGGATATGGGGCTGGTGTAACAAAATATCATAAATTATATAGCTTATAAACAACTGAAATTTATGTCTCCCAGGTGTGGATGCTGGAAGTTTGAGATCAGAGTAAGATTCTGGTAGGAATCCTCTTCAGGTTGCAGATTGCCTACTTCTTATATCCTACAACAGCAGTTAAGCAGAGACAGAAAGCAATTTCTCTACTGAGTTTTAAGGGATACTGATGGCATTCGTGATGGCTCCACCTTTAGGACTTCATTTAATCCTAATAATTTCACTAGGGCACCACCTTATTGCATCATATTGTGAGGGAGGGTTTGGAAGACACAAACATCCCCTCCATAACAGATGTCATACATCATTCCTTAATAAGTGGAATTTATTCATGTGATTTCAGGAACCCTCAGGAGCTCTGCCCTGGACTGGTGGGGTCAAAAAGGGGGCTGCAGCCCTAAGTGGTTTGGCTCAGTAGATAGAGCATCAGCCTGCAGACTGAAAGATCCCCAGTTCGATTCCAGTCAAGGGCACGTACCTTGGTTGCAAGCACATCCCTAGTAGGAGGTATGCAGGAGGCAGCTGATCCAAGTTTCTAACTCTCTATCCGTCTCCTTTCCTCTCTGTAAAAAAATCAATAAAATACTTTTTTTTTAAGAAGGGTGTTTCATTGGCCAGTGCTGCCATGTGCCACTAGGTGCTGCCCTTGAGCAGGATCTTGTGCCCCCTGAAAAAGTTCCCTAGGATCCTTAGCTGGTGGCCACTCTGAGCCCAGAAATCTCTGCTATAAGTGAGGGACATCGGGTAGATCCTTCATCCCCAGAGCGGGTAAGTGCAGAGAGGAATCAAGCAAGTGGGACTTGTATTCCTGCTGAGGCTGCTGACCAAGGCTTATGCTACCAGGACACTACCAAGGCTGAAATATTTAAGAATGTAGGTATAACTGCATTAAATGACTAAGTTATGGGTGTGACATTTCAGTGTAGACATGGCAAGGCAGTCACTATAAAAGTGATATAAAATATGAAATTAACATAAGAGTTGCAAGGATTTCAGCAGTATGGGGGATTCATGAAAACTGTGGGTTGTTTTTTTTTTTTTTTTGGTTTGTTTTTGTTTTTAAGCATCTTCAAACAAGATTTTTTTCTGCAATCCTTTGTCTGTAATTCTTGATCAAAAGTGTAAAACAACTTCTTATCTTCTTAAGCTAAGATTTCCAATCAGGTATCTTTGTCAAAAATAGTGTGGGGTTGTCAACCAAAGAAAAAGCAGAGGAATTTAGGAAAAGATTAACATTAATAGTTAAATAAAGTTCTCTTGGTAGACAAAATGATGACCTCCAAAATTACCAGAAATTACACTCAATATTCTTTTTTTATCTTAGAAGGTTTAATTGAATTTTAGCTATGTATCTCTAAATAATGTTCATTCACAACATTTAAGAAAAGAGGTTTGCTCAAATAGATAAAGAATTATATATTTCCAAATATATAAATATCAAAGAAACAGATGAAGTAGGATGGTAAAAATTATTATGGTGAAGTCTTTTGTTATGGGCATAATAACAGATGAATACATAAATTAGAAGATGGTAAGAAAGATAACAGTTATGTAAAAGTGGTGTAAATAGGATTAGATTAATATTACTTTATTACTAAGAACAGATCTAGGAAAATAAGTAGAAATAATACGAACTGCAGACTAATGTATTATAAAAATAGAATCTTCTTGCTCACTGTCTCTCCATCTTTTGCACAGACAATGAATTGTCCATAGTTAAAGTATCAAGAATGAGACCTACATAGCTATTTCTTAAAGTTGTATTATATAAAAAGGACTATTAAATTATGTCAGAATAATAAATAATATTTTTGAAAACTTTAAAGAATGTAAGTCTTCTTTAAATCCAAAAGAATGTTATTTGTAACATGGTTCTACGTAATCAAAACAGTAGGCATTTTATTTTTTTATTTAACACATGAAAAGAACAGACAAGTGGCTATTCAAGAGGTTAATATTATTCAGTAATAATGAAAAGCAAACCAAAATCTCAAATAAATTTGTTTAAGAAATCTTCAAATTTTTAAAGTTAACAATATAATGCCAAGAGTGGACCACATGTAAACTAGAGTCTAGGAGATTATAATGTGGCAATGTAGATTCATCAATTGTAGCAAAGTACCACTCTGGCAGGGAGTGATGATAATGGAGAGATTATATATGTTTGGGACCATGGGTATATGGGAGATCTCTATATCTTCCCTTCAATTTTTTGTGAATGTAAAATTGCTCTTAATAAATTATCTTAAAAAAGACAATGGCTGGAAGTATGACAAAATATTTTTTCATCAATATGTAAGTGAAGCCAATAAGCAATGTATTAATAATAAAATCTCTACATTATCTTGGAATTTTTAGCTGAAATAATTTTCAGAAAGTTTTATTCAATAACATTGAATTGAATCAAAAGACTGTAATCACTGATTTCTTTTAACCCTAACCCTAACCCTAACCAACCACAGAATACCAGTAACCACTTAATAACATACTTGTTAATTTAGAAACTTGTGTTTTATATGTTTTTTATTTAATAAATCTTTATTGTTCAGATTATTACATTTGTTTCTCTTTTTCCTCCCATAGCTTCCCTCCACCCAGCTCCCTCATCCAGAGGTGTATGACTGGTCTCTCCCTGCACCCCCCTCACCCCTTTCCTCCTGAGAATTGTCAGTCCACTCCTTTTCTATGCTCCTGACTCAATTATATTCACCAGTTTATTCTGTTTATCAGATTTTTAATTGACTTAATTTTTAGATTTACTTGTTGATAGATATGTATTTGTTGTTCATAATTTTTATCTTTACCTTTTTCTTCTTTCTCTTCTTAAGGAGTACCTTTCAGCATTTCATATAATACTGGTTTGGTGTTGATGAACTCCTTTAGCTTTTTCTTATCTGTGAAGCTCTTTATCTGCCCTTCATTTTTGCTATTCATCACTTTGAATATTTCTTGTCACTCCCGTCTGGCCTACATAGTTTCTGTTGAGGAATCAGCTGACAATCGTATAGGTGTTCACTTGTAGGTAATGAACTGTTTTTCTCTTGCTGCTTTTAATATTATCTCTTTGTCTTTTGCTCTTGGCATTTTAATTATGATGTGTCTTGGTGTGGTCTTCTTTGGATTCCTTTTATATGGAGTTCTGTGTGCTTCCTACTCTTGTAAGTCTATTTCATTCACCAGGTGTGGGAAGTTTTCAGTCATTATTTCTTCAAATAAGTTTTCAGTATCTTCCTCTCTCCTCTGGCACCCCCATAATTCTGATGTTGGTATGCTTGAAATTGTCTCAGAGGCTCCTTACATTATCTTCACATTTTTTAATTCTTTTTTCTTCTTGCTTTTCCAGTTGAGTGTTTTCTGCTTCTTTGTATTTCAAATCTTTGACTTGATTCTTGCATTCATCTAGTCTGGTGTTAGGTCTCTGTATAATATTTTTATTTCAGTCAGTGTATGTTTAATTTCTAGTTGGTCCTTTTTCATCTCCTCTTGGGTCTTGCTAACTATATCCATCTTTTCTAGGAAATTCTTGAAAAAGCTTATAACCATGGTTTTGAACTCTATATCAAGTCATTTGTTTTCCTCCATTTCTTTCGTTTATGATCTGTTCTTTGTCTCCGCATTTTCACTATTCCGAGAGAAGTTCTGTGTTGGAATCAGCCTTATGATACAAGACTTGCAAAACTGCAACAACCTCTCTGTTGAGCTTAGATGGGGTGGAGTCTCAGGTCTTAGCAGTCTGCCTTGGCTTCCAGTCAGCCCCACCCTACTCAGCCCCTGGGTCTCAAGTGTCTCTGGTAATTGTTGCAGCCTCTCTGTGCGAACACACACGTGTGCCTCTAGTCCTCTGCGTTTCCGGCTCCCCTGTGCTCCAGGACCCATAAGATTCTGGGTCCTCAGGGTCCTCCCCAAAACTGGGGTTCAGTGCAGTTAGACATGGCATAGTTGGGAGGCTCTGTCTCCTGCCCACTAGAGAAAGCTAGTGGCACAATCTGCAGTCTGTCTTCTGTGCTCAGTGGTGTGCGTGCACCCAGATCTCTGCCCTTTTGCAGCTCCCCTAAATTTCCATGCACTCCTCCTTTTTCACAGTCCAGACACCCCCATATGAGTCTCACCTGGAACTGGGGTTCAATGCCGTAGGATAAGGGGTTCAATGCAGTTGGAAATCTCTGTCTCCCTTCTGCCAGAGGAAGCCAGCCAGGCACTCCACCGCCCTCTCTCTCCATGCACGTGTCTTCGTATTTCATCTTTTTGCAACTCCTCTGAGTCTCTGTGAGCCCCTCTCTTTCCTTCTAGTTGTAGAATTTCCACTCAGCCAGCTTTCTGGTGGTTCGGGTTGATGTCCGTTCTGTCTTTTAGTTGTAGTTTTGAAATTGTTGTGCTAGGCAGCAGTTTAGGTGTTCACCTATGCCACCATCTTGGTTTCTTCCTCTGTTTTATGTGTTTTTAGTTGAATATATTTGCAGGCAAACTTAAGATTTTTAAAACTGAGAGAGAATCCAAGATGGCGGCATAGGTAAACACCTACACTGCTGCCTCGCACAATTTCAAAATTACAACTAAAAGACAGAAAGGACATCATCCAGAACCACATGAAAGCTGGCTGAGTGGAAGTTCTACAGCAAGAGGGAAGGATAGGGGCTCATGGAGCCGCAGAGGAACTGCAAAAAGCTGAGGTATGGAGACACGCGCGCTGAGAGAGCGGGTGCCGGAATACCTGGCTGGTTTTCTCTGGCAGGAGGGAAACGGAGACTCTAAAGAAATTGAACCCCTTATTTTACGACACTAAACCCCAGATCCAGCCGAAACTCATACGGGTGGAGTTTAGACTGTGAAAAGGGAGAAGTGTATGGAAATTCAGGGGAGTTGCAAAAGATCAGAGGACTGGTAGTGTGAATGGCACTGCGCAGAGGACAGATTGCTGATTGTGTCGCTGGCTTTTCCCAGTGGGCGGGAGACAGACCCTCCCAACTGTGCCACTTCAGACTCCACTAAGCCCCTGTTTCGGGTGAATCCTGGGCACCTAGACTCGTGTGATCCTGGAGTGCAGGGGAGCCGGAAAGGCAGCTGTCTAGAGGCACTGTGAGCACGCTCGCACAAGGACTGCTCCAGCCATTACCCAGTCACGTGAGACTCAGGGGCCGGAGGGCGGGGCCGACTGGAAGGCAAGGTGGTCACTTAAGCCCTGAGACTCCACCCATCCCAAACTCAACAGAGGCTTCTTCGGTTTTGCAAGTCTGGTATTATAAGGCTGAATCCAACACAGAAGTTATCCCAGCATAGTGAAAATGCAGAGACAAGAGAAGGGATCACAAACAAAAGAAATGGAGAAAAAAAAAACGACTCGATATAGAGTTCAAAACCACACTTATAAGGTTTTTCAAGAATATGCTAGAAAAGTTGGATAAAGTTAGCGAGAGCCAAGAGGAGATGAAAATGGACCAACTAGAGACACTGACTGAAATAAAAAATATTATACAGAGTCCTAACAGCAGACTACAGGAAGGCAAAAATCAAGTCAAAAATTTGAAATATAAAGAAGCAGAAAACATTCAACTGGAAAAGCAAGAAGAGAAAAGAATCCAAAAATGTGAAGATAATGTAAGGAGCCTCTGGGACAGCTTCAAGCGTACCAACATCAGAATTGTGGGGGTGCCAGAAGAAGAGAGAGAGCAAGATACTGAAAACCTACTTAAAGAAATAATGACTGAAAAGTTCCCACATCTGGTAAAAGAAATAGACTTACAAGTCCAGGAAGCACACAGAACCCCATATAAAAGGAATCCAAAGAGGACCACACCAAGACACATCATCATTAAAATACCAAGAGCAAAAGACAAAGAGAGACTATTAAAAGCAGCAAGAGAAAAACAGTTTATTACCTACAAGGGAGCACCCATACGACTGTCAGCTGATTTCTCAACAGAAACAATGCAGGCGAGACGGGAGTGGCAAGAAATATTCAACGTCATGAATAGCAAGAACCTACAACCAAGAATAATCTATCCAGCAAAGCTATCATTCAGAATTGAAGGGCAGATAAAGAGCTTCACAGATAAGAAAAAGCTAAAGGAGTTCATCAACTCCAAACCAGTATTATATGAAATGCTGAAAGGTACTCTTTTAGAAGAGGAAGAAGAAAAAGGTAAAAGATAAAAAATTATGAACAACAAATACATATCTATCAACAAGTGAATCTAAAAATTAAGTGAATTAAAATTTGATCAACAAAATAAACTGGTGAATATAATAGAATCAGGAGCACAGAAAGGGAGTGGACTGATAATTCTCAGGGGGAAAGAGATGAAGGGTGTACAGGGAGAGACTGGACAAAAATCATACACCTATGGATGAGGTCAAATGGAGGGAGGTAAGGGCAGACGGAAGGGTGGGAGCTGAGTAGAGGGGTGCTTTGGAGGGGAAAAAAGAGAAACAAATGTAATGATCTGAATAATAAAGATTTAATTTTTTAAAAAAAAAGAAAAAAAAATTTTTAAAACTAATTTTGATCTCTAGGTGATTAATGTGAGAGCAATAGATTTTGTGCATTCATTTTTTTCTTAACTTTTAAAATGCCCATCCTAATTGAAAGCCTCATCTCAAGTATTACTCATCGCACTGTCAAGAAAAACAAACTATAGAATACAGCTTGGTTTACCTTTTCTTTAAATGTGGCCATTTTGTTGGCTTATACATTCTGTGAGCATTTGAACATCACTAGATGGTTAGACAATTGAAACTCATAAAAAAATTATAGTATTGGCTTAAAGACTAACAAGTTTGAACCTCATCAATGATCCTTATAGTAGGGATCTGTATAAGCCAAATCTGGGCAAGGTCATTAATCGTAATAGCTCTTTCTTAAAGTTGTATTATATAAAAGGAATTCTTGTTATAATCCTTGAATCATAGAGCTATTTCTTAAAGCGCTCTTTTTAAAATGTAGATATGGCATATGGCCATTTTCCATGCTACAGTGGAGGAATTGAGTAATTACAAAAGAAACCAACTTTTCAAAATGAATTAAAGCCTCAATATGAAGTCAATTTTATGCAGCAGATGTTTAGAGAAGAAATATACTTTCAAATACAATTTGCTCTAATAAAACTATAATATTTTCCAGGGTTCTCATCCTCATTTTAAGAAGACTTCCACATGAGTTGCATGTTTGACTAACCTTCCTGAAAATGAGAATAAGGTAAGGGAAGTATAAAGTATGCTGAATTATGTGTTAGATGTCTCTATTCTGCTGGGATGACAGAGGGAGGAAGAAAAGAAAAACAAAACACTTTATGTTTAATATTTCTCTCTTAGATTTGAAGCTTTATTTTATGGTTAGAAATAATTAAGATAGACCATAATGTCCTGGTTTGATTTTATTAGTCTAAATATAATGTGATTTCATTTTAATAATATTTGATGTATTGCTTGGCCACACTGAGTAATTCCTATGTATATTGGTCTATTTTTAGCATTTTTAATTATTGGATATCTGTATTAAAATATTTTACATTGTAGCTAGAAATATTCTATGAGCAAAAGTCAATGAGAGGAAAACAACTTTATTAAATAAAATATTATTGAATTGTTTCTCTTTAAAAAAAAAAAGAAAGAACTCATATAACCTAACCCACAGAGCTGAAAATACATACTAAAATTGTATGCTGTCCCTGATTTAGAAGGAAGTTTTAAAAGAAACCTGTGGACAATGGTCTCTGCCTGTACAATTCTATCAACTTTCTGGATGAACCAGAATTTACCAAGAAAAACTACTGTATTGGCATTAGACTCATTGTATTCACATCTACATGCAAGTCTACAGGTAAAATTGGAGATTCTTAACATATATTTAAATATTCTAGAAATTGGGTTTTATAGTAACTTTCAGATAACCCCTGATTGGATTTTGGGGGCTTTCACTGATTTATAAAAATAAGCTCACTATCCTGAAGTATTGGCTCTAGAAGGACAGCTCACTCTTCTATCTCCTCTCACTTCAGCACACACACTCAATGTGTGAAACTCAATAGAGATTAGTCAAATTGTAACAAACCTATACTTTATCGTATTGTTCTACTAGAGGCCCGGCGCACAAGTTCATGTACAGGTGGGGTCCGGCCAGCTAGGGGGAAGGGACAGGGGGAGGGGATGCAGGAGGTTGACTGGCTTGCCCCGCCCCAATGGGGGGGGGCAAATTGGGAGTGGGGCTGTCCTGGGGAGGGGCCACAGGCAGTTGGTGGGCTGGCTCCAACCCCAGTCGAACTCCCAGTCAAACTCCCAGTCGAGGAAACAATTTGCATATTAGCCTTTTATTATATAGGATCATTTCATGTTCAAACAGGAAGGCAGAGCACTATGAGTTGTGTGTAGTATTGCTAGTCAGTGGAAAAAGTTGTTAGTTTTTTGTTTTTTTTCATTGAAATTGAGCTTAATACAACCTATGGATGTGCTGGGATGTAAACTGCTGAAAGGGTCCTGAGGAAAACTTCATCAGCATGGAGCTTACAAGAGGCTAGAGCACTGGAATGGAAAGGTAAAGAAGACCATTGCAGAAGTCTACATTGTTTGTTGGTTTTCTGTCATTACTGCCTTGGTGAGTTTGCTGCAAAATATCTGGTGTAGGCCTGAGTCACTATTGGTCAGCAAGACCAGCAGTTAGGAATTAGAACATTTTATGTTGAACCGAAAGCAAAGTATAAACTAGAGTTTGTAGGCCACTCTACATCGATTCCTCACAGACTAACCAACCACCACCAGCAGACCTTCCTGACTGCTGCTTTCTCATGCATATTTCTTGGGTAACCAAACTACAACAGGAATCATACATTGAAGAGAATGCTAGGACACTTTAAGGTATACTTAAATTGTCAGTCTTAAACCACGGATTTGATTGTGTCTGAAAGAACAGTACAATTTAAAATACTTTTAATTATACGTATTATATGTATTTGTGTGTGTGTGCATCTCTGTGTAATAAGTCATTAATGAAATAGATATGTCAGGCCAACTTGGGGAACTCACCAGCAGTAATAGAAGTTTTATAACATATCTTTTTTACTGCTGCATAGTATTGCACAGAATTATATAATATATATAATTCATATTAGATGTTTACTTGAATGTTTAATCACAAAATATTCAAGATAAAGCACTATATAGCTCTAAAATTCTGATTGTATATTTCAAATATTTTGGAAAAAAATAAATTTGAAAGTGTGATACAGTCAGTTTTAAAGAAGAAGGAATAAAATATAACCAATGCTTAATAATAGTAAAGATATTTTTATGCTATAGTAAAAATTTCTTATATGGTCTAAGTCCTTAATTTTTTTCATCTTTATTGTTGAAAGTATTATATATGTCCCCTTTTTTTCTCCATTGACCCATTCTAGTCCTCCTCACTCTCCACTCCAGGCCTTCACCACACTATTATCTGTGTCCATGAGTTAGGCATATCCTATATAATAAAAGGGTAATATGCAAATTGTCCCTAATGGCAAAACAACAGGCAACAACTGGTCGCTATGACATGCACTGACCACCAGGGGGCAGACTCTCAACACAGAAGCTGCCCCTTAGTGGTCAGTGCGCTTCCACAAGGGTACCGTTGCTCAGGCAGAGGCTGCCCAACACAGCTGCTGTGGTGGGAGCCACTCCCACCTCTTCAACAATGCTAAGGATGTCCAACTAACAGCCTAGCCTTCCTCGAGGGCTTCCATTAGTTAGACATCCCCCAAGAGCTCCCAGGCTTCCAGAGGGCACAAGCCAGGCTGCAGGACCCCTCAGAGTGCATGAATTTCCTTGCATTAGGCTTCTAGTATGCATATAAGTTTTTTGGTTGATCTCTTCTCACCCACCCCCACCTTCCCTCTGAGATTAGACAATCTGTTCCATGCTTCTATGTCTCTGGTTCTCTTTTGTGCATCAGTTTATTTTGTTCATTAGATTCCACATATAAGTGAGATCATGTGATATTAGTCTTTTCTGACTGGTTTATTTCGCTTAGCATAATATTCTCAAGGTCCCTCCATACTGTCTCAAAGGATAAGAGAACCTTCTTTTTTACTGCTGCATAGTATTGCACAGAGAAAATGTACCACAGCTTTTATATCCACTCATTTATTGATGGGTACTTGGGCTGTTTCAAGATCTTAGCTAATGTAAATTGTGCTGCTATGAACATAGGGGTGCATACAGCTTTCTGATTGATATTTGGGTTTCCTAGGATATATTCCTAGAAGTGGGATCACTGGGTCAAATGGCAATTCCATATTTAATTTTATTAAGAAACTCCATACTGTTTTCTACAATGTCTGCACCAGTCTACATTCCCACTAGCAGTGTATTGGAGTACCCTTTTCTCCACATCCTCGCCAGCACTTGTCCTTTGTTCATTTGTTGATGATAGCCATTCTGACAAGTATGAGATAGTACCTCATTCTGATGATCAGTGTCTATGAGCATTTTTTCATATGTATCTTGATGATCTGTATGTCCACTCTGGAGAAGTGTCTATTTAGGTTCTTTGCCCACTTTTTAATTACATTGTTTATCTTCCTTTGGTTAAGTTGTATGAGTTCTTTATATATTTTGGATATTAACCTTTTACCATATGTATCATTACCAAATACTGTATGTTCTCCTTTTCATTTTGTTGATGGCTTCTTTTGCTTTGCAGAAGCTTTTTATTTTTATGTAATTCCATTTTTTTGTTTTCTCCTCAGTTTCCCTTCCTAGGAGTTGTATCCACAAACATATTGCTACAAGAATTATCTGAAATTTTGTTGCCTACGGTTTCTTCTAGGATTTTTATGTTTTCATTATTTACATTTAAGTCTTTTAGCTATTTTGAGTTTATTCTTGTGTATGGTATAAATTGATGGTCTAGTTTTATTTTTTTGCATCTATCTGTCCATTTTTTCAACACCATTTATTGAAGAGACTGTCTTGACTCTCTTGTATGCTCTTGCCTCCTTTGTCAAATATAAATTGAGAGTAATAGATTTGGTTTGGGTCCTTAATAAAAAGTTTGTTTTTTCTCACATCAGTAAATGATAAGTACAGTTGTTTTTCTAATTAATTAATTAAACAAATATTTATGTTTTTAATTAGTTATTGTTCCTTAATCCTATATAATAAAAGAATAAGATGTAAATTAACCATCACTGCATTACACCCACCAGCAAATCAGGAGTGAGTATGCAAATTAACCCAACCAAGATGGCTGCAGCTACAGAGCGAGCAGGAGGCTTGGGTTTCCCTGGCAATGGAGAAAGCCAAGCTTTCCGCACACTCTGGCAGGCCCAGATCTCCACTCAAGGTTACAAAGTTTCAATTATAGAAAATAAATAAATCCCAACAAAAATGGCTATGGCCACAGAGCTGGAGAGAGCAGGAGGCTTGAGTTGTCCCTGGCAATGGAGGAAGCCAAGCTTTCCACACACCCTGGCAGGCCCAGGCCTCCTCTGCTCAAGGCTACAAAATTTCAATTATAGAAGATAAATAAATCCCAACAAAAATGGCTGCAGCCATGGAGCAAGCAGAAGGCTTGGCTCCACTCAAGGCTACAAAGTTTCAATTATAGGAGATAAATAAATCCCAGATACCAGGGCCTCCACTTGGGTCACTGGGGGAGCATGGCTGGCCTGCAAACCACCATAGGCCCCTCGCCCCAAGGGGACCCCCACCCTGATCCAGGACACCCTTCAGGGCAAATCAGCTGCCCCCCCTCCCCAATGCACCAGGCCTCTATCTTATCTAATAAAAAAGTAATATGCAAATTGACCATGGTCAAAGATGGCTGCCCCCATGTGGACACAAGATGGCCAGCAGGGGAGGGCAGTTGACAGGGACCAGGCCTAGAAAGGAAGGCAGTTCTGGTCAATCAGGCCAGCAGGGGAGGGCAGTTGGGATGGAGCAGGTCTTCAAGGGAGGGCAGTTGAGAACAATCAAGCCTGAAGGGGAGGGCAGTTAGGGGGTGACCAGGCTGGCAGAGGAGGGAAATGGGGGTGACAGAGCCTGAAGGGAAGGGCAGTTGAGAGGGACCCAGGCCTGTAGGGGAGAGCAGTTGGGGGGGACTAGGTTGCAGGAGAGAGCAGTTAGGAGTGACCAGACCTGCGGGGGGGGGGCAGTTAGGGACAAACAGGCTGGCAGGAGAGTGGTTAGGGGGTAATCAGGCTGGCAGGCAGACACGGTTAAGGGCAATCAGGAAGGCAGACAGGCGAGCAGTTGGAAGTCAGCAATCCTGGATTGTGAGAGGGATGTCCCAAATTGGAGAGGGTGCAGGCTGGGCTGACGGACAACCCCCCCCCCAATGCACAAATTTCATGCACTGGGCCTCTAGTATGAAAATAAAGGTAATTGAAGTCAAGAGAGAAAATTCCAGACATTGCAGTTTATGTGTATCCACCAAAATCATGAAGAAGAAATATTTTGGTGTATAAGGGCAGAAGTTACTTTTTAACAGAATAGCTACTTCCTGCTCTGTTAAGGAATATGGAAAGGCTGAAAAGTTATGTTCCTAATGTAATTTCTTACTACACTGTAGCTGGTAGCCACAATTAGCCTTTTTTTTTTCATTAAGCCAAATACTTTGTGCTCTATTAAAATTGAAATATACCCAGAGAAATTGAACAGTACTTATGATTTAAATATAATATTTAAAATATTCTATTAGTTCACTCACACATTCATCAAATATGCAAATGTGGGTTGGCTAGTTTGTGTGAAGGAGGCATAGTGGAAAGAAAGGAGCAGAAAAAATAAATGAAGATAAATTAGTAATTTTTAATTTTTTTTCTCCAGTGCTTTATTTTTTTATTTATATTTTTAATTCTAATAAATCTTTATTGTTCAGATTATTACAATTGTTCCTTTTTCCCCCTCCATATCTGCCCTCCATCTGGTTTACCACCCCACCCTCTGTCCTTACCTCCCCCCATTGTCTTCATCCATAGGTGTATAATTTTTCTCCAATCTCTCCCTGCACACCCCTTCATCTCTTTCCCCCTGAGAATTATCAGTCCACTCCCTTTCTATGCACCTAATTCTATTATATTCACCAGTTTATTCTGCTCATTAGATTTTCAGTTCACTTGTTGATAGATATGTATTTATTGTTCATAATTTTTACCTTTATCATTTTCTTCTTCCTTTTCTTAAAGAATACATTTCAGCATTTCATATAATACTGGTTTGGTACTGATGAATTCTTTTAGTTTTTTCTTATCTGTGAAGCTCTTTTTTTGCCCTTCAATTCTGAATGATAGCTTTGCTGGGTAGAGTAATCTTGGTTGTAGGTTATTGCTATTCATCACGTTGTATATTTCTTGCCACTGCCATCTGGCCTGCAGAGTTTCTGTTGAGAAATCAGCTGATCCTGTAAGTAATTAACTGTTTTTCTCTTGTTGCTTTTAATATTCTCTTTTTGTCTTTTGCTCTTGGTATTTTAATTATGTTGTGTCTTGGTGTGGATTCCTTTTGTTTGGGGTTCTGTGTGCTTCCTGGACTTGTAAATCTATTTCTTTCACCAGGTAGGGGAAGTTTTCAGTCATTATTTCTTTAAATAGGCTTTCAGTATCTTGCTCTCTCTCTTCTTCTGGCACCCCCATAATTCTGATGTTGGTATGCTTAAAGTTGTCCCAGAGGCTCCTTACACTATCTTCACATTTTTGGATTCTTTTTTGCTTTTCCAGTGGAGTGCTTTTTGCTTCTTTGTATTTCAAATCTTTGACTTGATTCTTGCGATCCTCTAGTCTGCTGTTAGGTTTCTGTATAATATTTTTTTATTTCAGTCAGTGTATGTTTAATTTCTAGTTGGTTCTTTTTCATCTCCTCTTGGGTCTCACTAAATTTATCCACTTTTTCTAGTAAACTCATTAAAAACCTTATTACCGTGGTCTTGAACTCTATATCCAGTCATTTGTTTTCCTCCATTTCTTTCATTTGTAATCTGTTCTTTAGTCTCCACATATTTCACTGCTTCCCTGAGTTGGTAGAGTAGCTTTGTGTGCTAGCTGTCCTATGTGGCCCAGTAGGACATCTGCCTCTCCAGTTACCTGAGGTGGACACTCTTGGTGCACCCCTTTGTGAACTGTGTGTACAGTCTTGTTATAGTTAATTCTTGATTGTTGTTGGTTATCACTAGGGGAAATTGACCTCCAAGCCAATTGGTTGTGAGGATCAGCTGTGCCTGCACATGCAGGCTTGCCTCCAGACTTCTGGCTTTCGGGCGTGCACACACGTGCACGAGCTTCCGGAACTCTGCCTTTCAGTTCCCCTGCGTTTCCGTGCGTTCTAGGGACCCGTATGAGTCTGGGTCCCCAGGGTCTCACCCGAAACTGGGGTTCAGTGCAGTTGGACCTTGATTTCAGTGCTGTTGTAAGGTTCTGTTTTCCTCCTGCTAGAGGAAGTCGGGCACAATCAGCAATCAGTACTGTGTGTGTGCACTTTCATACGCACTTTCGCATATACTTTTGTGAGCCCCCAGGCTTCTGTCTTTCGCAACTCCCCTAAGTTTCTGTGCACTCCTTCATTTTCACAACAGTCCAGACTCCCCCTATGAGTCTCTCGTAAAGCTGGGGTTCAGTGCAGTTGGGATTTTCCATCTCCCTCACGCTAGATGAAACCAGCCAGACACTCCTCGGGCCGTCCTCTCCAGGAGCATGTCTCCATACCTCAGCTTTTTACAACTCCTCTGAGTCTTTGTGAGTCCCTCTCTTTACTACTAGTTGTAGAATTTTTCACTCAGCCAGCTTCTCTGTGGTTCTGGATAGTGTTCGTTCTGTCTTTTAGTTGTAGTTTTGAAATTGTTGTGCGAGGCAGCAGCTTAGGTGTTCACCTATGCCGCCATCTTGGTTTCTCTTTCCCTAATCAGTAAGTTTTAATTTAGTAAAATCTAATTTTTACAACATGGTTTACCCACAGTGTACATCTAGTAAGCACCTTCATATGAAAAGTAATTAGTATGTTGCAGAACTGTGACTTAACCACCTTTGAAGAAAGCATCTTTCTTTTTCTTAAAATCTTCATGTTAGGAGTCTTACTACAGAATTATTGCATAAGGAATTCAGAGTTCTACATAGCTTTCAAATGCTCCTCTTTCTTTCTTTTTTAATTTTTTATTTATTTATTTATTTATTTATTTATTTATTTTAAAATTAAATCTTTATTATTCAGATTATTACATTTGTTTCTCTTTTTTCCCCTCCATAGCACCCCTCCACCCAGCTCCCACCCCTCCCTCTGCCCTTAGCTCCCTCCCATTGATCTCATCCATAGGTGTATGATTTTTGTCCAGTCTCTCCCTGTACACCCCTCACCCCTTCCCCCCTGAGAATTATGAGTCCACTCCCTTTCTGTGCTCCTGATTCTATTATATTCACCAGTTTATTCTGTTGATCAAATTTTTAATTCACTTAATTTTTAGATTCACTTGTTGATAGATATGTATTTGTTGTTCATAATTTTTTATCTTTTACCTTTTTCTTCTTCTTCTTCTAAAAGAGTACCTTTCAGCATTTCATATAATACTGGTTTGGAGTTGATGAACTCCTTTAGCTTTTTCTTATCTGTGAAGCTCTTTATCTGCCCTTCAATTCTGAATGTTAGCTTTGCTGGATAGATTATTCTTGGTTGTAGGTTCTTGCTATTCATCACGTTGAATATTTCTTGCCACTCCCGTCTGGCCTGCATCGTTTCTGTTGAGAAATCAGCTGACAGTCGTATGGGTGCTCCCTTGCAGGTAATAAACTGTTTTTCTCTTGCTGCTTTTAATATTCTCTCTTTCTCTTTTGCTCTTGGTATTTTAATTATGATGTGTCTTGGTGTGGTCCTCTTTGGATTCCTTTTATATGGGGTTCTGTGTGCTTTCTGGACTTGTAAGTCTATTTCTTTTACCAGATGTGGGAAGTTTTCAGTCATTATTTCTTTAAATAGGTTTTCAGTATCTTGCTCTCTCTCTTCTTCTGGCACCCCCACAATTCTGATGTTGGTATGCTTAAAGCTGTCCCAGCGTCTCCTTACATTATGTTCACATTTTTGGATTCTTTTCTCTTCTTGCTTTTCCAGTTGAATGTTGTCTGCTTCTTTATATTTCAAATTTTTTACTTGATTCTTGCCTTTCTCTAGTCTGCTGTTAGGACTCTGTATAATATTTTTTATTTCAGTCAGTGTATGTTTAATTTCTATTTGGTCCTTTATCATCTTTAGTTGGACCTTTTCCATCTCTAGTTGGTCCTTTTTCATCTCCTCTTGGGTCTCACTAAATTTATCCAACTTTTCTAGCATATTCTTGAAAACCCTTATAAGTGTGGTTTTGAACTCTATATCGAGTAGTTTTTTTTCCTCCATTTCTTTTGTTTGTGATCCCTTCCCTTGTCTCAGCATTTTCACTATGCCGGGGAAACTTCTGTGCTGGATTCAGCCTTATGATACCAGACGCAAAGCCGCAGAAGCCTCTATTGAGCTTGGGATGGGTGGAGTCTCAGAGCTAAAGGGACCCCCTTGCCTTCCAGTCAGCCCCGCCCTCCACGGCCTCTGAGTCTCACGTGACTGGGTAATGGCTGGAGCGGTCCTTGTGCGGGCGCGCACCCGCTGAGCCTCTACCCACTGCCTTTCCAGCTCCCCTGGGCTCCAGGACCACACGAGTCTAGGTCCCCAGGTTTTCGCCCGAAACAGGGGCCCAGTGAACTCAGAAGTGGCACAGTTCGGAGGGTCTGTCTCCCGCCCACTCGCAAAAGCCAGGGGCAGAATCAGCAGTCTGTCCTCCGCGCAGCACCGTGCGCGTGCGAGACCAGACCTGATCTTCTGCGACTCCCCTAAATTTCCGTGCACCTCTCCCTTTTCACAGTCCAAACTCCCCCAGTATGAGTTTCGGCTGGATCTGGGGTTTAGTGTTGTAAGATAAGGGGTTCAATGCCGTTGGGAGTCTCCGTTTCCCTCCCGCCAGAGAAAGCCAGCCAGGTGCTCCGGCACCCGCTCTCTCCACACACGCGTCTCCGTACCTCAGCTTTTTGCAGCTCCTCTGGGTTTCTGTGAGCCCCTCTCTTTCCTTCTAGCTGTAGAACTTACACTCGGCCAGTTTTCCTGTGGTTCTGGATGATGTCTGTTCTGTCTTTTAGTTGTAGTTTTGAAATTGTTGTGCAAGGCAGCAGTGTAGGTGTTTACCTATGCTGCCATCTTGGATTCTCCCCCAACAATCCAAATACTCCTCTTTCAAATGTTTCTTTAAACCAAAAGTAAAATTATATGATAATTCTGCAATATAGATTCTATTTCTATCTTATAAATACTTGTTAAGTATATTGACTCAAGAACACTCATTGAATAGATTATTTGTGGATTTAATTTTCTTCTAACTGGGTGTTATTCATTGATCTTTGCCATTTTTTTCCTATGTTATAATATTGATTAAAGGTAATCGTGATTTGAAATTCAGCAATTTCTTAGGAAAAGAAAATATCATTGCTATTTATCTTATAAAAGGATTGAAATGTGTGGAATGACAAGGAATCTGTCCAATTTATGTTCAGGTACACATAAACATTATGTTAAAATAATCTAACTATAAACAATCATAAAGTTATTTTCAAAAGAATTTTCACTGTAGTTTATTCTATTAAACTCTACTGCTGCTTTATCAACCAGATGTATGTAGTATTCTACATCCTTTGTTGTCATTTCAACGGTCTTCACTAGGAGTACATTCCATCTCAAAAAACCACTTTCTTTGTGAACCCATAAGAAGCAACTACTCATGCATTAAAGTTTTGTCATGAGATTTCAGTGATTCCATCACATTTTAAGGCTCTATTTCCAATTTTAGTTGTCTTGCTATTTCACCACATTGGCAGTTACATTTTCCACTGAAGTCTTGGACCCTTCAAAATCATCCATAAGGGTTGGAATCAACTTCTTCTGAACTCCTGTCAATGTTGACATTTTGACCTCTTCCCATGAATCATTACTGTTTTTAATTGTGTCTAGAATGATGAATCCTTTCCAGAAGGTTTTCAATTCATGTTGCCTAGATCCATCCAAGGAACCACTATCTACGGCAATTATAGCCTTACAAAATGTATTTCTTGAATAATAAGACCTGACCATTGAAATTATTCCTTGATGCATGGACTACATAATAGATGTTGTTTTAGCAAGCATGAAAACAACATTGATATCATTGTACATATACATCAGAAATAATAAAACAAAATATGCCTATAGTGATCAAATGGAAGCAACTTAAATGTCCATCAACTGATAAATGCATAAATAAAAATGGAATATTATCCAGCTTTAAAAACAAATGAAGTACTGGTATATGCCACAACATAAATAAATCTTTATAACACTGTACTATGTGAAAGAAACAGACACAAAAGACCAAATAATAGAAGATGACTCCATTTTGATGAAAGGTCCAGAATGAGCACATTGATATAGGAAAAAAGTAAATTGGTGGTTGGCAGGGTGAGAAGGCCAATGCTCAGTGATTGCAAATAGGTATGGTACACAGTGTCTCTGTAATTTTCTCTGAAAATGCTCTAAATTAGATAATGGTGATGTTTTTAAGACGTTGTGAATACACTAAAATTTAATGCACTGTACACCTTTAAGTGATTAAGTGGTGAATTTTATGCTATGTCAGTTTAATCTCAACAAGATAATCTCACATTTTTCTTAACATTTCATCCCATTGCTATTGCTAGTTAAAAGCCCACATTCTTAACATTTCCTGCAAAGGTACTCTAATGCATCCATATTGTTCACCTTCTACTATTTCCTTATAAAACAATATTTCCATCTGGTCCATGGCTATATTTATGTTTAGTAAATTAGTTCCATACTTTCCTACTTTACATTTAAATCTCTCTAGGTATTGTCTACTCTATAATTATCCAAGTTTGTACCCAAAACTCAGAAACAAAATCAAGTCATACTAGCCTCTTCATAGCCTACCTTAAGCAATTTAATTCCTACATCCTTGTAGTACATTGTCATTATTTCAAAGAATGACTTCTATCCTCTTATCTGCATATAGAAACCTAAGGTCTACAAAGCATTTAATAGCTTCCATATATATTTTGTAAAAAACAATTAAATCTTTATTATTCTCTTGTTTTTCTCAAATTAACTAATACATACTCTGTCTACTAATAATTTTCTATAAATTAAATGCTTAAGTGCATGGAAAATACATTGGACACACATTTACCATAAATGCCTGAGATAGCTACCAAGTATGAGAAATCCTTAAACATAAACATGTGGACAGAGTTTAACCCAGAGACCAAAGCTGCCCTAATATTACTTACCAGTGTTCCAAGGCCTAGAATTTTTTTTTATATATTTTATTGAATTTTTTTTACAGAAAGGAAGGGAGAGGAACAGAGAGCTAGAAACATCAATAAGAGAGAAACATCGATCAGCTGCCTCTTGCACACTCCCCACTGGGGATGTGCCCACAACCAAGGTACATGCCCTTGACCGGAATCAAACCTGGGACCTTTCAATCTGCAGGCTGACGCTCTATCCACTGAGCCAAACCAGTCTTGGCCAAGACCTAGAATTTTAATTTTATCGTTCACGCAGAGATCAAAAGGCCAAGAACCTGGTTAATAATGAATGCTGAATTAGAGGTACTTTTCAAATAGCCAGAGAAGAAAAAATGACACTTTCTATGTGTAAACTAGTATCAGGAAGAGGAGCATGAGAGGAGGAAGCAGATGAGATCAAGAACAAGAGCAGGATGGAATAGGAGGAAGAGAAGAAGAGCACCTGACACATTCCTGTTGGTGTTGATCTTTACATGTCAAACAACATGTTTTAGATAATGTTAAGCTACAAAAGAAGGCTAGACACAAAAATTGTTTTGAAATTTTTGAATTTTTTAAATATATTTTATTGATTTTTCACAGAGAGGAAGGGAAGATGGATAGAGAGTTAGAAACATCGATGAGAGAGAAAGACATCGATCAGCTGCCTCCTGCACACCCGCAACTGGAGATGTGCCCGCAACCAAGGTACATGCCTTTGACCGGAATCGAACCTGGGACCTTTCAGTCCGCAGGCCGACGCTCTATCCACTGATCCAAACCAGTTTTAGCTTGAAATTTTTAAAGTTTATTTCCATTGATAGTAATTTTATTTTTGCATTAAACAATAATGCTTTTATATATACATATATGTGCAGGTAGAAATGAGACTTGAAGAAGAATTTTTCTTTTACTGGACAAATTTTTCTTTTATGGACAGTGACATCTAACAAAAGAGAAGCAATAATTCGAAGAAAAAATAAGTTGGACTGATTTTCTCAAAGGCAGTGTATTCCAGGAAATTCTTGCAGGGAAATAATCCTCTAAAAATTTCTGATACATAATCCATAAGAAGAAGAATACATAATAAGAACATTTAAAATCAGGCATACTAGGTGATTAGAGAGGAAAAAAGAGGAAGCCCAATTAGAGATAATAATACCAGGAAAATGTACGTGCAACATTTCCAGCATTATTGTATCAGTTACAAAGGGACGTAGTACTGTGAGATGGTGCTAACAGTTATTCACTTTGCTTCTAGAGATCTCACCTAGAGTATGTTAGAGGATTACTGGAAGTAAAAGAAACACTAAATAAAAAACAAAGGACAAAAATAGGTTAAACCTAATCCAAGACTGGTAGTGCAGGAAAGCAAAATTGCTTAAAGAAGAAAAAAGGAGGGGGGGGGGAGGAGGGGGGGGAGGAGGGAAGGGAGAGGGGAGGGAGAGGGGGAGGAGAAGGAGGGATCTCTGCACCAGAAAACAATGTGAAAGGAGGAGTAATAAAGATGCTGCAATTAAACCCAACAAAAAAGGTAGAACCAAAATTTAACTAGCTTTAAAAAATAAAAAAAGATACAGATTTATAAAACTCAGTCTACTACAAGGACAAGGAAAATGAATGGAAATAGAATACAGGAGCTGTGTTCATAACCACAAAAAAATACATGGCAGAAAGGAATCTTTCTACTGTTTCCAAAGGGTTGGCGTAATCAAAACTAGTGGAAATGCCAAGTTTCAAGGAAGAGCATCTGGTAGAAGGGATGATTCCCACTAGGTCCTTGGCTCTGTAGGCAGAGGCATCCACAGCAGCTTCATTTTTAAAAGGCCCTGAGAATAAGTCTTGTGCTGAATCAAACGCAGATTCCCTGAGAGGACTTCATACTTATACATATACTATATACCTAAGAACCTCCACTCCAAAAAACAAGGAAGCAGATTCTATAGCACAGAATTAAAAATGCATTGGTTCTCTGAGGAAGGAGATAAACAGAAGAAAACACAGGCTTTGAGACATGTAATAAAAAAAACACTCTGAATGGAATGTTGGTTGCTATAGACACAATTTACTCTCTCTGCATAGTGGAGCAAAAAAAGAAAATGTCACCTGACAGAATTCACACACAATTTATCATTGAAGTGCCTGAAACAACAAACTCAAATAGAAATGCAAATTGAGAAGTTCTAAATATGTAAAGTGGAGAATCAGACTGGATTTGACCATTGCACATTTTGAAAATTGTTAAGAAAACATAAATATAGCAAATAGCAAAAAATGTATGGACAGAGGATTTTTAAACTCCTTTATATCATTAACTGAACTTCCACAATTAGCTTACTGATTTTAGACATTTCCAATAAGGTTAAATTTTCTAGGTTACAAACTGACTCAAACTGTCATAGCCTCTGAATGTGAAAGCAAACATTTTCCCAACTCTAAGGAATTTCTACCTATTGCTTTTGCCAGATTTCATTGAGTCTCTGCTATCAACTTTTAAAAAGTAGCATGTTTCTGTGTTGGTCTATGCCCTGGTTCTGGAAACATCAATTTGTTTAAAACAATGGTTCTAGTCATTCTTCCCTGAGTTTTTTGAATGTCTTAGGTGTAGGTGATAACTTGGATAGTTTTGATTTGAAATCAAAAGCATGGACCTATTGCCCAATGGGTGTGGTTCAGTCGTTGAGCATAGACCTATGAAATAGGAGGTCGAAGTTCCATTACTGCAGGACACTTGCCTAGGTTGCAGGCTCAATCTCCAGCAGGGGGTGTGCAGAAGGCAGCCAAATAATGATTCTCTCTAATCATTGATGTTTCTCTCTCTCTCTCTCTCTCTGAAATCAATAAAACTATATATTAAAAAAAAAGCATAGGGGTAACTCTCTTAGACCTAACATACTCTGTTTCCCCGAAAATAAGGCAGTGTCTTATATTAATTTTTGCTCCCAAAGATGCACTAGGTCTTATATTCAGGGGATGTCTTATTTTTCCACGAAGAAGAATACGGTACACATTTATTGTTTAACAAATTTATTACCTGTATATGGTAAAGTAGTAGTTGTCATCACAAACCAGCTCACCAATTGGCCACAGCGCAGCCAGAGCTGTTCAGGCAGTGCGAGGTCTCTTTAAATCAGGAGTTGGACACGTTACGGTAGCTTCGGGGGCCTTATATTCTGGGAAGGACTTATGTTCGAAGGAGGCTTTATTATTAGGGCGGTCTTATTTTTGGGGGGATGCCTTATATTACAGCCAGAGGCAAAATTGGAAGTAGGTCTTATTTTCAGGGGATGTCTTACTTTCAGGGAAACAGGATAACTCTGAGCATGATTTTCCTTTGGATGTATTCAAGGTGGGGACAGCTGCTGGAAAGATATCTCACCAAGGGTAAAAGTTCCTAGAATCTGAGAGATCCTGAGGTATTCCAAGTCCATAAAGGGTTGCTGGAAACCATGTTTGGACCCAGAGGATCTGGAATCCTATACATCAAACAAGTGAGCAAAGCATAATCTAGTTGAAGGTTCTAAAATCCTCGAAACTGGGGAGAAACCAAGATGGCGGCATAGGTGAACACCTAAATCGCTGCCTCGCACAACAGTTTCAAAACTACAGCTAAAAGACAGAACAGACATCATCCAGATCCACAGGAAAGCTGGCTGAGTGGAAATTCTACAACTAGAAGGAAAGAGAGGGGCACACAGAAACTCAAAAGCTGAGGTAAAAAGACACCCACACAAAAAGAATAGGCAGCTGAGTACCTAGCTGGCTTTCTCTAGCAGGAGGGAGATGGAAGCTCCCAACTGCACTGAACCCCAGTTCTAAAAGCACTGAACCCCAGTTCTGGGTGAGACTCTGAAGTCCCAGACTCATACAGGGAGAGTCTGGACTGTCAAGAAGACAGAGGAACATATGGAAATTCAGAGGAACCACAAAAGGCAGAGGTCTGGAGGCGCCCACACAAGTGCCTGCAAAGGACTGCAGCAATGACCGAGGAACACTGAGACACAGGGGCCTCATAGGCAGGGCTGACGGGAAGTCAGGGCTGGCTGCTTAGCCCTGAGACCCCATCCTATTCAACCCAAGCACAGTTACTTTTGTGCAAAGTTTTGTGCACAGAATTTTGCAAGTCTTGTCTCATAAGGCTGACTCCAGCACAGAAGTTCTCCCAGCATAGACAGAGCTGATCCTCACAGCCAATTGGCCTGGAGGTCAATTCTCCCACAGTGATACCAACAACAATCAAGATTTAACTACAATAAGACTGAGCACACAGCCCACGAAGGGGTGCACCAAGAGTGTTCACCTCAGGTAACTTGGAAGTGGGAGCTATTGGCCATATAGCATACCTGGCACACAAAGCTACTCTAAAAACTCAGGGAAGCAGTGAAAATGCAGAGACAAAGAAACAGATATCAAACAAAAGAAATGGAAGAAAACAAAGGATTGGATATAGAGTTCAAAACCACAGTTATAAGGTTTTTCAAGAATTTTTTACAAAAGATGGGTAAATTTAGCGAGAACTAAGAAGAGATGAAAAAGGACCAACGAGAAATTAAACACACACTGAAATAAAAAATATTATACAGAGAACTAAAAGCAGACTATAGAAATGCAAGAATCAAGTCAAAGATTTGAAATACAAAGAAGCAAATAACACTCAACTGGAAAAGCAAGAAAAGAAAAGAATCCAAAAATGTGAAGATAATGTAAGGAGCCTCTAGGACAGCTTCAAGCATACCAACATCAGAATTATGGGGGTGCCAGAAGAAGAGAGAGAGCAAGATACTGAAAACCTATTTGAAGAAATAATGACTGAAAACTTTCCCCACTTGGTGAAAGAAATAGATTTACAAGTCCAGGAAGAACACAGAACCCCAAACAAAAGTAATCCAAAGAGGAACACACCAAGACACATCATAATTAAAATACCAAGAGCAAAAGACAAAGAGAGAATATTAAAGCAGCAAGAGAAAAACAATTCATTACCTACAAGGGAGCACCCATTCAACTGTCAGCTGATTTCTCAACAGAAACTATGCAGGCCAGACAGGAGTAGCAAGAAATATTCAAAGTGATAAATAGCAAGAACCTACAACCAAGATTACTCTACCCAGCAAAGCTATCATTCAGAATTGAAGGGCAGATAAAGAGCTTCACAGAGCTGAGACCGGTTTGGCTCAGTGGATAGAGCGTCAGCCTGCGGACTGAAGGGTCCCGGGTTAGATTCCGGTCAAGGGCATGTATCCTGGTTGTGGGTACATCCCCAGTGGGGGGCGTGCAGGAGGCAGCTGATTGATGTCTCTCTCTCATTGATGTTTCTGACTTTCTATCCCTCTCCCTTCCTCTCTGTAAAAAAACAACAAATCAATAAAATATATTTTTTTAAAAAAAAAGAGCGTCACAGATAAGAAAAAGCTAAAGGAGTTCATCAACACCAAACCAGTATTATATGAAATGCTGAAAGGTACTCTTTTAGAAGAGGAAGAAGAAGAAAATGGTAAAGATAATTAGTGACTTGGATAATTAGTGACTTTGAACATTGAAAACATGTTCAAAGTCACTAATCATCCGAGAGATGCAAATCAAAACAACAATGCGATACCATCTCACACCTGTCAGAATGGCAATCATCAACAAATCAACAAACGACAAGTGTTGGCAAGGATGCAGAGAAAAAGGAACCCTCATGCACTACTGGTGGGAATGCAAGACTGGTGCAGCCACTGTGGAGAACAGTATGGAGTTTTCTCAAAAAACTAAAAGTGGAACTCCCATTTGACCCAGCAATCCCACTCTTAGGAATATATCCTAAGAAACTAAAACACCAATCAGAAAGGATTTATGCACCCCAATGTTCATAGCAGCACAATTTACAATAGCTACAATTTGGAAACAGCCTAGGTACCCATCAGCAGATGAGTGGATCAGAAAACTATGGTACATTTACACAATGGAATACTATGCTACCATAAAAAAGAATGAATTCTTAGCATTTGCAGCAACCTGGATGGAACTGGAGAGCATTATGCTAACTGAAATAAGCCAGTCAATGAAAGAAAAATACCACATGATCTCACTCATTTATGGATAATAAAGAACATTATAAACTGGTGAACAAAAAGATACAGAGGCAGTAAAGCAGCAAACAAACTGTCAAATTATAGCAGGAAGGTTGGGAGAGGTGGGGTAGATAAGAGATCAACCAAAGGACTTATATGCATGCATATAAGCATAACCAATGGACACAAGACATTGGGGGGTTAGAGTATGCATGGGAGTGGGGGGG
>JAAGEH010000012.1:59571424-59589207 GCA_011751065.1 Lasiurus cinereus | reverse complement strand
CCCCCCCCCCCCCCCCCCCCCCCCACAATGAGAAGATATGTATACATGTAACACATTAATAAAAATTAAGAATAAAATAAAAATAAGCATGTTAAAAAATAAAAAAAAATAATGAGTGTATTTAAGAAAATGATAAAGCTCAGGGTGCTGCCAGTAAAAATAATAATAATCTCAGTTTCAAGATTTCCTATCACCTTTTTTTAATATAATACCTCATAAAAATAGAAGGTATTAATTCATAGACCACTTCAGGAAAACAAATACGGAGAATCTTAGCACATGCCTCTTAAAAAGCTTCTTGCTTCAATCTTCTTGTTAGACATGAAGTCTTCTAGAAATCCTGACTTTTAGCTTTAGAATAGAAGAAATGGTGTGGAAAAGTTATGTGGGTACAGCTTCTATTTAAATTAGTATGCCCTAATTAGATACACACAAAACTCACCCAGTTTTCAAACAAATTATACTTCCTAAAAACAGAGCAATTAAGTTGTACAGATCTACTATACTACAATACTATACTGTGTACTGAAAAAATTAGTACCTGGCCAGTGGGACTCAGTGATTGAGCATCAACCTATGAACCAGGAGGTCACAGTTAGATTGCCCTAGGTTGCAGACTTGGTCCCTAGTAGGGGGTATGCAGGAGGGAGCCAATCAATGATTCTCTCCCATCATTGATGTTTCTTTTTTTTTTAATAAATTGTTCTATTTATTACAGATGTTCTTTTTTTTTTCCTCCATAACTCCACTCCTCTAATTCCCCAACCCCACCCCATGCCCTTACCCCTCACCACTATCCTCATCCATAGGTGTAAGATTTTTGTCCAATCTTTCCGAACCCTTCACACCCCTTTTACCCTGAGAATTGTCAGTCCATTCCCTTTCTATGCCCCTGATTCTATTATATTCACCAGTTTATTCTGTTCATCAGATTTTTAATTCACTGGATTTTTAGATTCACTTGTTGATAGGTATGGATTTGTTATCACTTTGTTGTTCATAATTTATATCTTTATCTTTTTCTTCTTCCTCTTCTTAAAAAATACCCTTCAGCATTTCGTATAATCCTGGTTTGGTATTGATGAACTCCTTTAGCTTTTTCTTGTCTATGAAGCTTTTTATTTGAACTTCAATTCTGAATGATAGCTTTGCTGGGTAGAGCACTCTTGGTTGTAGGTTCTTGCTATTCATCACTTTGAATATTTCCTGCCACTCCCTTCTGGCCTGCATAGTTTTTGTTGAGAAATCAGGTGACAGTGGTATGAGTACTCCCTTGTAGGTAACTAACTGTTTTTCTCTTGCTGCTTTCAAGGTTCTCTCTTTGTCTTTTACTCTTGGCATTTTAATTATGATGTCTTGGTGAGGTCTTCTTTGGATTACTTTTGTTTGGGGTTCTGTGCACTTCCTGGACTTGTAAGTCTATTTCTTTCACCAGGTGGGGGAAGTGTTTGGTCATTATTTTTTTCAAATAGGTTTTCAGTATCTTGCTTTCTCTCTTCTTCTGTCACCCCCATAATTCAGATGTTGGTATGCTTGAGGTTGTCCCAGAGGCTCCTTACACCATCTTCAAATTTTTGGATTCTTTTTGCTTTTTGCTTTTCTAGTTGAGAGTTGTTTGCTTCTTTCATTTGATTTTTGCATTCCTCTGTTCTGCTGTTAGGTCTCTGTATAACATTTTTTATTGTAATCAGTGTATGTTTAATTTCTAGTTGGTCCTTTTTTATATCCTCAAGGGTCTCACTCATGTCCTTGAGGGTCTCACTAAATTTATCAGTCTTTCCTAGGAAATTCTTGAAAAACCTTATAACTATGGTTTTGAACTCTATATCCAGTCATTTGCTTTCCTCCATTTCTTTCATTTGTGATCTGTTTCTTTGTCTCCACATTTTCACTGCTTCCCTGAGTTGGTAGAGTAGTTTTGTGTGCTAGGTATCCTATAGGTCCCAGTGGCTCAGCCTCCTCAGTTACCTGAGGTGGACTCCCTTGGTGCACCCCTTTGTAGACTGTGTGTACAGTTTTGTTGTAGTTAAATCTTGGTTGTTGTTGGCATCACTGGGAGGAATTGACCTCCAGGCCAATTGGCTGTGAGGGCCACCTGTTTCTACACTGGGAGAACTTCTGTGCTGGACATGCTTTTATGAGAAAAGACTTGCAAAATTTCAAAAGCCTCTGTGCTCAGCTTGGATGGGGCAGAGTCTCAAGGCGGAGCAGACAGCCTTGTCTTCCCATCAGCTCTGCCCTATAAAGCCCCTGTGTTTCAGTGTCTCTCAAAAATTGCTGCAAGCATCTCTGAGAGAAAGCCACCCTCAAGTTTTGCCCACTGCTAGACAGTCCAGATTCCCCCCGAAGGGGTCTGTATTCCCAACAGTCAATCCTCTCTGTGCTCATGTGCCTCCAGACCTCTGCCTTCTGCAGCTTCCCTGAGTCTCAGTGTAATTTTCGCTTTTCCTGACTGTCCAGATTCCCCCCAAATGAGTCTGGGTTCCCAGGATCTCACCCAGAACTGGAGTTCAGCACAGTTGGGAGCTTCCATCTCCCTCCCACTTGAGAAAGCCAGCCATGTACTCAGCTGCCAGTCCTCTCCATGTACATCTCTGTACCTCAGCCTTTTGCAGCTCTTCTGAGTCTCAATGTGTTTTTCTCTTTCCTTCTTGTTGTAGAATTTCCACTCAGCCAGCTTTCCTATGGTTCTGGATGGTGCCATTTGTCTTTTAGTTGTAGTTTTTAAATATTTGTGCAAGGCAGCAGTTTAGGTGTTTACCTATGCCGCCATCTTGGCTTCTTCTAGGTCGCAATGTTTTGATAATAAATCTAGTACCATTACAAAGACCCCATTTACTATTAAGATTTCTCAGTAGCATGATGATTGCACCCACTTTCAACTTTAATTTATTATACAACATTCCCAAAGGAGTAATGCTATTAAGAAATTCTATGGGAAAATTTGCCTTTTCAACATCATCCAAAATTTCTTCATTTAATTTTTGAACATGCTCATTTTTTGGACAAAGAATCACACATTTAGATATATTTTTAATATTATCTATAGATATAGAATTTCCAAAGGTAGCTTTAATAATAGGTCTATTACAAATTATTTCACAGGGGATTTCAATAATATCCATTCCTAAATGAAAACTGCTCTTCAGTTTGCCATCTCCAAGTTTTACTAACCATTCACTATAAGCAGAATCCTCTGATCTCATATTTGTTTTAAGAGACAACTTTCTGAAACATCCCCAAACATTACAGTATTTTAAATTTGATTGTACTATGGCCAATCACATAGCTTGTGGCATAATACTGAGACATTGTCAAAAATCCCCTTTGAGAAGGAAAACTTTCCCACCAAATACAACATTCAAATTCATAATTTCTCTTGGTAATCTACCTCTGGGCACTCCAGGTGCAGTGAGGGCTTGTTCTTTCCTCAGGCCTTGCCCTTGCTGGAAAGAGCTCAGGGAGGGCGTCTCAGGGCCAGAGGAACTGATGGAAGTCATGGGGTGGCATGGAGGTGGTACCTGTGCTTCAGATCACTCGCACACTGTGTTTTATACCACAGCATGTGCCAGCAGCTGTGAAGTTTGCCATGACAACCCAGTGCTGACTGTAGGACTGACTTCTGGTTGGTCGAGCTCCGGTTGTTACAGTCATTACAAACCCAGCGTTTTCATATATTAGGATTTCATTCCATCACTTTATGAGTCCTATAGCATCTTATCTCAACTGCAACAATTAATTTAGCAATGTGTTTCAATAATTATTCCTTTTTCCACCATCAATCATAAACTACACCTTTTCTAGAACCTTATATAGCTGGTATAAAATATTTTTTCAAGAAGATTATTTCTAAGTATTTATTTTTTTACTATTATTCAGCAAATATTTATTTAATGCTTAGTTTTTGCTTGTGGTATGTACTGGATGTACAAAGTCAGTATGACCACTGATTTCTAATATCTCAAATGAATTATAACCAATTATGAAGAAAACACTACAAATAATTTTACTTTTGTCAATCTGTTTCCTAATAAAAAATATCATTATTCATAGAGCAGTGGTATAAATTTTCACATTTTCTGTTTTAAATTGAAATTTAACCAATTGTCATGGCTCATACTGCACTCATTTTTATATTCCTTAGCATGCTTTCAGGGGCACATAATATAAACCTCTCTCAGTTGAATTTTAAGAGTAAGAGAAGTATTTTCTTTAGCATAGCAAGAAGTTCCAAGGTAGGTGTTACCAGAGTTCTAAATTACTTAGTGATAGTATTAAAGTCTCAGTTTCCTTCCAGTTAGTCCATCACAAATTTTGCTGATGTTTTGTTCTAAACATTGTTACTATAATTTCAGGTCAATGTCCATGGGGTGGGAAAAGGGTGGGGAGGAAAATCACTCTTAGAAAGTCTTTGTGTTTTCTTAGCCTTGAGAAAAGCTTTTTAGAAGTCAGCCAATTCTATTCTTCATATACTACAGGTGGAAATTATGCCATAGTTTTATTCTTAAACCAATCCATGATGAGAGTAATGAGACTGTAACATTTAGCTTATATCAAAAGGATTTTATTTCATGTATTAAGTTCCAGTTCCCTGGAGATTTATAGCTACATGGAGAGAGTGGATTCTTAAAACAATACAAATCAAACAATAAATTATGGCCTGACTAAGGAGGATGAGAGACTATGTTTTGTGGTTTAGGCAGGCAGCGACACTGTCTTATAGGAGTTGACTTGTCACAGCTCCATCTGGCAGGTCTACTAAATTGTATTACAGTTTAAAAGTTCTGAGAAGGTCTATTTATTCTGCCAAAAATTACAGAAAACGAGCTACTTGCTCTGTCACCAATAAAACTACTTTCCTAGATAGAGAAACCAAGATGGTGACATAGATGAATATCTAAACTGCTGCCTTGCACAACAATGTCAAAACTACAGCTAAAAGACAGAAAAGACATCATCTAGAACCATAGGAAAGCTGGCTGAGTGGAAATTCTACAACTAGAAGGAAAGAGAGGGGCTCACAGAGACTTAGAGGAGCTGCAAAAAGGTGAGGTACAGAGACACATGCATGGAAAGGAAGGGCGGCAGAAGGCCAGGCTGGCTTGCTCTAGTGGGAGTGAGACAGAAACTCCCAACTGCACCGAACCCCAGCTTTGACTGCACTGAACCCCAGATCCAGGCAAGACCCATTTGGACTGTCGTGAAAAGGGAGGAGTACACAGAAACTTAGGGGAGCTGTGAAAGGCAGAAGTCTGGAGGTGCACACCCATGAGTCCTCACAGAGAGAAAAACTGTGCTGCTGGCTTTCTCTAACAGGAGGAAGACAGAACCTCCCAAGAAAGCTGAAATCCAGTTCCGACTGCACTGAACCCCAGTTTCGAGCAAGACCCTGGGAACCCAGACTCATATGGGTCCCCGGAGCACAAGGAAACTCAGAGGAACTTAGAGGCGGGCTAGCACTAGTGTGCACAGAGAGGGCTGCAGCGATTACCAAGGGGCACTGAGACCCAGGGGCCGCATAGGGCAGGGCTGACTGGAAGCCAAGGCTGTCTGCTCAGCCCTGAGACTCTGCCCCTTCCAAGCTGAACACAGAGGCTTTTGCAATTTTGCAAGTCTTGTATCATAAGGCTTACTCCAGCACAGACATTCTCCCAGAGTAGACAGCTAATCCTCACAACTAATTGGCTTGGTGGTCAATTCCCCCCAGTAATTCCAACAACAATCAAGACTTAACTACAACAAGGCTGAACACACAGTCCACAAAAGGGTACACCAAGAAAGTCCACCTCAGGTAACTGGGGAGGCTGAGCTACTGGGCCATATAAGACACCTAGTACAGAAGCTATTCTACCAACTCAGAGAAGCAGTGAAAATGCAGAGACAAAGGAACAGATCACAAGCAAAAGAAATGGAGGAAAGCAAATGACTGGATATAGAGTTCAAAAACCACGGTTATAAGGTTTTTGAAGAAGTTCCTAGAAAAGATAGATAAATTTAGCAAAATCCAAGAGGAGATGAAAAAGGACCAACTAGAAATTAAACATACACTGACTAAAATAAAAAATATTATACAGAGACCTAATAGCAGACTAGAGGAATGCAAGAATCAAGTCAAATATTTGAAATACAAAGAAGCAGAAAACACACAACTGGAAAAGCAAAAAGAATTAAAAATGTGAAGATAGTGTAAGGAGCCTCTGGGATAATTTCAAGCATACCAACATCAGAATTATGGGGATGCCAGAAGAAGAGAGAGAGCAAGATACTGAAAACCTATTTGAAGAAATAATGACTGAAAACTTCCCCACCTAGTGAAAGAAATAAACTTGCAAGTCCAGGAAGCACAGAGAACCCCAAGCAAAAGGATTCCAAAGAGGAACACACAGCAGTGGTTCTCAACCTGTGGGTCGTGACTGCATTTAAGGGTGACCAGGCTCGCAGGGGAGAGCAATTGGGTGGGACCATGCCTATAGGGGTGGGCAGTTGTGGGGCACCAGGCCAACAGGGCAGGGCAGTTAGAGGGGACCAGGCCAGCAGAGAAGGGCAGTTGGGGGAGACTAGGCCAGCAGGGGAGGGCAGTGGCTGGGGGAACCAGGTCTATAGAGGAGAGCAGTTGAGGGGGACCAGGCCTGCAGGGAACAGCAGTTGCGGGGAGGACCAGGCCTACAGAGTACAGCAGTTGGGGGAGACCAGGTCTGCAGGGGATGGTAACTGAGGGGGAGTAGACCTGCAGGGGAGGGCAATTGGCAGGGACCAGGCCTGCAGGCTACAGCAGTTTGGGGGGACCAGGCCTGCAGGGGGGGGCAGTTGTGGGCAATCAGGCTAGCAGAGGAAGGTAGTTAGGTGTGACCAGGCCAGCAGAGGAGAGTAGTTAGAGGGGACCAGGCCAGCAGGGAAGAGCAGTTGGGGGGACCAGGCCTGCAGGGGAGGACAGTTGGGGGTGGCAGGCTTGCAAGGGAGGGCAGTTAGGGGCAATCAGGCGGCTGGGGAGCTGTTATGTGTCAATCATGTTGGCAGGGGAGTGGTTAGGGGTCATCAGGCTGGCAGGCAGAAGTGTTTAGTGGCAATCAGGTAGAGGTACGTGAACGGTTTGGAGCTAGCAGTCCTGGACATCCCTCAAGGGGTCCCAGATTGGAGAGGGTGCAGGCTTGGCTGAAGGACAACACTCCCCCACCCCCATGCTAATATATACATAACTTCAGTATGCTTGAGAAAACTATATAACACACATGCACAAATACATGTATCAATTTATAAAGCATAATTTAAATTTAAGATAATAGTGCATAATTTAAATTTAAGATAATAGTGCATATACATTTGTGATTTTTATAATATATGGATTATTTTCTACTAAATTATAATTTACAATAATGAAGTCAAACAAAATGAAGACAGAAAGAAGTTAGACCTAAAATTTTTTGAAAGGCAGTACAAGTTAAAATCTTAACATTTTTTATGTTCACATTACTTACATATAAAACTCATTAATTCATTTTGTAAAGTTGGGCTAGTGTGACTTCAAAATTAAACAAGAATCACATATTAGAAAAACTAAAAATGTCACAATAAAGAAGTAGAACATTTTTTAAAATACTACATCATACATCATGTTTAAACAAGAATGATCCCAAAATGTCATGGTTATTTTGTTTCATAAAATATTAATTCCAGTTTAAATATTGCAGAGTTAAAACATGCTGGAATTTATTATACTTGAAGATAGTTCATATAAAGAAAGAAAAATATATACTAAAGAAAATTATGCTGAAAATATAAAAGTTTAGAGGATAGCCTCAATGTAGGTCCATTAAGGAAATCCTCTGAGTACAGAAAACTGTTAAACATTTGGAAGAAGAAAACCAAGTGACAGGCTTACCGGTGAGGATGACTTCCCTGGGGCAGCCTGCTGCAGGCTCAGCCTGCTCAGGCAGGGCTCACACCAGAGCCGTAAATCCAGCTCCACCTGACATTGCCACAAATACATGTTCTGAAACATCCAAATTTTTAAAGTGACAAATTGATCTAAAATGAAATATGCTATGTTCATAATGATGTATACATAAGTTAAGAACATGGCATAAAACTTCAAGAAATTAAAAGCATAAATTAAAATGCAGAGGACCAGCAGAAACATACAAGGCTCTAATGAAGAGTTAATAGGAGTTCCAAAAACAGAAAAGGAAGAGGAAGTATTTAAAGTAGCATTGGCCAGTCCTAAATTAAAAAGACAAATGTCCTCCCATGGAAAGGGAGTTAAAATGATTAGAATTCTAATAGGAACTTATACAAAATTGATACAAAAATTCTTCTTTCCTGAAATAAGTACACAAGATTATCTAAGAGTATCTGTCAAAAAAAAAAAAAACAGAGGAGATTTTTCACTGACAACAAACAGTACCTAAAGATATAAATATGCATAAAGTATGCTATTTTCACAATGATGTATACATACAGCCAATGTATAGCTCAGAGCATTTGGACAACCTCATGATTAAATGTTAATTAAGTAGTGGAAAGTATATTTAGAGAAGGAAAGGCTTTTCAATAATTAATAATGAGCAATGGCTATTTATTTGTGAAAATGTAGGTTACAAAAATATTGTTTACAAAACTGACAGCTGCTTTAAATTGATTTTTAAAATACAGAATTGTTAAAATAACAGCTTCATTAGCACAAATTATGGATATATTTATTAATGAATATGCCACTTACATAAATAATGAAAGTAAGCATTATACTTAGTAGTCTAATGCTCAATTATTAAAGATACCTAACCGTAATTTAATCAGGAGTTCTTATTGGGTCTCTCCATTATATTTTATTACAAAACTTTTCTATTGTTTCATCTTATAGCCATTAAAAGGCTAATATGCAAATAGACCAAACAGTGGAACGACCAGTCACTATGACACGCACTGACCACCAGGGGACAGATGCTAAATGCAGGAGTTGCCTCCTGGTGGTGAGTGCACTCCCACAGAGGAGTTGGGCTCGCCAGCGGCAGCACTAAGAACCCCTAGAGGCATGTCCACCAAGGGGTCCTGGATTGCTATAAGGTGCAGGCCAGGCTGAGGGACCATCCCCCCTCTCCCCCCAGCCCTCCAGTGCATGAATATCATCCGCTGGGCCTCTAGTAAGAACATATTTTCCCTTCTCAACATATATGGTCCTCAAAGACAGGGTACTGGTTCCTTAATTATTTTCTAACTACATAATAGATAATAAAATATTACTTTTAGCAGACTTCTTTATAAATTTCATTGCTTCCTGGTAAATATCTTAAATTTTTACATGAACTTAAACTAAAGCTTATAATTAGCCCTGGCCAGTGTGGCTCAGTCGGTTCACCTTTTATTCCATGCACTGAAAGGTCGCTAGATCCATTCGGTCACTGAAATCAACCTATCGATGAAGTTTCTTTCTCTCTTCCTTTCTCTCTCTCTAAAAATCAATGAAAACATATGCACAGTCCTTTTATTGAGCTGTGTTCTTGGGGCAGAGCCCCCTAAATCCACACCTAGGATTAAAACCACACTTCCTACTCCCTGAGTCTCCTCAAGTCACCCATTCCTCTGGGTCACAATTTCTAACTAATGTTTATAAGATAAATATTCTGAAATGTGAAAACAATATCTGCAAACATTTGTATGCCAAGGATTTTTTCTTTGAATTCAAAAATAGCAATTTCATTATGAATGCATCATTATTTTGTTGATTAGATAAAGTTATTTCATCTTAATAAAAGTAACATATTTTCTTTCTTGGGAACATTGACTCTCTAACTCCAGTCAGATAGTTAAACAAAACTAAAAGAATGTGAGTGGATAACCACCATCCTTTATCAGTTTCTAAATCATCATCACAAGGCTGAGCCATTGAATTATACATAAGAAAAAAATTTTTTTGTCAAGACTGGTTTGGCTCAGTGGATAGAGCGTCAGCCTGCGGACTGAGAGGTCCCAGGTTCGATCTGGTCAAGGGCATGTACCTCGGTTGTGGGCACATCCCCAGTGGGGGGTGTGCAGGTGGCAGCTAATTGATGTTTCTCTCTCATCAATGTTTCTAGCTCTCTATCCCTCTCCCTTCCTCTCTGTAAAAAAATCAATAAAATATATTTTTTTATTTTTTTTTTTGAGTTTTAGTATATTTTACCAAATATTACCTATTCCATCTCTTGGAACCTGTCCCAGATTTTTATTCAGATGAATCTCTTTGTGGACCAGCTTGCATGGCTCAGTGTATTGAGTGTTGTCCTATGCATCATAGATGCCCCTTGTTCAATTCCAGGTCATGACATATTTCCAGGTTGTGGACTCCATCCCCAGTATGCAGGAGGCAGCAAATCTGTTTCTCCATCATTGATGTTTCTATATTCTCTCTCTCTCTCTCTCTCTCTCTCTCTCTCTCTCTCTCTCTCTCTCTCTCTCCCCCTTCCTCTCTCTGTAAAAAAAATCGATAAAAATATATATTTTTTAAAAATCTTAGTAGAATGTATAACAGTTTAAATTGATTTGATACATATGATCAATATTCTTTCACCTATAAGTTTAATGAATAAGGATTTAGAAAGAGAGGAAAGCATAACTTTTTCAGCATGTCTCCTTGGACTCTGCTTATTGAAAATCTGTGGTGGGCCTTGGCTGGTTTGGTTCAGTTAATGGAGCGTTAGGGTGGATAAACCAAAATGGCAGCATAGGTAAACACCTAAACTGCTGCCTCAAAAAAACTACAACTAAAAGACAAAACAGTCATCATCCAGAACCACAGGAAGGCTGGCTGAGTGGAAATTCTACAACTAGAAGAAAAGAGAAAAGCACACTGAAACTCAGAGGAGCTGCAGGAGGCAGAGGTACTGAGATACACGTCCGGAGAGGGCAGGCCACTGAGTGCATGGCTGGCTTTCTAAATCGGGAGGGAGACAAAAGCACCTAACAGCAGTGAACTCCAGTTCCAGGGGGAAGCTCTGGGGACCCAGACTCATACAGGGTGAAGCTGGACTGTCATGAAAGAGAAAAGCAGCTAAAACTGGTTTGGCTCAGTGGAGAGAGTGCCGGCCTGTGGACTGAAGGGTCTAGGGTTTGATTCCAGTCAAGGACATGTACTTTGGTTGTGGGCACATTCCCAATAGGGGGCTAGCAGGAAGCAGCTGATTGATGTTTCTCTCTCATCAATGTTTCTAACTCTCTATCCCTCTCCCTTCCTCTCTGTAAAAAATCAATAAAATATATTTTTTTTAAAAAGAGAGAGAAAAGCACATTGAGACTCAGAGGAACTGTGGAAGGCAGAGGTACCCAGGAGCACACGGAGAGGGCAGCCAACTGAGTACGCAGCTGGCTTTCTCAAGTGGGAGGGAACAAAAGCTCCCAACTACTCTGAACTCCAGTTCTGGGAGAGACTCTGGAAACCTAGACTCATTTGGGGAGAAATTGGACTATCTGGCAGCAGGCAAAACTCAAAGGTGGCTTTCTCTCAGAAGTACTTGCAGCAATTACCACCGGACACTGAGACACAGGGGCCTATTAGGACAGGGCTGACAGGAAACCAATGTTGTCTGCTCCACCCTGAGACTTTGCCCCATCCAAGCTGAACACAGAGGCTTTTGCAATTTTGCAAGTCTTGTATCATAAGGCTGACTCCAGCACAGAAGTTCTGCCCACGTAGACACAGCTGATCCTCACAACCAATTGGCTTGGAGGTCAATTCCCCTCAGTGATACCAACAACTTTCAAGACTTAACTACAACAAGGCTGTACACACAGTCCACAAAGGGGTGCACCAAGAATGTCCACCTCAGGTAACTGGGGAGGCTGAGCTACTGGGCCCTATAGGACACCTAGCACACAAAGCCACTCTATCAACTCAGGGACGCAGTCAAAATGTGGAGACAAAGAAGCAGGTAACAAATGAAAGAAATGGAGGAAAGCAAACGACTGGCTATAGAGTTCAAAAACCAAAGTTATAAGGTTTTTCAAGAATTTTGTAGAAAAGGCCAATAAATTTAGTGAGACCCTCGAGGATATGAAAAAAGACCAACTAGAAATAAAGCATAAACTAACTGAAATAAAAATAATATACAGAGATCTACAGTATAATAGAGGATCACAAGAATCAAGTCAAAGATTTGAAATACAGAGAAGCAGAAAACACTCAACTGGAAAAGCAAGAAGGAAAAAAATGTAAAAATTTGAAGATAGTGTAAGGAACCTCTGGGACAACTTTAAGCGTACCAACATCAGAATTGTGGGGGAGCCAGAAGGAAAGAGAGAGCAGGATACTGAAAATCTATTTAAAGAAATAATGACTGAAAACTTCCCACATCTGGTAAAAGAAATAGACTTACCGGTCCAAGAAGCACACAGAACCCCATATAAAAGGAATCCAAAGAGGACCACACCAAGACACATCATAATTAAAATACCAAGAGCAAAAGACAAAGAGAGAATATTAAGAGCAGCAAGAGAAAAACAGTTCATTGCCTACAAGGGAGCACCCATACAACTGTCAGCTGATTTCTCAACAGAAACGATGCAGGCCAGATGGGAATGGCAAGAAATATTCAGCGTGATGAATAGCAAGAACCTAAAACCAAGAATACTCTATCCAGCAATGCTATCATTCAGAATTGAAGGGCAGATAAAGAGCTTCACAGAGAAGAAAAAGCTAAAGGAGTTCATCAACTCCAAACCAGTATTATATGAAATGCTGAAAGGTACTCTTTTAGAGGAGGAAGAAGAAAAAGGTAAAAGATAAAAAATTATGAACAACAAATACATATCTATCAACAAGTGAATCTAAAAATTAAGTGAATTAAAAATTTGATCAACAGAATAAACTGGTGAATATAATAGAATCAGGAGCACAGAAAGGGAGTGGACTGATAATTCTCAGGGGGAAAGGAAGAAGGGGTATACAGAGAGAGACTGGACAAAAATCATACACATATGGATGAGGTCAATGGGAGGGAGGTAAGGGTAGAGGGAAGGGTGGGAGCCTGGTGGAGGGGAGCTATGGAGGGGAAAAAAGAGAAACAAATGTAATAATCTGAATAATAAAGATTTAATTTAAAAAAAAAGAAAGAAAGAAAGAAAAGAAAACCTGTGGTGGGTAAAGCCTCCAGGTAAAATCTGGAAAGTTCTTTCCCTTAAAATGGCAGATGACGATGTAAGCACTATCAAGTTATGAGAGACTACACTGAGAAAATCAGGGGAAACACAATCATTCTTAATTTGAATATGGTACAGTGTGTAAAAGTTTGATGTATTACTGTGCTACCAATTTTAATTTAGAAAGAATTTGAATGGCTCTTCAATAGATATTGTTTGTATGTAAAATCATAAAAGTAAAAAGTTTTTTTTTTAAATCTTAAGTTCACTTATTAATAGTTCATGATATACTCAGGGGGGATAATACAAATAAGTAATACTTATAAGTTCCTCCTTAACCACTGTTTGACTTTTCCAAGATTCCAGTTACAGGAGGTCAACAGCTATCTGAAAATATTAAATGGTAAATTCCAGTAATAAACAATTCATAAGTTTTAAATATCATGCTGTTTTGGGCAGCATGATGAAATCTAATGCAATTCTACTCCATCCTGCCAGGCACTTGAATCATACATTTGTCCAAGTTTGTCCAGCACATCAGCACTCTATGCACTACTTGTCAGTCACTTAGCATACATCTCAGTTATAATATCGACTGTCAGAGTATCACAGTGCTTATGTTCAAGTAACTCTTATTTTACTTAATAATGGCCCCAAAGCCAAGAGTAGTGATGCTAGCAATTTGAACATTTAAAAGATAAACCATAAAATGCTTCCTTTAGGTTAAAAGTTATGTAGGTATAGAAAAATATAAAAATTTCATACAAGGTTCAGTAGCACCCACCGTTTCAGGCATCCATTAGGGGTGTTGAAATGTATCCCCTGCAGATAAGGAATGACCACTATACACATATGTCAGCAGCAAATATGTCATGAAACTAATAAAGTATAGCCATTCAAAGCCATACTCTGACTTTCCTTCCATCACAATTTTCCTTGGATCGAGTGAAATGGAGACACAAAAGGAGCCAGTTCTTGGGAACTAGTTGAGAGACAGTTGAGTTGGAACTATGCAATATCTATAAATACTTGAAAAAATGTCTTTATGTCAATAAAATAAATGATGAAAAATTAATATCTAACTTGGAAGAAGAGGAAGTATACCTATTCCACTAATTTTAAATTTATATATTTTTTTAAACTGAGAGCTATTTTATTTATTTTTTAATATATATTTTTATTGATTTCAGAGAGAAAGGGAAAGATAGAAACATCAATGTTGAAAATCATTGATTGGCTGCCTCCTTCACCCTCCACCCCCAACTGGGAATCAAGCACACAACCCAGGCATGTGCCCTTGACCAGAATTGAACTTGGGACCCTTCCGTCTATAGGCCAATGCTCTATCCAGTGAGCCAAACTGCTAGTGTTAAACTGAGAGAAATTTTATATAAATTTATTGAGACTCATAAATCTGATCAATACAAATGGTAGAATCCTAGAAATTTTTCTGATATCAAAAAGCAAATTCTAACATTTTTATATTTTAACTAGAGGCCCAGTGGTGAAATTTGTGCATAGGCCTGGCTGGAGATCAGGGCTAATCAGAGCCAGGCCAATTGGGGCCGAGCCAATCAGGGCCTGCTGGCCGAAGGGAGAGATGGAACACAGGAAGTTGGCCGCTGGCCCTGAGGAGGGAGCTGGCCCTGGCGCCCCTGGGAAAGGGGCCACATCTGCTGCCACCAATCCCCAGTTCCCTGTCCCAGCCCAGGATCCAAAGGCCCCTGTGGAGACAGGAGAAGAGGCCATAGTTGTCGAGTCAGGTGCAAAAGGAATGGATGCCAGATGCCGATGCCCACCCTCAGTGCCCCACCACCACTATGTGGTTCCCCACCTCTTTCTTTCTCCTTCCCTCACTGCTACACTGCCACCAGGGCATGCCAGCAGGGCGGGGGGTGGGGGGGGAGGATGAGTAGGGAGAGGGACTGCAGGGGGTTTGCTGGCTGGGGGGAGGAACTGTGGGAGGTTAACTGTTGACCCTGAAGAGGGAGCTCGCCCTCAGCCCCCCTGGGGCCACTTCCACTGCCACCACCCCCAGTTCCCCATCCTAGCTCAGGGGCTGGGAGGAGGGGCCACAGGAGGTTGGCCAGCCAGAAGAGGTTGGCTGTGGCTGTGGCAGCACACTGACCACCAGGGGGAAGCTCCTGCAATGAGCATCTGCTCCCTGGTGGTCAGTGCACGTCATAGCTACCAGTCGTTCTGGTCATTCTGGTCATTCCAGTCTCTTAGGCTTTTATATAAGTAGATAAAAAGAAAAATATTAAAAAGATATGTTTGTTCCAACTGGTGTAGCATAGCCAGTGTTGTTCAGTGGTTGAGCATTCATCCATGAACCAGAAGATTATGGTTTGATTCCTGGTCAGGGCACATCCCTAAGATCTCCATTAGGCGGTGTGCAGAAGGCAGTTGATCAATGATTCTCTCTCATCATTGATATTTGGGCTTGATCCCCATTAGGGTATGAGCAGGAGACAACTGATCAATGATTCTCTCTCATCATTGATGTTTATCTCTCTCCCTCTCCTTTCTTCTCTCTGAAATCAATAAAAACACATTTTTTAAATCTTAAAAAAGTGTTTTTATCATTTAAAAAAGTAACTTTGAACTGAAATAATAAATAATCACAGTTAATTAATAAACAGTTGATGAAAACTAGTGATTCATAAGTTGCATTGCATATTGAAATTCATGCTGATTAGGTATGAATAAATATTGACATTAAAATATTAAAATGTAGCACAAAGTAAGGATGTCAAAAATAAAATTTTTTAAATAAACATAGTAAACTCAAATGTGTTTGACTTGTCACTGCTCAAGAATAGAGGAAAAACCCGAAAGTATTTCAAGTAACATGTTTTTAAAAAAAGATAAATGCCTTCCAAAAATTGATACCAACAATAATCCTATATATTATAATATATCACTAATACACCTTATGAAGACAAAAGATACTTAATATAAATCATCAGTATTAAATAAATTCTGAAATTCTGATATAATGTGCTAAAAGAAAATTTAACTTTTCTCTTTTGTACTTATAATAACAAGTTATATATCCCATATTTCAAAATACTGTGCTTTACAGAATAGCAACTTGGGTAAAAATTGATAAGAATAAAATAAGGTTACCACTGGTGCCTCCCTCTCCGTTGTGTGTGTGGGGGCGGGGGTCTTTTTTTTTTTTTTAAGTGGAATAGAACCAGTCTCTAGCTGTCTCCCCTTTCAGTCCTTGGGTATCAGGGTTCTCTCCTGCGAGTTTTCCTTTGGAGCAGGACGCTTGAGAGTGGCCCTTCAGCACCTGCTGGAAGGGCTCTCAGTTGCAGGCTCCATTCCTAGCCCTGGTTGGGCCTTGTGCTGGAGGCAACCAATCAATGTGTCTCTTTCTCTTCTCTTCTCTTCTCTTCTCTTCTCTTCTCTTCTCTTCTCTCTTCTTTTCTCTCTTTTTTTCTTTCTCTCTCTCTCTCTCTCTCTCTCTCTCTCTCTCTCTCTCTCTCTCTTTTTTTCTCTCCCCCTCCCTTCCACTGTCTCTTTAAATCTATGGGAAAATATCCTCAGGTAAAGATTAATTTAAAAAAAAAAAAGATGAAGGATGGGGAAGGAAGCAAGGACCCCCAGAGAGAATGGAGAGATGGCCACCAGGCTTCTTATGGTGAAGTGGGCAGCTCTGTGTCCCCATGCCTGGTCCCACATGGGCCGGGCTGACACTGGAACAATTTGGGAGAGGCCTGGGAGGTGCCTGAGAGACAGGGTTCTGGAGGGGAGAGTCTAGGCCTGCAGGGACTCAGGACGTGCGGAAGCTGGAGAAAATTCTTCCTCAGTTTTAGACAAGATTTTACAGTTTATAAATCTTAAGGAAAGCCATAGCTTAAAATACATGATTGTCTGAAACACAAATATATTTGAAATTTCTTTTTACAACATTTTATTTCAGATATACTGAGCAACTCATGTGCCATAGGATGTGTTACACAGGATACAGAGATGTCATTGATCTATTAGACACTGCCCTAAGGATTCTCACAATCTTATTCCAATAATATATGTAAACAAGCAATTATAGTAAAGTACAATGTTTTGGCATATGTGTCAATATAGTTCTGCTTTGAAACCAGAAAATATTGGATCATAGTGAAATTGTATTTGATTGAATTTTAGTGAATGAGTAAGAAATCACAAAAGGGGGGAATTTTGGTGATAAGTTTGCCCAGATGAAGGACAGAGTGACATGTCCACTAAAGAGAGAACATGGCATGTTTAGAGATGTCCGTGAAATTCGGTATTTGTGATCTTCATGCATGTTTGTCCCTACGTCACCACAAAAAGTTTTGAAAAATTGTATACCTTCTTGGTTATTTTTTAATTAAATTTTTATTATTCAGATTATTACATATGTTTCTCTTTTTTCCCCTCCATAGCTCCCCTCCACCCAACTCCCACCCCTCCCTCTACCTTTACCTCCCTCCCATTGACCTCATCCATAGGTGTATGATGTTTGTCCAGTCTCTCCCTGTACACCCCTCACCCCTTTCCCCCTGAGAATTATCAGTCCACTCCCTTTCTGTGCTCGTGATTCTATTATATTCACCAGTTTATTCTGTTGATCAAATTTTTAATTCACTTAATTATTAGATTCACTTGTTGATAGATATATATTTGTTGTTCATAATTTTTTTATT
>JAAGEH010000012.1:59497688-59563446 GCA_011751065.1 Lasiurus cinereus | reverse complement strand
CTTTTGATTTCACCTTCAATTTTGATTGAGAGTCTTGCAGGGTACAGTATTCTTGGATTCAGACCCTTCCTTTGCATGACTTTGTATATTTCATTCCATTCTCTTCTGGCCTGACGAGTTTCTGTTGAGAAGTCAGTAGCTAGTCTTATGGGGGTTCCTTTGTAGGTAACTTTCTGTTTCTCTCTGGCTGCTTTTAAGATTCTTACATCTGATCTTTTGCGACTCCCCTAAATTTCCATGCACTTCTCCCTTTTCACAGTCCAAACTCCCCCCATATGAGTTTCGGCTGGATCTGGGGTTTAGTGTCGTAGGATAAGGGGTTCAATGCCTTTGGGAGTCTCCGTTTCCCTCCCGCCAGAGAAAGCCAGCCAGGTTCTTAGGTACCCGCTTTCTGCAAGCACGCGTCTGCATACCTCAGCTTTTTGCAGCTCTTCTGGGTCTCTGTGAGCCCCTCTCTTTCCTTCTAGTTGTAGAATTTCCACTCAGCCAGCTTTCCTATGGTTTTGGATGATGTCCGTTCTGTCCTTTAGTTGTAGTTTTCAAATTGTTGTGGGAGGCAGCAGTGAAGGTGTTTACCTATGCCACCATCTTAGATTCTCCAAGAGACAGATCTAATATCACTTTTGAAATACCAACCTTAAGCTTCTATTTGCATCTGAAGGTGCCTCAGTTATTTGTTACCTGGATATACACCATAAATGGGACCATAGTTTATCATAAAAATGGAGAATAAATGTAGGCAAGATTAATAACCCAGCAACCAAAACAAGCATAGTCCAGACCAGCACATAATTATCACCTAAGGAGTTTAAAAAAATAATTAATTAGTTAATTAATTAATTAAAATGAATGTCAGGCATGTTTTTCTTTACATTAAAGTTTATACACAGAGAGATATGAAACCACAGACTTGATTTTTTTAAGAAATATATTTTTAAATAAATTCAATTTATTCTTATAAAATTTCATATTTGAAATTTGAGATCTTTTTTTAAAAAAATCTTTATTATTCAGATTATTACATTTGTTTCTCTTTTTTCCCCTCCATAGTTCCCATCCACCTGGCTGGCACCCTTCCCTCTACCCTTACCTCCCTCCCGTTGACCTCATCCATAGGTGTATGATATTTGTCCAGTCTCTCCTTGTATACCCCTCCCTCCTTTCCTTCTGAGAATTATCAGTCCACTCCCTTTCTGTGATCCAGATTCTATTATATTCACCAGTTTATTCTGTGGATCAAATCTTCAATTCCCTAAATTTTCAATTCACTTGTTGATAGATATGTATTTGTTGTTCATAATTTTTTATATTTTACCTTTTTCTTCTTCCTCCTCTAAAAGAGTACCTTTCAGCATTTCATATAATACTGGTTTGGAGTTGATGAACTCCTTTAGTTTTTTTCTTCTCTGTGAAGCTCTTTATCTGCCCTTCAATTCTGAATGATAGCTTTGCTGGATAGAATATTCTTGGTTGTAGGTTCTTGTTATTCATCATATTGAAAATTTCTTGCCACTCCCGTCTGGCCTGCATTGTTTCTGTTGAGAAATCATCTGACAGTTGTATAGGTGCTCCCTTGTAGGTAATTAACTTTTTCTCTTGCTGCTTTTAATATTCTCTCTTTGTCTTTTGCTCTTGGTATTTTAATTATGATGTGTCTCGGTGTAGTCCTCTTTGGATTCCTTTTATATGGGGTTCTGTGTGCTTTCTGGACTTGTAAGTCTATTTCTTTTACCAGATGTGGGAAGTTTTCAGTCATTAATTCTTCAAATAGGTTTTCAGTATCTTGCTCTCTCCCTTCTTCTGTCACCCCCAGAATTCTGATGTTGGTACACTTGAAGCTGTCCCAGAGGCTCCTTACATTATCTTCACATTTTTTAATTCTTTTCTCTTCTTGCTTTTCCAGTTGAGTGTTTTCTGATTCTTTATATTTCAAATTTTTGACTTGATTCTTGCCTTCCTCTAGTCTGCTGTTAGGTCTCTGTACGATATTTTTAATTCAGTCAGTGTATGTTTAATTTTTAGTTGGTTCTTTTGCATCTCTAGTTGTCTCTTTTTCATCTCCTCTTGGGTCTCACTAAATTTATCCATCTTTCCTAGGATATTCTTGAAAAACCTTATAAGCATGGTTTTAAACTCTATATCCAGTCGTTTGTTTTCCTCCATTTCTTTTGTTTCTGATCCCTTCCCTTGTCTGGGCATTTTCACTATGCCAGGAGAACTTCTGTGTTGGATTCAGCCTTATGATACCAGACTAGCAAAACTGCAGAAGCCTCTCTATTGAAATTGGGATGGGTGGAGTTTCAGGGCTCAATGAACCGTCTTGCCTTCCAGTCGGCCCCGCCCTCCACAGCCCCTGAGTCTCACTTGACTGGGTAATCGCGGGAGTAGTCCCTTGCGTGGACGCTCTTGCAGTGCCTCTAGATTGCTGTCTTTCTGGTTCCCCTGTGCTCTGGGACCATATGAGTCTGGGTCCCCAGGGTTTCGCCCAAAACTGGGGTTTAGTGAAGTTAGAAGTGGTGCAGTTGGAAGGGTCTGTCTCCCGCCCACTCGTGAAAGCCAGTGGCACAACCAGCAGTCAGTCCTCTGCTCGCAGTGCCGTGGGTGTCACCAGCCTTCTGATCTTTTGTGACTTTCCTAAATTTCCATGCACTTCTCCTTTTTCACAGTCCAAACTCCCCCCATATGAGTTTCAGCTGGATCTGGGGTTTAGTGTTGTAGGATAAAGGGTTCAATGCCATTGAGAGTCTCCATCTCCCTCCTACCAGAGAAAGCCAACCAGGTTCTCCGGCACCCGCTCTGTCCACGCCTGCATCTCCATACCTCAGCTTTTTGCAGCTCCTCTGGGTTTCTATGAGCCCCTCTCTTTCCTTCTAGTTGTAGAATTTCCACTCAGCCAGCTTTCCTGTGGTTCTGGATGATGTCCATTCTGTCTTTTAGTTGTAGGTTTGAAATTGTGCAAGGCAGCAGTGTAGGTGTTTACCTATGCCTCTATCTTGGATTCTGGAAATTTGAGATCTTAAAACTCTCAGTCATTGCCCTGATTTGGCTCAGTGGATAGAGCATCAGCCTGGGGATTGAAAGGTTCTGGGTTTGATTCTGGTCAAGGGCACATGCCCGGATTGTGGGTTTCATCCCCAGTAGGTGGCGTGCAGGAGGCAGCCTATCAATGATTCTCATCATTGATATTTCTATCTCCTTCTCCATTCCTCTTTGAAATAAATAAAAATATATTTAAAAAAAAAAAAACTCCCAGCCATGCCAAGACTGGTTTGGCTCAGTTGATAGAGCGTCAGCTTGCGGACTGAAAGGTCCCAGGTTCGATTCTGGTCGGGGGCATATACCTTGCTTGCGGGCACATCTTCACTGTGTCTCTCTCTCATCGATGTTTCTGACTTTTTATCTCTCTCCCTTCCTCTCTGTAAAAACTCAATAAAATATATTTAAAAAAAAAAAAAAACTCCCAGCCATATAGCTGCCACTTTTTGAGAACATTCTCCAGTATCTTAAGAACATGAAAAGAGTGGGATATAATATAGGTCCAGACTACAGAAACCATTTGACATGGTATGCTAATGAATTTGAAATTTTTTCTTTCAGTAATGAAAAATTATGTTCTCAGGCAACTGAGATCAATGCCTCTACCTCCCAATATGCTGAAGTGGGATGTATTATGAAAGTGTCTGTGAGACTTTTGCTGCTCAGAGGACATGTCTCAAGTTTAATGGAGTAAGTTAACCCCCCATCCTTTTTTAAATAACAGAGAAAAGTTTTCACAAGAAGCTTATAGGGTCCTAAACTTGGATGCTATACCTTCCCAGTTCACCTACTCCCAAACTAGAACCATTCATATCCACATGGCATAGCTGCAGGAGGGGTAACTGTACAGAAATAAGCATATCAGGAGGGGATGTTTCCTGTTGCAAATTTCTTTCTTTCTTTTTTCTTGTTTAAAGAACTTGTTTCTTCATCTGATATTTCAAATAAGTTATGAACATATTTTTTGTTACCCCCATATCCTCAGAAGTACAGGCACTTACGTTATTTATTTACTTTATATATATATATATATTATTGATTTTTTACAGAGAAGGGAGAGAGATATATAGAAAGTCAGAAACATCGATGAGAGAGACACATCGATCAGCCGCCTCCTGCACGCCCCACAGTGGAGATGTGCCTGCAACCAAGGTACATGCCCTTGACCGGAATCGAACCAGGAACCTTTCAGTCTGCAAGCCAACACTCTATCCATGGAGCCAAACCGGTCTCGGCAATGTTATTTACTTTTAATTTGATAAATCTTTATTGTTCAGATAATTACAATTGTTCCTCTTTTTTTCCCCCATAGCTCCCCTCCATACAGCTCCCACCTCTCCCTCTGCACTTACCTCCCCCCACCATTGTCCTCATCCATAGGTGTATGATTTTTGTCCAGTCTCTCCCTGCACATCCCCCACCCCGTTCACCCTGAGAATTGTCAGTCCACTCCCTTTCTATGCCCTGATTCTATTATATTCACCAGTTTATTCTGTTCATCAGATTTTTAATTCACTTGATTTTTAGATTCACTTGTTGATAGTTATGTATTTGTTGTTCATAATTTTTATCTTTACCTTTTTCTTCTTCTCCCTCTTCTTTTTTTTATATATTTTATTGATTTTTCACAGAAAGGAAGGGAAAGGGATAGAAAGTCAGAAACATTGATGAGAGATATTGATCAGCTGCCTCCTGCACGCCCCCTACTGGAGATGTGCCTGCAAGCAAGGTACATGCCCCCGTGGACCTTTCAGTCCGAAGGCCAACGTTCTATCCACTGAGCCAAACCAGTCTTGGCTCTTCTTCCTCTTCTAAAAGAGTACCTTTCAGCATTTCATATAATACTGGTTTGGAGTTGATGAACTCCTTTAGCTTCTTCTTATCTATGAAGCTCTTTATCTGCCCTTCAATTCTGAATGGTAGCTTTTCTGGGTAGAGTACTCTTGGTTATATGTTCTTATTATTCATCACGTTTAATATTTCTTGCTACTCCGTCTGGCCTGCAGAGTTTCTGTTGAGAAATCAGCTGACAATCGAATGGGTGCTCCCCTGTAGGTAATTAACAGTTTTTCTCTTGCTTCTTTTAATATTCTATCTTTGTCTTTTGTTCTTGGTATTTTAATTATGATGTGTCTTGGTGTGTTCCTCTTTGGATTCCTTTTGTTTGGGGTTCTCTATGCTTCCTGGACTTGTAAGTCTATTTCTTTCACCAGGTGGAAAAGTTTTCAGTCATTATTTCTTCAAATAGGTTTTCAGCATCTTGTTCTCTTTCTTCTTCTGGCACCCCCACAATTCTGATGTTGGTATGCTTGAAGTTGTCCCAGAGGCGCTTTACACTATCTTTATATTTTTGGATTCTTTTTGCTTTTCCAGTTGAGTGTTTTCTGCTTCTTTGTATTCAAATCTTTGACTTGATTCTTCTGTTCCTCTAATCTGCTATTATGTCTCTCTATAATATTTTTTATTTCAGTCAGGGTATGTTTAATTTCTAGTTGGTTCTTTTTCATCTCTAGTTGGTCCTTTTTTATCTCCTCTTGGGTCTCACTAAATTTATCCATCTTTTCTAGGAAATTCTTGAAAAACCTTATAATCGTGGTTTTGAACTCTATATCCAGTCATTTGTTTTCCTCCATTTCTTTCTTTGGTGATCTGTACCTTTGTCTCCACATTTTCCCCATGCCAGGAGAACTTCTGTGTTGGAATCAGCCTTCTGATACAAGACTTGCAAAACTGCAAAAGCTTCTCTGTTGAGCTTGGGTGGGGTGGAGTCTCAAGGCTTATTGGACCACCTTGCCTTCCAATCAGCCCCGCCCTACGCAGCCCCTGGGTCTCATGTGTCTCTTGGTAATCACTGGAGCCATCCCTGAGCGCATGCTTGTGTGCCTCTAGACCACTGCCTTTCTGGCTCCCCTGTGCTCCGGGACCCATATAAGTCTGGGTCCCTAGGGTCTCAAAGTTCAGTGGAGTTAGAAGTGGCACAGTTGAGAGGCTCTGTCTCTCACTCACTAGAGAAAGCCAGTGGCACAATCAGCAATCTGTCTTCTGCACGCAGTGGTGTGCGCACCCCCAGACCTCTGCCCTTTCGCAGCTCCCCTAAATTTCCGTGCACTTCTCTCTTTTCACAGTCCCAACTCCCATCATATGAGTCTTACCCAGACCTGGGGTTCAGTGCCATAGGATAAGGGGTTCATTGCAGTTGGGAGTCTCCATCTCCCTCCTGCCAGATAAAGCCAGCCAGGTACTCAGGCACCCACTCTCTCCACACGCGCGTCTCCGTACCTCAGCTTTTTGCAACTTCTCTGAGTCTCTGTGAGCCCCCCTCTTTCCTTCTAGTTGTAGAATTTCCACTCAGCCAGCTTTCCTGTTGTTCTGGATGATGTCCGTTCTATCTTTTAGTTGTAGTTTTGAAATTATTGTGCAAGCCAAAACAGGTTTGGCTCAGTGGATAGAGTGTCAGTCTATGGACTGAGAGGTCCTGGGTTCAATTCCGGTCAAGGGCATGTACCTTTGTTGCAGGTGCATTCCCAGTGTGGGGTGTGCAGGAGGCAACTGATCGGTGTTTCTCTCTCATCGGTGTTTCTGACTTTCTATCCCTCTCCCTTCCTCTCTGTAAAAAATCAATAAAACATATTAAAAAATAAAATAAAAATAAATTGTTGTGCGAGGCAGCAGTTTAGTTGTTCACCTATGCCACCATCTTGGTTTCTCTCCCTTTTATTAATCCTTGATCTTTTCTTTATTATTCCCCATTCATTTTTGTTTTGTTATCTTTATGTGTTTTTCTTCTATTTTAAAATATTTATATTTAAGGCAGTGTATTTATCCCTATTCCCTGTTATAACTATATCCAACATTTCTACCATGTCATATTTTTATTATTATTTAGTTCAAAATAATTCCTGCCCTGGCCAGGGTTGTTCAGTTGGTTGAGCATCGTTCCATGAACCAAAAGGTCTGTGGTTTGATTACTGGAGACTAGATGCCTGGATTGCAGGCTTATTCCCCAAAAGTAGCCAATCAATGTATTTCTCTCTCATCAATGTTTCTTTCTATCTATCTATCTATCTATCTATCTATCTATCTTCTTTTCCCACCCTGTCTCTCTAAAAATCAATAAAAACATATTTTAAAAATATTTCCTATATTTTGTGATTGTTTTATTAATATGAGGATTATGCAGAAGTATACTGATTAATGTCCAAACACATTAAATTTTATAGTTGTCTCTTTTGAACAATCCTATCTAATAAAGAGGAAATATGCTAATTGACTGTCACACCCTCACAAATATGGTGGTGCCCATAGCCAATAAGGAGGGGATATGCTAATTGACTGTTACGCCCTCAAAGATGGTGACACCCACAGCCACAAGATGGCGGTGCCCAGTACCCTCAGCCCCACCAGGACAGCAGGCACACAGCAAGGCCAGGCACGTCCTTAGGCATCAGGGCCAGCCCAAGGTGCAGGCAAGCCTTGGATGGTGGCTGCCCAGCTGGCCAGGGCCACCTGAGGTTTAGGTAACCAGGGCTGGCCAAGTCTAATGGTGCCAGCAGTGGCAGCAGCAGAGGTGTGATGGGGGCATCACCTTCCCTCGATTGCTAGGTCTCCTCCCCCCACTTGAGGGCTCCTGGACTGTGAGAGAGGGCAGACTGAGCTAAAGGAGCCCCCCTCCCTTCAGTGCATGAGTTTTTATGCACTGAGCCTCTAGTTGATTTATAATTTAATTTATCCCTAGTCAAAGAACATACTAGAGATTGATATCCACAATTTAATTTTGAAAAAAGTGCTTCATTTTTGCATTTGTTATCACCTTTGTATAACCTTGAGTCAGCAGCTATAACTTCTTTTTGTTACTATGCTTGCCTCTAGTATCACCTCTTACTGCCTCCAAATTGCTGCTTTTAATTTTCTGTGTGCTGGGAAATCAAATAAGCAAGCACTTTTTTAAATGGTGTCTAAAATAAAAGTGTGGAAGACCTGGGGGATTTTTCTATGAAGAAAGTGCTTGGCATTTGGTTCACAATCTAAGTCACATTTATGTCTGCTGAGACCACTAAGAGACTCGTGTTTATTGGTTTTCAGGTTCATGGCTTTGTGTGATCTGATTAGTTGAGTTTGTCAAATTTATAATGAGTGCCTGCTAAAAGTCAGGCACTGTGTCTGAGCTGCGTTTATAAATGTGAAAAAAACAGTATTCACCCAGGGCTCTTAGAGTTTAGTAGAGTCACACAGAGGTGGAACACAAGGGCTTTGAAAAAGGCTCATGTATGAGAGTACTGAACTAGTGTATGTAAGGATTGGGCCAGGGCAGCGGAAGAGGAATTGTGGCAGAGATGATGCTTGAAAGGCATTCCAAACATGTCGGAAACCAAACATTGTTCTTACTAAATGGATGTAAACAGGAGGCCAGAAGGCTGGTCAACCTTAACCGCTCTGAAAGGTCAGAGCTAATGACTCACTGTTTTGTTGAAACATTATTGGTTGAAGCAACCTCTATGTTTGTTTCTTGTTAATTTCTGTTTTTGTTATTTCCTGCCTAAAGGCTAGGGGTGTGTCCCAAAGCCTTAATAAAAGGGAGAAAAAGGCCAGAGCAAGTGGCAGTCCTTTCCACTAGAGGAAGGCTCCCGCCTGGCCCCCCAATATCGCCAAATTAATGCTTTTCTAGTCTCTCATTTCGTTTGCGTGCGGCCTCCTTCAGAACCCAAACCCTGACCCGGGAACCCTGAACCACGCGGGACGTGGAAAGAGGTTCCCACATCTGGCGTCCATCAGGGGCTGCGGAAAAAGGTGCTCACATCTGGCGCCTGACCGTGGGACGTCTGGAGGAGAAGGTATTATTCGCCTAAGAGCGAAGGAAGGAAAATTCACCAAGGAAAATGGTGAGGGAAGATTCACCTAGGAAAAGGTGAGGGGAATTCAATGTACGCAAAGCCCACGGATTAACTACAGAGTCGCGATCTGTAAGTAGGGTGGGAACGTCTTTTGCAGCCAGGCTAATGGAGAAGAATTCGGTTATAAATATAAAGTAAACTTTATTGTAGACTTTTGGTTTGCAAGCTTAAATAATGTGGTTTCTTGTTCAAATTAAAATCTTAGTTTGCATTTGGAATCTGAAATCTGTAATAAGTGAAACTCCAGTGCTGAAACCGCCTCTGGTGTGGAGAAATTCAAAGGTCGCAGGAGAGGGCAAGGCTCTCTGCTCTCCTGCAATGAGATTACCGAAGGTTTCATTTAAAAATTATAAGAGAAATCACAGGGAAATGCTAATCTTGGCCAAATAACTAGGTGATAGTTATTACTTCGGAAAGCGAAAAAGAAAGAAAAAATTTAAGATCTGTCTTTATCTTTTAAGCATGAAAAGAAATTCGGCCAGATCTGTTACTAATGCTTTCCCCTGAAGTAAGCAGGATGTGGAGGAAGAGAGACACTGGCTATCCAGTATGAAAGTCCACTCTCCCAGTATACTAATCTAAAGTCTCCTTTCTCGCCATGAAGTTTCAAAAATTTAGAGATGTCTCTGGAATTTCTCTGTACTCGTGAGGAGAGAAGCCAGGCTTAAAAATAAATGCGCGCAATTGTCCACCTTTTTGAACATATTAGACAGGGTTTTAAGCTGGAACCCCTCCGCAAAAGTTGCAGAAAAAGAAAAACCCAGAACTGGTCTTTATTTTTTAAGAAAAATGCGTAAAGGAACCAAAATGAGAAGATTTTGTGTTATTAATCAAGGTTTTCAGCTAAATGCAAATTAAATTGGGAGAAAATAAAATAAAATTTCTCTAATAATTAGGAATTCAAAATAAGTTGTTGATTGGTCTAATAAAAAAGGATTAATTCTGTGATTCCCAACTGACAGTTTAAAAATATAATTGATATCTTAAGATAATTATGAAAAATATTATAATCTTTAAATCATATATGAATATATATATTTGGTGGTTTTTTTCAATGTTAAAATTTCAAGGCTTTAACAGAGATGATTCTTGTAAAGCTCCATGGGCCCAGAGTAATACAAGAAATGTGTTCTCTCTTTTTAAAGGACATCTTCTTAAATTTAACCGATCTAATATACTTGAAATTTCATGGAAAGCTTTATCAAATGAGAATTAATACGTATATTTTAAATGTTGTAAAGGTTTTGGCCTCTAAGAAGGACACAAGGTAGCACTCTAGGGAGAGGCATAAACACAGCCTCTGAGAGATCCAGTCTCTCGGTGTCCTAGATGTCAGAGAGGTAACCATTGGGCCAGACAGTGTAAATCAAAATTTAATAGAAATGGGCAGCCTCTAAATCAAGATACAGGGTATGGTCAAACGGCCAGAGGGGTGCCCCCCAGTCCCATTATTAATAGGGGAAACCTGCCCTGCAAGGCCCATAGTGGATTCCCTCATCCCAGCAACTCCAGGAAGCGCAGGCCTGGATCTTAACAGCACTATAGCGGTCACTTTGACTCCTGATATTGCTCTGCAAGCTATTCCTACAGGAATTTGGGGTCCTATGTCACCGGGAGCATGGTAAAGAGGACGGTACAGACACCTAAGAATGTACTTCTTGCAATACCAACAGTTACCAGCTGTACGGTAATATTTCCTGGGGCACATGGGGAAGTATTTTTTCCTGATCCCTCATGGGTAAGAACCCTAAGGTGTACTGATTCCCGTTTCTTGTAGTCTCTAAGAAGGGCAATATAGAAGTAACTAAATATTTCTTAAAAATCCAAAATTAGAATTTAAAATGACAAAAAGCCCATAGCTGCCTATATTCTTAAGCTAGAGGTGGGGCAACATTTGTGGCTTGTGAATCAGACATAAACATTTACTAAATTTGCTTTGCTTTTTAAATTAAGATACCTACTTTAATTAATAAATTAGCTTTTTAAATAAAAATCAAGGTTTTCAGCTAAATAAAGAGCCAATGTTTTTGTAAGCAATTTGATTAAGTATTCTAATAAAGTAACTAAGAACTTGTCTATACAAAAAGAAATTGATAGCCAGTTTGAAATTGAATTGCCATGGCCTAGAACAAAAGAATATCCTTACATAATATTATTCTACAATGTCATTATAATTTTTTTAACAAATATCCCAAACAAACTTACAATCTAATTCTCTGAATATTTGGTAGCATATTTAAAAAATAACATAAAAGGAATTAAGGCAGTGAGAAGGCACTTGAGCATTCTATATTGGCTTTTCTTGCTCTTTTTGCCAAGAGGGACCCTCTCACAGCTGTCGCCTGAGCTTTCTGTTCATGCTGAGGTTGAAGCCTCAAGTTGGCTGGTACCATGAATCTGTCTCTCACCCAGTGGTGTGAGCTGGGCCCTCCCTGGAGAAGAAACCTGGGTTCCCCAAGATATGTATGTGATCAGTGCTGGGACCAGGCCAGCAGGCGAGGGGATCCCAAGGCAGGTACTGGGCGTGGAGGCCACAAGGGCATCGGCTACCAAGGAGACGGAACTGAACCTCACATCTACCTGTTTGGCCCCGGAGGATGGCTGGTTAGCCAGTGACGGGTAAGATTCCTCAGAGGAGGAACAACCTAAGACAGGCACAGTCGCAGAGGGGCCATCAGGAGCAAACTTGGGGATCAACAGAGGTGAGGCACAGATCCTTACCCTCCCAACATTGCAGGGGTTTGAACCTTCGCCCCTTCTGAAGGAAGTCTCCTGTCCCATGGCTACTTCACTTCCCACGCCCAGCTCCGATCGGGACCCAGGTGACAAGACAGAGACTTGGCCCAGCTCTGTTCGGGACACAGATGACAGACAAAGATTTGGTGCAGCTCAGATCAGGACCCAGCAATAGACAGACTTGGCTGACAGTTGCCCTATATTCTAAATCCAACTTAACACCAGGAATGCTCAGGGCCTACTCAAGAATGCAAATAATCCTTTCCACTAATATTTACAGGATAAAACTAAGATTGTTGTTAGAATATTAAATTTAACAATAAAATAGTAGTTAAATTTTCAAATTAATTTAATTGGTTAATTGAAATAGGAGAATATTCAAGAAAATTTAATTGTACTGGAAAAAAGTTGTTCCTAAAGTATTAACTTAAATTTCTATTGGTAGTTCATTGCATGGTAAAATTACTTAACATGCAATAAACATAAAGCAATCATATTTGCATTATAAAAATTTTCCAAAAGCTTCATAATTAAATCAAAAAAGGGGGGATAGTACAGTAATATTATGTAAGGAAAAGTATCCTGTAAGCAAATTACATCTAGAAAAATTTTTTTTTACTTAACAGCAAGACACTCATGAAAAACATACATAGTATTAAAATAAGCCAAAGGAAAATCATTTGGGCAAAAATAAAAAGGATCCAAAATCAAATTTATAGAAAAAATTCCTTTACTAACTTTTGGTCGAGAACGTTTATATATTTTCAGAAAAACAGCTCCAAGACCATGCGAATTCCTACAACAGAGAATGTTCCAGCTATGAAGACGAGAGGAGAAGCAGTCCAGAGATGGAAGATGCTGAGGACACCTTGCCATCCTAACAGTCAGCAGCTGTGCATCGATGCAGGTTGCCCAGGACCAAACCAGAGAGGGTCGGACCTGCATTGCCACCATTTGTCCACCATCCAGAACTGAAATATCATTGCTAACATGTACACTCAAAAAACTGTTGGACATTGAAACTGGGACTCAAAGAAAGAACTGTTGGTCCAGAAAGAAAGATACTATAGACTTATTCATTTACCTCTTAGCATAGCCATTGTTGCTTGTCTTATTTTTTGTTCTTAATATTTATTTCTAGTCTGCAGATGCAAGATTTTTTTAGAGGAAAGAAAATGGGGGGGAGATGTCGGAAACCAAACATTGTTCTTACTAAATGGATATAAACAGGAGGCCAGAAGACTAGTCAACCTTAACTGCTCTGAAAGGTCAGAGCTAATTACTCACTGTTTAGTTGAAACATTGTTGGCTGAAGCAACCTCTATCTGTTTGTTTCATGTTAATTTCGGTTTTTGTTATTTCCTGCCTAAAGGCTAAGGGTGTGTCCCAAAGCCTTAATAAAAGGGAGAAAAAGGCCAGAGCAAGTGGCAGTCCTTTCCACTAGAGGAAGGCTCCCGCCTCGCCCCCCAATATTGCCAAATTAATATTTTCTAGTCTCTTTCTTCATTTGTGTGCGGCCTCCTTCAGAACCCAAACTCTGAACCGGGAACCCTGAACCACGCGAGACGTGGAAAGAGGTTCCCACACAAACAGAAGGGAAACATCACTGAAGCCATAGAGGAAAACGTAAATAAATAGCACAGTGCATGTGGGGTACTGCAAGAGGCACAGTATTGGGATGTAAAGTACATGTCAGGAAATCATTTTGTAAAAAAAAAAAAAAAATTCTACAGGACTAAACACTTTTTTCCCCCCTGCCACTAACAAGTTGTGGGTTCACGGTTAGTGCAGCTGTCATCATCCATTTTCATCATCATCACATTAACAGGTTTAGAAAATCTTATGAAATTGGGTGTGCAGGAGCCTTTTGGTTAAAATATAAGTTTGCATTTTGTGCTGGACTGAAGTCAAATAATGCTGCATATATTTCATTCTCTGTAGATAACTCATCTCAAACAACATAATGTTCCCAGGCTAGTATTTCATGTCTCTAAGTAATGACCAAAATGTAACCCTTGCATTTTGGTGGTAATCCAAGTACCATCAAGGCCTACCTCTAAGCAATCCACCAGTGATTCTCAAACTTTAATGTGCCTGGTAATTATCCTGTTAATTACAGAATTCTGTGCTGCGTTCCCTTTGGCCTGGAGTAGAGTCAGATAATCTGCATGTCTAACAAGCTACCAAGAGATAGGGGCCCATGCTGTCGGTCCATGCTTGCTCCACTTACATAACACGGCTTCATACCATAATTTCAACAAGAAAGCTGACCTATCTTATAAAATCATGATTGTAATAAGTGTTTCCTCTGGCTGTTTTAAGTTTCAAACATCCTGTAACAATGGTTTCTGAAATTACCACCAAGTTTCCTTATGACTACACGCGGTCAGCTTAGTACATGGAGATGATTTAGTAGGTGTAAGGTACAGATCATAGAAAGAAGAAAAAGGAAAAAAAAGCCAAGAACCACCCTTTCATCTTAACTCTTCCCCTCTTAATTTGAGGCCATCCTCAAGAATCATTTTCATCCAATGAGATACAATTCCAAAACCAAAAGTAACTATTTAAATCTTTACTGAAGTCTTTCCTAAAAGCCAACATGAAAGCTTGTTTATAGCATACAGAATAAAGTCTTAAAAATTGTTTTCTTGACCTAGCCGGTTTGTCTCAGTGGATAGAGCATCAGCCTGAGGACCAAAAGGTCCCGGGTTCGATTCCAGTCAAGGGCACATGCCTGGGTTGCGGGCTCCATTCCCAATAGGGGTTGTGCAGGAGGCAGCTGATCAGTGATTCTTATCATTGATATTTCTATCTCTCTCTCCCTCTCACTTCTTCTCTGAAATCAATAAAAATATATTTTTAAATTATTTTCTTCATCTCTTTTTAAATAAATTATAGACAACACTTGTATCAACAAACAGTGCTTTTTCCATTGTCCAATATCCCCAAATTCCCCATCAAATCTGACCCTTATGGACTCTTAACTTTTCTACCTTTGTCCTTCTTTTTCTTGACTTTAACCTATGATTGGTGTCTCTGTTTTCCTTCCCTCCTGTTTCTATAAACTACATACTCTGAAGCTGGCTGACTGGGTTTGAAACCTGACTCAGGAACTTAGCACACATGTTAAAATGGGCAGATTTCTTACACTCTCTGTGTCTCAGTTTTCTCATCTGTAAAATGAAGATTCTGGTGAAACCTACTCACAGGACCATTGTAAAATTAAGTCAGTGAATTTTTGTAAAATGGTTAAAAGAGAGCTTTGTACTCAGGAGATGCTTTGTAAATATTCACTATTATCATAATATCTACCATACTTTTGGCATATGTGTTATGCGTATTTATTATTTCTTTTTTAATATATTTTATTGATTTTTTACAGAGAGGAAGGGAGACGTACAGAGAGATAGAAACATCAGTCAGCTGCCTCCTGCACACTCCCCTCTGGGGATGTGCCTGCAAAAGGTACATGCCCTTGACTGGAATCGAACCCAGGACCCCCCAATCCACAGGCCGATGCTCTATCCACTGAGCAAAACCGGTCAGGACATATTTATGATTTTCAAACTGCTAAAGACAAACCTACACATCTCCTATTGTTTTACCATAAACTAAGCAGTGACTTCAGAGGTACCTTGAAAAATTACCAACTTACCTAAATACAATGAGAATGAGTGATTTAAGATAAATCATTAGAAAATTAAAACTATTTGTTATCTCCTAAGATAGCTCCCAAGGACCAGAACTGTAACCCTTATTATTTATGCAATAATAACTGAAAAATGTCTGGAGACTCACATTATGCTCTCAGCTTCACCCAGAATCTCCCCATCCTTAAGTAACCAACCAATATGAAGACTCACCTTGCTTCTGATAATGTGTCATAAGAACATCCAGGCCCAACCCATATACAATTAAATCTTTGCACTCACCTTTCCTAAGATTTCTTCTCAGAATTGTGTGTGGCATTCTCCTTTGCTACAGAATCAATAACATTCACTTTTCATATATATACATATGTATATATACATACATATATATATATATGTATGTATGTATATATGTACTTCTTTACTTAAGAGGGGGGCTTTCTATACATAATCAACCAATTACAGTCCATATTTCTATAATCAAGTACAGTAGTGTTTTTTCTCCTATGGGAAAATTTCAGAAATTGCCTGAAGACATTTATAAAAAATGTTTCAAGAAAAGACAAGGTTGCAAATAAGATGTTCATAGCATGCCTGAACTGTGATTACAGAAACCTTCATTAAGGCTGGTGATATATGAGGAGGGACAGGCAACACACTTTAACAAGAAGCAAATTAGATAGATTTGTAGGTTCTTCCAAAATATGGCCAAAAAACAGAAACTTCAAAAAATTTAAAGTGTACTTTTGAAGAGTGAGGTTCCATAACTCAACTTTCAATCAATACTTTAAATAAGGAGGAATAAAAATTCTCCCTATGGTTACAGTATTTGGTGCCAAGGTTCCTTCAGAGGTAATTATTACCCCATATGTACTAAACATTTGAAAGCAAAAGCATATATCAGAAGTATTTGTAAACATCTCCTTGGTCTTATCACAAATAATTTTGTGCTGATTCAACTAAAATCACTAATTTGGTTACTCAATATGACTTAATTTAACTTTCTCTTCACATTGACCTAAAATTATTACTCTTAAATTTAAACTACAGGAGAAACCAAGATGGCGGCATCGGTGAACACCTAAACTGCTGCCTCGCACAACAATTTCAAAACTACAGCTAAAAGACCGAACAGACATCATCCAGAACCACAGGAAAGCTGGCTGAGTGGAAATTCTACAACTAGAAGGAAAGAGAGGGGCTCACAGAGACCAAGAGGAGCTGCAAAAAGCTGAGGTAAGGAGACACATGCATGGAGAGGACGGGCAGCAGAAGGCCTGGCGCAGCAGTTCTCAACCTGTGGGTCACGACCCCTTTGGGGGTCGAACAACCCTTTTACAGGGGTCACCTAAGACCATTGGAAAATGCAGATATTTACATCACGATGCATAACAGTAGTAAAATTTCATGGTTGGGGGTCACTACCACATGAGGAACTGTATGCAAGGGTCACGGCCTTAGAAAGGTTGAGAACCACTGCTCTAGCGGGAGGGAGACAGAAACTCCCACTGCACTGAACCCCTGTTCTGACTGCACAGAACCCCAGTTCTGGGCAAGACTCATACGGGGGGAATCTGGACTGTCGTAAAAAGGGAGGAGTGCACAGAAACTTAGAGGAGCCACGAAAGGTAGAGGTCTGGAGACGTACACGCAAGGGCATGCAGAGAGGACTGACTGCTGATTGTATCCCTGGCTTTCTCTAGTGGGAGGAAGACAGAACCTTCCAACTGCACTGAAATCCACTTCTGACTGCACTGAACCCCAGTTTCGGGCAAGACCCTGGGGACCTAGACTCATCTGGTTTCCCAGAGTGCTTGGAAACTCAGGGGAGCCATGAAAGGCAGAGGTCTGGAGGCACATGAGTGCGTGAGTGGGTGCAGAGAGCTGCAGTGATTACCAAGGGACACTGAGACCCAGGGGCAGCCTAGGACAGGGCTGACAGGAAGCCAAGGCTGTCTGCTCAGCCGTGAGACTCTACCACATCCAAGATGAACACAAAGACTGTTGCAATCTTGCAAGTCTTAAGGCTGAGTCCAGCATAGAAGTTTTCCCAGTATTGACACAGCTGATCCTCACAACCAATTGGCTTGGAGGTCAATTCCCTCCTGTGATACCAACAACAATCAAGACTTAATTACAACAAGCCTGTACACACAGTCCACAAAGGGGTGCACCAAGAGAGTCCACCTCAGGTAACTGGGGAGGCGGAGCTATTGGGCCATATAGGACACCTAGCATACAAAGCTAATTTACCAACTCAGGGAAGCAGCAAAAATGTGGAGACAAAGTAACAGATCACAAAGGAAAGAAATGGAGGAAAACAAACGACTGGATATAGAATTCAAAACCATGGTTATAAGGTTTTTTAAGAATTTCCTAGAAAAGATGGATAGATTTAGCAAGACCCAAGAGGAGATGAAAAAGGACCAACTAGAAATTAAGCATATACTGACTGAAATAAAAAACATTACACAGAGACCTAACAGCAGACTAGAGGAAAGTAAGAATCAAGTCAAAGATTTGAAATACAAGAGAGATAACCAAGATAACAGCATAGGTAAACACCTACACTGCTGCCTCGCACAACAATTTCAAAACTACAACTGAAAGACAGAACAAACATCATCCAGAACCACAGGAAAGCTGGCTGAGTGGAAATTCTACAACTAGAAGGAAAGAGAGGGGCTCACAGAGACCCAGAGGAGCTACAAAAAGCTAAGGTATGGAGACACGCATGTGGAGAGAGTGAGTGCCAGAGTACCTGGCTGGCTTTCTCTGGCGGGAGACTCCCAAAGGCATTGAACTCCTTATCCTATGACACTAAACCCCAGGTCTAGCCGGGACTCATATGGGGGGAGTTTGGACTGTGAAAAGGGAGAGGTGCACAGAAATTTGGGGGAGTTGCAGGACGGCAGAAGTCGGGCAGCATGTAAAACACTGTACACAGAAGAGTGACTGCTGATTGTGCCTCTGGCTTTCACAAGAGGGCAGGAGACAAAGCATCCCAACTGCGTCACTTCTAACTCCACTAAACCCCAGATTCATATGGTCCCGGAGCATAGGTGAGCCGGAAAGGCAGCAGTCTAGTGACACTGCAAGCGAGCATGCATGCAAGCTCGCACACAGGGACCACTCCAGCTATTACCCAGTCCCATGAGACTCAGAGGCCGTGGAGGGCGGGGCCAACTGGAAGGCAACGCGGTCCATTAAGACCTAAGACTTCACCCATCCCAAGCTCAACAGAGAGGCTTTTGCAGTTTTGCAAGTCTAGTATCATAAGGCTGAATCCAACATAGAAATTCTCCTGGCATAGTGAAAATGCCGAGACAAGGGAAGAGATCACAAACAAAAGAAATGGAGGAAAACAAATGACCAGATACAGAGTTCAAAACCACGCTTATAAGGTTTTTCAAGAATATCTTAGAAAAGTTGGATAAAGTTAGCGAGACCCAAGAAGAGATGAAAAAGGACTAACTAGAAATGAAAAAGAACCAACTAGAGATGGAAAAGGTCCAACTAGAGATAGAAAAGGACCAACTAGAAATTAAACATACACTGACTGAAATTAAAAATATTATACAGAGACCTATAGCAGACTACAGGAAGGCAAGAATCAAGTCAAAAATTTGAAATATAAAAAAGCAGAAAACACTCAACTGGAAAAGCAAGAAGAAAAAAGAATCCAAAAATGTGAAGATGATATAAGGAGCCTCTGAGACAGCTTCAAGCGTACCAACATCAGAATTGTGGGGGTGCCAGAAGAAGTGAGAGAGCAAGATACTGAAAACCTTTTTAAAGAAATAATGACTGAAAACTTCCCACATCTGGTAAAAGAAATAGACTTACAAGTCCAGGAAGCACACAGAACCCCATATAAAAGGAATCCAAAGAGGACCACACCAAGACACATCATAATTAAAATACCAAGAGCAAAAGACAAAGAGAATATTAAAAGCAGCAAGAGAAAAAGTTAATTACCTACAAGGGAGCACCCATACGACTGTCAGCTGATTTCTCAACAGAAACAATGCAGGCCAGACGGGAATGGCAAGAAATATTCAACATAATGAATAACAAGAACCTACAACCAAGAATAATCTATCCAGCAAAGCTATTATTCAGAATTGAAGGGCAGATAAAGAGCTTCACAGAGAAGAAAAAGCTAAAGGAGTTCATCAACACCAAACCAGTATTATATGAAATGCTGAAAGGTACTCTTTAAGAAGAGGAAGAAGAAAAAGGTAAAAGACAAAAAATTATGAACAACAAATACATATCTATCAACAAGTGAATCTAAAAATCAAGTGAATTAAAAATCTGATGAACAGAATAAACTGGTGAATATAATAGAATCAGGGGCATAGAAAGAGAGTGGACTGACAATTCTCAGGAGGAAAGGGGTGAGGCGGGTGAAGGGAGAGACTGGACAAAAATCATACACCTATGGATGAGGACAATGGGAGGGGGGAAGGTAAAGGCAGAGAGAGGGGTGGCAGCCTGGTTGAGGGGAGCTATGGTGGGGGGAAAAAGAGGAACAATTGTAATAATTTGAACAATAGAGATTTATTAAATTTAAAAAATTTAAACTACAGCCGAAACTGATTAGGCTCAGTAGATAGAGCATTAGCCTGCGGACTGAAAGGTCCCAGGTTTGATTCCGGTCAAGGGCATGTACCTTGATTGTGGGCACATCCCCAGTGGAGGCCATGCAAGAGGCAACTGATCGATATCTCTTTTGAATCAATGTTTCTAAACTCTCTATTCCTCTCCCTTTCTCTCTGTAAAAAATCAATAAAATATATTTTTTTAATTTAAACTACAAACACATATCAAACAAATGTTTTTTAAGGAATTATATTGAGATATCCGTACTGATGTGAGTCTATTCCTTTGAGAAATGCACAACCAATACAGTGTGAGTTAGTGAATAAACTGGTCCTGTTAAACACCATTAATTTTTTCCAAAATAAATTTTATATAATACAATATATTTAAATGACTATGTTTTATCATAAAGAATCTATCATTTTCATAATTAAGAATATTTTTCTATGGCAACCAAAAAATTCCTACTTATGATTCCATTGAGTTTTAGACAATAAAGGATACCTCAGTAATTGTCGAGGTTGAGTTTGTTACATCAAAGTAAATTTCCATAGGATTAACCTTAAATTTTAAAACTTGCTGCTTAATAAAGTTGCTTTACTTCTTTTTGTAATTTAATGAGGTTTTATCATTACTGGTTTTATGTAAATAGCTCCTGCTTAAAATATAAAACAGCTCAGCCTGAGTGGTTTAGTGGTTGAGCATCGACCTATGAACTGAGAAGGTCAGGGTTGGATTCCTAGCCAAGGCATGTACCCAGGTTGCAGCTCCATCCCCAGTATGGGGAGTGCAGGAGGCAGCCAATCAATGTTTCTCTCTCATCATGATGTTTCTATCTCTCATTCCGATCCTATCTGAAGTCAATAAATGTTTATATATATATTTAAATAATAATAATAATAAAACAAAGTTTGGGTTTATACTATAAAATTATGCATTCATGTTACAGATGAAAATTGAAGATATATTAAAGTGTTGAAAACTACGCTGTACTTTATAGAGCATAAAAAAATAAGCAATTTTATGTGGTTTATATCCTAGAATATTATTGTGATTCACTCTCTAAACAGAGAATTAAATGATAAAATGTGAAACCTAGCATGAAATCATTTTTCAGGCCTATTATCAATAGCCCCAATATTTTTTAATTATACCTGTTAATAATTAGGTTCATTTGAGTGACAAAATTTAAGAAATCACACACTATTTAATCCAGTAATTCCATTTATAAGAATAAATTTAGATATAATATTAATAAACAATGTGGATATTAATTTTTGTAAAGTATTCATTACATAACAGTAATACTTTCATACTAAAAGAATAATAAAGAACCTAAATAAGGAAAATAATGTAATAAACGAAAATATGGGTAATTATTAACACTACATTTCTTCTTTTATATTTTACAGATATTATAGCACTACTAGAGGCCTGGTGCATAAGATTAGTGCAGTTTAGGAGGGGGATTTCTCAGCCCAGCCTGCACTCTCTCACAGTCTAGGACCCCTTGGGGATATCCAACTGCCAGCTTAGGCCCGATGCCCGGGGGATAAGACCTAAGCTGGCAGTCGGACATCCCTATCACAGTATGGGACTCTTTCAGTCCAGAACCCCTCACTCCTTACCACCCACCTGCAATAGAGGCAGGAGAGGCTCCTGCCACTGTCGCTGTGTGCACTGACCATGAGGGGGAGGGGGGGGGAGGGAGGGGAACTCCTGTGATGAGTGTCTGCCACCTAGTGGTCTGTGTGTGTCATAGCGACCAGTCATTCCAATGTTCAGTCAATTTGCATATTGCACTTTTATTATGTAGGATTGTTTAAAATATTCAATGGCATAAAAAAATTATTACATGTATAAGACAAACAAAATAAGTAGTGAGACAAATCTTTATATTGGATAGCTTGCAATTTGTGGCTAGAGTTATAACAGAAATTTTAAATCTGGAAAGCAACACATGTTCATAATGTTTAATTTTGGATAATATTATTTTGAGAAATCTGTTTTCTTTTTTCTGTGTCATTCCTAAGCATCAATAATTTATATTTAGCCGAAACTGCTTTGGCTCAGTGGATAGAGCATCAGCCTGTAGACTGAAGGGTCCCCGGTTCGATTCCTTTCAAGGGCATGTATCTTGGTTGTGGGCACATCCCCAGTAGGGGGCGTGCAGAAGGCGGCTGATCGATGTCTCTCTCATCGATGTCTAGCTCTCTATCCCTCTCCCTTCCTCTCTGTAAAAAATCAATAAAATATATTTTTTTTAAATAATAATTTATATTTGACATAAGCTAATTGCCTATTAAGCTAAAGAAAATTGTACTTCAAAGTAAAGGACTATTTTTGTTAACAAATGATTACTATTGGAAATGATGAATTAAAGGAATCTGAAGAGTCAAGTAAAAAAAAAATTGGGGGCACTGAATAGGGAAAGATTGGTATCTCTTGTATTGAAAGATCCTGTAAACTTAATGTGCACTTGAAACCATCCTACAACTACAAGAGAGACCTACAGTAGATAAACTTCAAACATGGAAAGATTCTGGTTTCTCTATAGCTTTTGATACTAGAACTTGTAGTCATATGCATTCTAAATGATACATTATTTTCAGGCAACCTCATATGACAACTAAGTTTTACAGGTATATAGGGGTATGAAGATGTGCATTTGTACCTTCAAGGAGACTAGAACTGGAAACAAAATTCATTAGGAAATTTTTTTCTCTCCCTCTCTCTCTTCTTCTCCACTCTCTTCTTCTTTACCTCTCTCCCTCTCTGCCTCTCTCTATCTCTTGCTTCTTCTCCAAACACATTCCAACATTACCTTATCTCTGACTTTGAGCACACAACAAAACCTGAAACCTGAGAGAAAACATGGTTTTAAATTTTAAATTCCCAAGAGATAGGTTACTGATATTTATTGGATCAATGTTTATCTCCTGCAAAGAGATTTTTTTTGTATTTGATAAAGAGAGAAGAAAATGACTATTAACTATGCTAAAATCAGTTTCTCTAGTCTACATATCCAACTGATAAATTTTCTTAAACTCTGATAGGGGCAAGTCCTATTTATGCATTTATTGAAAACTTCTATATTCTTTAAGTACTTCTTCGTTGAAATTCAACTGACAAATTTTTAGTAAAACTAAATTATGTATTTACTGATCTTCCCTTGAATAATTATGGGCTTGATATTATGAACACATTTTAACAAATTTAGAAAACATAAATAAGAATTAACTACCTGAAGACTTACTTGGTACAAATAAGGGAGATAAGTATTTGGTGCTTGTCTAGTTACTCCTGTTGCATTACAATCTGCCCAAAATTTGAAGCATAAAATAGTCATTTCATTGTGTTTGGGAACTCTCAGGCTTAGAAATTCAAGAACAGAGCAGTGATGATTTACTATACTCAAAGATGCCTTGGCCTTTAAGGCAAAAACACTAACTCTGATGTGACTTAAGGTAAGGGCTGGAACCACCTGGAAACATCTTAACACAGATCTGACGATTGATGATATGGAACCTCTACTGGACTGTCCACTGAAATGTGGCCTCTCCATGTGATTTATTCATGTGAATTAGTTTGGGCTTTCTTGCACATTGGCCACAGATGAGATCCAAAAGCAAGTGTCCCAAGGAAACAAGTAAAGCATATGCTACTTTGGTGACCTAGCCTCAGAAATTACATAGTGCAATTTCTATCATAGCCTGTCACTGGAGGCAGTTGAGTCCATGTGGTCCAAGAAAGGAGACACTTGCAAGGCCTGTCAAGCTTAAAGAGTTAGAAAAGAATGTGGCAAAGAAGGTATTATTATGGTCATCTGTGGGAAATACAATATGTCACAGGGCTTATATATATTTAATAATATTTAATGATACACATTTAAGTATTCTAAAAATCTAAGGGCTTTATCAACATATGCGAGATGGCACAAAAGCCTGCCTACTGAATGTGTCAACAATATGCAATTAGATGCCATAGACATGGAGCTATGAGTCAACACAAGGCAGTCTGTGAATATTAGCACATTCTGAGGAGTGTTAATAAGCATCTAGTGACATGTATTTTGCTCTAAAAGGTTTGTATACACTGTCTTTTAGTCCCAATTATGAGGCCATTTCATAAAAGCATGTCACATAATGGGGCAATAAAATTGTTGAGATTATATTGGTCTTCAGTTACCCTGTCTTCCTACCCTTTCTTCAACAGCCCCTCACGTAACTAAGTTTGTACTGTGCTGATGATCTGTTTTATATGAAAAACTTCATATAATTGCCATGAAAATTGGCATTTGTTTTACCACCTCAGGGGGAAAACGTTTTCTTAATATTTGCACTTTGTCATCTCTTTAGTTTCATAATACACTAGATTGTTCGTGACATTTTACCTTCTTTCCTGGGAACTAGATGACAAGTTTCAATTGTTTTGCATGCTTGTATCTCTGTGGAGCTACACTATGGACTTAAAGGTTTTTAACAGTTGGAAGGCCAGTACTCAATATTTATCCTGAAGTTGCCATGGCTACTAATGCAGACAAAATTTGCTGAACAAGTTCAAGCTAGAGATAGCCAGCAAAGCACAAGGGGTTTCATTAATGGTTTCAACGATTAACTACAGTGAAAATTAGTGAGTGAAGGTGCTGTCTTGATTTCCTATTCTGTTGATCTTTGTAATGACAGAGTGAGACTATTTAGAAAAAATATACACATATATATAGTTTGGTAAATGTTATTTTTATTGTTGATGAGATGACACAGAGAAAATTACTCTATTAGCCATTAACGTAAACAACACCTAGTAACTTTTTTTAACCTAAAATCAGTAAGCCTCTGATATTTGTTAAATATTTGTATTATACTTTCAACTATAATATCATATTAATAGAAGCACATACATAAAAGAGATACTATATACAAGTTGTGTGAGCACTTGTATGTGTGTATTAAATATTGGCTAATTCAGGATATTTCTCAGAATTAATCTATCTTGGCTTAGCTTTGTCATCAAAAATTATACTTATTCAGATTTTAAATGCTAAATTACTAGCAAGCCTGAATTTTTTTGTTTATTAATCTTTGAAAATAGGGTCATCTGAATAAATTCTTTTTCAATTTTACTCAGGTTTATTTTGCTAGGTAAGTCATTATTAATTTTACTACAGAATTTTGTATTCATTAGAATTCACTCAGTTGCTGAAAAAGAATATCCAAATGCTTGCAATTGAAATCATGAAGAAGAGGTCAGAGGAATTTATATCTAGATTTTAGGCACTTACTCATTTGATTTATTGAAGAATTCATGGATCCAAGCTTTATTTCCCATTTTCCCACTGTTTGTCATTCATTATATTATTGATGTCCTCTTTATGACTTGGAATATTGCAGCCAAAGCTTTGAATATCACATTCCTGATTTTTAGCAATATCACAAAATTGCTTTTTAATCACCTAATTCTTTAAATTGAGGTGCCAAATCTTTCTTAGGGGTGTCAATATTCCAATATAAGTTACATGAAGGAAATATGATTACCATAGTAGTTTAGAAGAGACTGTGACATAGAAGATATTATTGCAGTTTGTTTACTGGCATTCAAGTAACAAAATTTAAGCCTTATAACCATGGGATAGATATCCAAAAATGTGTGTCACAAACCAGGCCAGGTAAAGGTAAGAAAAATAGGCTGACATAACTTTGATAAAAAGCTCACTTCTAGCTCCTAGCCTTTGTAAATGGACCAGTCCTTCTGAATTATTACATGTAACTAAGAGGAGGAGGGAAGTAGGAATCCCATTCCTTTATCTTCAAAGTCTGTTCACTCTGGGAAATTGTTTCCTTTCTTCAGCCATGATGCTCTGACACTATTTAATCCTTGTTATCAATGTAACAATGTAAGAATCATTGTTGATCCTTACATTTAAGTTACACTCTCTACTCCAGGCCAAGTGTTATTAAATAGATAAACAATTACTCAAAAATCAATAACCTGGGAGAAAAGTGTAACTCTAGGTGGCTCCTGTGTTTTATATTAGATTGGGAGTGGGCAGGGTTTTTGCTATTGTTGTTTGTTTGTTTGTTTGTTTGTTTTAATCCTCACCAGAGGATATTTTCCATTGATGTTTTAGAGAGAGGGAAAACAGAAATGTCGATGTGAAAGAAACACATCAAATTGATTGCCTCCTGCACAGGCCCTGACCAGGGCGAAGCCTGCAACTGAAGTATGTAACCTTAATCACAATCAAACCCTGGACCCTTCAGTACACAGGCTGGTGCTTTATCCCCTGAGCCAAACGAGGTGGGGCTTGATTGTATGGTTTTGAAAGCTATTTTACCTAATTTTAAAACATCCATAATTATAACTATCAGAGCTCATGCAGAGAGCTCAAGATGATCTATGAGTGTTCTCATAATAGTTTAAGTTCTCCAAATATAGAGTGTAAAAGCCACATAAATTGTGAGATGTCTGTATTTTCTGGGGGAAAAAAGCTATTTAAATTATTCTTCAGTTATTATGTTTCTTTTATTAAAACAAACAAACAAACAAAAAAACAAACAGAGAAACCAAGATGGTGGCTTAGGTGAACACCTAAACTGCTGCCTCGCACAACAATTTCAAAACTACAACTAAAAGACAGAACGGACATCATCCAGAACCACAGGAAAGCTGGCTGAGTGGAAATTCTACAACTAGAAGGAAAGAGAGGGGCTCACGAAGACTCAGAGGAGCTGTAAAAAGCTGAGGTACAGAGACATGCACGTGGAGAAGACGGGCAGCAGAGGGTCTGGCTGATTCCTCTAGCAAGAGGGAGACAGAAACTCCCCACTGCACTGAACGCCACTTCTGACTGCACTGAACCCCAGTTCTGGGTGAGACTTATATGGGGGAGTCTGGACTGTCGTGAAAAGGGAGGAGTGCACAGAAACTTAGGGGAGCTGCAAAAGGCAGAGGTCAGGAGGCGTGCGCAAAGAGGACTGACTGCTGATTGTGCCTCTGGCTTTCTCCAGTGGGAGGAACACAGAGCCTCCCAACTGCACTGAAATTCAGGTCCAACTGCACTAAACCCCACTTTCAGGTGAGAATCTGGGACCCAGACTCATGCAGGTCCCCAGAGCACTCGGAAACTCAAGGGACCCAGAAAGGCAGAGGTCTGTAGGTGCGCATGCATACAGGGCACTGAGACTCAGGAGCCGCCATGTAAGGCAGAGCTGGTGGGAAGCCAAGGCTGTCTGCTCAGCCCTCAGACTCCACCACATCCAAGTCCAGTACAGAGGCTGTTGCAATCTTGTAAATCTTAAGGCTGAGTCCAGCACAGAAGTTCTCTCCGCATTGACACAGTTGATCCTCAAAACCAATTGGCTTGGAGGTCAATTCCCCCTAGTGATACCAACAACAATCAAGGCTTAACTACAACAAGGCTGTACACACAGTCCACAAAGGGGTGCACCAAGAGTGTCCACCTCAGGTAACTGGAGAGGTGGAGCTATTGGGTCATATAGGACACGTAGCATACAAAGCTACTCTACCAACTCAGGGAAGCAGCGAAAATGAGGAGACAGGAATAGATCATAAACAAAAGAAATGGAGGAAAACAAATGACTGGATAAAGAGTTCAAAACCACGGTTATAAGATTTTTTTTAAGAATTTCCTAGAAAAGATGGATAAATTTAATGAGACTCAAGAGGAGATGAAAAAGGACCAACTAGAAATTAAGCATATACTGACTGAAATAAAAAAAATATTATACAGAGACCTAATAGTAGACTAGAGGAATGCAAGAATCAAGTCAAAGATTTGAAATACAGAGGAGAAAACACTCAACTGGAAAAGCAAAAAGAAAAAAGAATCCAAAAATTTGAAGATAGTATAAGGAGCCTCTGGGACAACTTCAAGCAAACCAACATCAGAATTATGGGGGTGCCAGAAGAAGAGAGAGAGCAAGATACTGAAAACCTATTTGAAGAAATAATGACTGAAAACTTCCCACATCTGGTGAAGGCCAGGGATTGGGGAAGCGGGGGGTGGGGGGGTCAAAAGGGGTTAATGGGGGAGTGGGGGAGGGAGCATATGTAATTCTTTCAACAACAAAGGATTTTATAAAAAGAACAGGGTTATAAAGAGAAGCTCCCAATTAGGTGTCCATTTAGAAGCTCCTAATTATGTCATTAGGAAAAAATATATTGAGGCTCATGTTTAAGGCATTCGATATCAAAATTCTTTTTAATTACTGCAGAATATTGAGTAAATTCTGTTTAAGTTTCCATTCTGGAGTGAATTCTTCCTGGGTGGGGTGGGTGTTAAACAGATGTATCAACTTTGGGTGAAGCAATACAAGAGCCAAAATAGCAGATCCCCGTAGCAGAAAATACAATTTTCAGAAAAATAGTTTCATTGACAAAAACAAGTGGGGTGTGTTTTTTTTTTTATACGCCAGCCACCACGATCATAAAATATGTAAGCATTATTTGAAAATTAAGGAAAAAAGTAAAAGGAAAATGTAACAAGCCAACATGGGAAAAAGAAGCCTTCTAAAAATTTAAGGGAGGTGGGAACACAAACTAGAGTGATTTGCTCATTAAGCATAACCAGTATTATATGAAATGCTGAAAGGTACTCTTTAGGAAGAAGAAGAAGAAAAAGGTAAAAGATAAAAAATTATGAACAACAAATACATATCTATCAAGTGAATCTAAAAATTAAGTGAATTAAAAATCTGATGAACAGAATAAACTGGTGAATAAATAGAATCAGGAGCTCAGAAAGGGAGAGGACTAATAATTCTCAGGGGGAAAGGGACGAGGGGGTTGCAGCAAGAGACTGACTGGACAAAAATCATACACCTATGAATGAGGTCAATGGTGGGGAGGTAAGGGTAGAGGGAGTGATGGGGGACAGGTGGAGGGGAGCTATGGAGGGGAAGAAAGAGAAACAAATGTAAGAATCTGAAAAATAAAGATTTAATTAAAAATTAAAAAATAAGAATAGAGTTTCATATGATACAGTAATCCTTCTTCTGAGTATCCCTCTGAAAATTTTAAAAGACATTTATGCTATAGATATATGGACCCCTGTGTTAATTGCAGAATTATTCACTATCACCAAGACATGGAAACAGCTGAAGTGTCCTTTAATAGATGATTGGATAAAGAAAATGTGGTACATACATGAGAGTTGTTAAATAAAAATGGAATATATTGTAATAAACAGTGCATTTATAATTATATTTAAAGTGTGTACTAAGTATACATTCTGGGGGAATAGTCTGTATATACAATGGAAAACTTCTCAGTCACAAGAAAAGATGAAATACTGCCATTTGTGGCAACATGGCTGGACCTTGAGAATAACATGCTAAGTAAAATAATTCAGTCAGAAAAATTTGAGAATCAAATGATGTCACTCATATATGGTATATAAAACTGAAAGTAAGAAATGAACAAACACTGATAAACTCAGACAATAAAGGGGAGGGAGGAACAGGGTAGTAAAAGGGGCCAAATATATAGTGATGGAATATAATTTGATCATGTATCATAGAAATATACACTTGAAACCTATATATACTTATTAACCAATGTCACCCCAATACATTTAATTTAAAAAATAAAATTCAAATGTAAAAATAAAGGAACACAAAAACAAGTCACTCATAAAAAATAAAAGTGTTGCCGAGACCAGTTTGGCTCAGTGGATAGAGCGTCGGCTTGCGGACTGAAAGGTCCCAGGTTTGACTCCGGTTGGGGGCATGTACCTTGCTTGCGGGCACATCTCCACTATGGGGCGTGCAGGAGGTGGCTGATCAATACTTCTCTCTCATCGATGTTTCTAACTTTCTATCTCTCTCCCTTCCTCTCTGTAAAAAATCAATAAAATATATTTAAAAAAATAAAAATAAAAGTGAGAAATATTTTACTTACCAATTATTAAGGTATGCAGAGTCTTTCACAATGGTGCAAGACCACAAAACACACACACACACACACACACACACACACACACACAACCATGCAGACCAAAACCATTCAGAATAGTCTAAATAAAGTCAGTGGGGAGAGAAGCCAAGATGGCAGCATAGGTAAACACCTGAACTTGCTGTCTTGCACAACTTGAAAACTACAACTAAAAGACAAAATGGACATCATCCAGAACCACAGGAAGGCTGGCTGAGTGGAAATTCTACAACTAGAAGGGAAGACAAAAGCACACTGAGACTTAGAGGAGCTATGGAAGTAAAGTGCAGAGGTACAGAGGAGCATGCACGTGTGCATGTGTGAAGGGGGGCTGGCAACTGAATACGTGGCTGGTTTTTTCAATCCACAAGGAGACACAAGCTTCCCACTGCTCTGAACTCCAGTTCTGGGCAAGATTCTGGGGACTCAGACCCATACGGGGAGAAATTGGACTGTCTGGCAGTGGGAAGTGCTCCAGGGAGAAATTGGACTGGCTGGCAGTGGGAAGAGCTCGAGGGTGACTTTCTCTTAGAGATGCTTGCAGAAATTACCACTGGACACTGAGATCCAGGGGCCTCTTAGGACAGGGCTGATGGGAAGCCATTGCTGTTTACTCCGCCCTGAAACTCTGCCCCATCCAAGCTTTGCACAGAGGCTTTTGCATATGAATGGCCTGGTCCTTTAAAATCTGAACTTACCTAACAAACTGAAGCTGAGTCACAGAGACCCAGAACATCCAAAAGAAGGCCCAAAGCCCCACTGCAGCTTGCATTGCTTCACAGCTGGGCCTCAGCTGAGCACCTCCAAAACTCAAACAGGGAAGAGGAATCTGCAGATCTCTCCCTTGCTCCTATTGGATGGCCTCAGGCAGAGGCTAAATTAGCACCTCCTTGGAGATCCAAGAGCCAGTGTATGCAGGGATCAGAGTGGGACCATCAAGATTACAACTCCTCAGATCCATAAGGGACATACTCAGAGAACAGACTCAGTGAGCACCAAAACCCCACTGAAGCAAATCTTGCCCCATAATGGTGTCTCCAGCACAAAAGTTCTCCCATCACAGATATAGCTGATCCATACAGCGAATTGGCCTAGAGGTCAATTTCTCCCAGTGATACCAACAACAATCAAGGCTTAACTACAACAAGAGTGTGCACACAGCCCACAAAGAGGTGCACCAAGACGTGCACAGCACTGTGGGCAGAGGACCGACTGCTGATTGTGCCACTAGCTTTCATGAGTGGGCGGGAGACAGACCCACCCAACTGCACCACTTCTAACTCCACTAAACCCCAGTTTCAGGCGAAACTCTGGGGACCCAGACTCATATGGTCCCGGAGCACAAAGGAGCCAGAGGGGCAGCAGTCTAGAGGCACTGCGAGACAGCGCACATGCACACAGGGACCTCTCCAGCGATTACCCAGTCACCTGAGACTCAGGGTCCATGAAGGGTGGAGCCCACTGAAAGGAAAGGCAGTCCCTTAAGCCCTGAGACTTCACCCATCCCAAGCTTAACAGAGAGGCTTTTGCATTTTTGCAAGTCTTGTATCATAAGGCTGAATCCAACACAGAAGTTCTCCCAGCATAGTGAAAATGCAGAGACAAAGGAAAGGATCACAAATAAAAGACATGAAGGAAAACAAATGACTGGATATAGAGTTCAAAACCACGCTTATAAGGTTTTTCAAGAATATCCTAGAAAAGTTGGATAAAGTTAGCGAGACCCAAGAGGAGATGAAAAAGAACCAATTAGAGATGAAAAAGATCCAACTAGAGATGGAAAAGGACCAACTAGAGATGGAAAAGAACCAACTAGAAATTAAACATACACTGACTTGAATAAAAAATATTATACAGAGACCTAACAGCAGACTAGAGGAAGGCAAGAATCAAGTCAAAAATTTGAAATATAAAGAATCAGTAGGCTTGTAGGGCTATGAACTTCCCTCTCAAGACTGCTTTCACAGTGTCCCATAAATTTTGTATTGTTGTGTTGTCATTGTCATTTGTTGCCATGTTATTTTTTATTTCTTCCTTGATCTCTTTGGTTACCAGTCGTTGTTTAATAACATGCTGTTTAGTCTCCATGTGTTTGATTTCTTTCTATTGTTTTCATTATAGTTGATTTCCAGTTTTATGCTACTGTGGTCTGAGAAAATACTTGATATGATTTCTATCTTCTTGAATTTGAAGAGACTTTTCTTATGACCCAACATATGATCTATCTTTGAAAATGACCCATGTGCCCTAGAGAAGAATGTATATTCTGTGGCTTTGGGGTGAAATGTTCTGAAGATGTCAATTAATTCCATCTGGTTTAGTGAGTCATTTAGGATTGATGTTTCTTTGCTGATTTTTTGTTTAGAGGATTTGTCCAGTGATGACAGTGGGGTATTAAAGTCTCCTACTATAATTGTATTGCTGTCAATCTCTCCCTTAATATCCTCCAGGAGTTTTTTTATGTATTTAGATGCTCCTATATTGGGTGCATATATGTTTACCAGAGTTATTTCTTCTTGTTGGATTGTTCCCTTTACTATTATGAAGTGGCCTTCTTTATCTCTTCTTATGTCCTTCACTTTCAGATCTAATTTGTCAGATATAAGTATTGCATCCCCAGCTTTTTTTTAATTTCCATTTGCCTGAAATACCATGTTCCATCCCTTCACCCTCAATCTGTGTGCATCTCTTTTCCTGAGATGGGTTTCTTGTAGACAACAAATGTATGGATCATGTTTTCTTATCCAATCGGTTACCCTGTGTCTTTTGATTGGAGCATTTAATCCATTTACATTTAAAGTTATTATTGATAAGTACTTATCTGTTGCCATTTTTAGTCCTTACCCCAGAGTTCCTTCTTCGCTTCCTCTTTCTTTTTATTACAGCAGACCTTTTAACATTTCTTGCATTGCTGGTTTGGTGGTAATATATTCCCTTAATCCTTTTTTGTCTGTGAAGCTTCTGATTTCACCTTCAATTTTAATTGAAAGCATTGCAGGGTACAGTATTCTTGGATTCAGACCCTTCCTTTGCATGACTTTATATATTTCATTCCATTCCCTTCTGGCTTGATGAGTTTCTGTTGAGAAATCAGTAGCTAGTCTTATTGGGGTTCCTTTGTAGGTAACTTTCTGTTCCTCTCTGACCACTTTTAAGATTCTTACTTTGCTTGGGAAGGGGAGAGACAATGGGGAGATATGTATACATGTAACACAACTAAAAATAAAATAAAATAAAAAATAAAAGTGATTTGAGTAAGTAGAGAAAAAAATAAAAGACAATCTATTTACTTAAAAAAAAAAAAAGAATCAGAAAACACTCAACTGGAAAAGCAAGAAGAGAAAAGAATCCAAAAATGTGAAGATAATGTAAGGAGCCTCTGGGACAGCTTCAAGCATACCAACATCAGAATTGTGGGGATGCCAGAGGAAGAGAGAGAGCAAGATACTGAAAACCTTTTAAAAGATAAAATGACTGAAAACTTCCCACATCTGGTAAAAGAAATAGACAAACAAGTCCAGGAAACACACAGAACCCCATATAAAAGGAATCCAAAGAGGACTACACCATGACACATCATAATTAAAATACCAAGAGCAACAGACAAAGACAGAATATTGAAAGTAGCAAGAGAAAAACAGTTCATTACCTACAAGGGAGCACCCATACAATTGTCAGATGATTGCTCAACAGAAACGATGCAGGCCAGATGGGAGTGGCAAGAAATATTCAACGTGATGAATAGCAAGAACCTACAACCAAGAATAATCTATCCAACAAAGCTATCATTCAGAGTTGAAGGGCAGATAAAGAGCTTCACAGAGAAGAAAAAGCCAAAAAAGTTCATCAACTCCAAACCAGTATTGTATGAAATGCTGAAAGGTACTCTTTTAGAAGAGGAAGAAGAAAAAGGTAAAACCCAAAAAATTATGAACAACAAATACATATCTATCAACAAGTGAATCTAAAAATTAAGTGAATTAAAAATTTGATCAACAGAATAAACTGGTGAATATAATAGAATCAGGAGCACAGAAAGGAAGTGGACTGATAATTCTCAGGGAGAAAGGGGTGAGGGGTGTACAGGGAGAGACTGGACAAAAATCATACACCTATGGATGAGGTCAAAGGGAAGGAGGTAAAGGTAGAGGGAAGAGTGGGAGGCAGGTGGAAGGGAACTATGGAGGGGGAAAAAGAGAAACAAATGTAATAATCTGAATAATAAAGATTTAATTGAAAAAAAAAGAGTTGCACCAAGAGTGTCCACCTCAGGTGTCTGGGGAGGTTGAGCCACTGGGCCCTATAGGACAACTAGCACACAAAGCCATTCTATCAACTCAGGAGCCACTGGGCCCTATAGGACAACTAGCACCCAAAGCCATTCTATCAACTCAGGGAAGCAGCCAAAGTGCGAAGACAAAGAACAGGTCACAATGAAAGAAATGGAGAAAAGCAAACTATTGAATATAGAGTTCAAAAATACAGTTATAGAAAAAAGAGATAGAGGAAGATGTTAACAGATGGAAGAGCATACCATGCTCATGGATTGGGAGAATCAACATCATTAAAATGTCCATACTACCCAAAGCGATCTATAGATTCAATGCACTACCCATTAAAATACCAATGACATATTTCACAGACCTAGAAAGAATTCTTCATAGATTCATCTGGAACAAAAAAAGACCATGAAAAGCTACAGCAATTCTGAGAAAGAAGAATAAAGTAGGTGGGATCTCAATACCAGATTTCAAGCTATACTACAAAGCAACTGTTCTCAAAACAGCCTGGGTCTGGCACAAGAACAGACATATAGACCAATGGAATAGAATAGAGGACCCAGATATCCACCAAACCACTATGCTCAACTAATATTTGACAAATGAGGCATGAACATTCAATGGAGCCAAGATAGCCTCTTCAATAAATGGTGTTGGGAAAATTGGACAGATACATGCAAAAAAATGAAACTGGACCGCCAACTTACACCAAATACAAAAATAAACTCAAAATGGATACAGGACTTAAACATTAGAAGGGAAACCATAAAAATACTAGAGGAATCCACAGGCAAACAATCTCAGACATATGCCGAAAGAACTTCACTGATACTGCTCCAAAGGCAATTGAAGCTAAAGAAAAAATAAACAACTGGGACTACATCAAAATAAAAAGCTTTTGCACAGCAAAAGAAACCATCAACAAAACAACAAGAAAGATCACTGTATGGGAGAACATATTTGCAAATGATATCACTGATAAAGGTTTAATCTCCAAAATCTACAGCCAACTTATACAACTTAATAAAAGGAAGATAAACGATCCAATAAAAAAATGGGCAACGGACCTAAATAGAACCTTTTCGAAAGACGACAGAAGGAAGGCCAAGAGACACATGAAAACATGTTCAAAGTCACTAATCATCCGAGAGATGCAAATCAAAACGACAATGCGATACCATCTTACACCTGTCAGAATGGCAATCATCAAAAAAAAAAAAAAAAAGAATGGCAATCATCAACAAATCAACAAACGACAAGTGTTGGCGAGGATGCGGAGAAAAAGGAACCCTTGTGCACTGTTGGTGGGAATGCAGATTGGTGCAGCCACTGTGAAGAACAGTATGGAGTTTCCTCAAAAAACTAAAAATGGATCTCCCATTTGACCCTGTAATACCACTCTTAGGAATTTATCCTAAGAAATCACAAACACCAATCAGAAAGGATTTATGCACCCCTATGTTCATAGCAGCACAATTTACAATAGCTACAATTTGGAAACAGCCTAGGTTCCCGTCAGCAGATGAGTGGATCAGAAAACTGTGGTACATCTACACAATGGAATTCTATGCTGCCATTAAAAAGAAGGAATTCTTACCATTTGCAGCAACCTGGTTGGAACTGGAGAGCCTTATGCTTAGCGAAATAAGCCAGTCAATGAAGGAGAAGCATCACATGATCTCACTCATTTGTGGATAATAAAGAACATTATAAACTGATGAACAAAATGATAGATACAGAGGCAGTAAAGCTTCAAACAGACTGTGAAATTACAGCAGGAAGATTAAAGTTAGGTGAGGTAGATAAGAGATCAGTCAAAGGACTTGTATGCATGCATATAAGCATAACCAATGAACATAGACACTGGGGGGTTGGGTTATGCCTGGGAGGGAGGGGGGCAATGGGGAGATATGTATAAAAAAATAATAAAATTAAAAAACATAAGGTTATAAGGTTTTTCAAGCATTTTCTAGAAAAGGCCAATAAATTTAGTGAGACCCTTAAGGATATGAAAATGGACCAATTAAAATTAAGCATAAATTAAGCCGAAACCGGTTTGGCTCAGTGGATAGAGTATCGGCCTTCGACTGAAAGGTCCCAAGTTTGATTTCAGTCAAGGACATATACCTTGGTTGTGGGCACATTCCCAGTAGGGGGCATGCAAGAGTCAGCTGATCAATGTCCCTCTCTCATCTATGTTTCTAACTCTCTATCCCTTTCCCTTCCTCTCTGTAAAAAAATCAATAAAAATATATTTTAAAAAATAATAATAAAATTAAGCATACAGACTGAAATAAAAATAATATACAGAGATCCAATAGCAGATTAGAGGATCACAAGAATCAAGTCAAAGATCCTATCTAATAAAAGAGTAATATGCAAATTGACCATCACACCAAAATACAAGATGGCTGCCCCCATGTGGACACAAGATGGCCACCATAGATGGCCTGCAGGGGAGGGCAGTTGTGGAAAGTTAGGGGTGACCTGGCTGGCAGAGGAGGACAGTTGGGCGAGACCAGGCCAACAAAGGAGGGTAGTTGGGGGGGAACAGGTCAGCCGGGGAGGGCCCTTGCCGGGGGGGGGGCCCGGCCTGCAGGGGAGGGCAGTTGGGGGGACCAAGTTTGCAGGGGAGGCCGTTGGGGAGGGCAGGTCTGTAGGGGAGAGCATTTGGGGAGACCAGGCTTGCAGGAAAGGGGACCTGCAGGGGAAGATAGTTGGTGAAGACACAGGCCTGCAGGGGAGGGCAGTTGGGAGCCAGCTATCCCGGATTGTGAGAGGGATGTCCAACTGCCTGTTTAGGCCCGATCCCATTGGGGTCCCAGATTGGAGATGGTGCAGGCTGGGCTAAAGGACACACACACCCCATGCATGAATTTAATGCACTGGGCCTGTAGTTTGAAATACAAAAAAAAGCAAAAAACACCCAAATGGAAAAGAAAAAAGAATCCAAAAATATTAAGATAGTGTAAGGAGCCTCTGAGAAAACTTCAAACGTACCAATATCAGAATTATGGGGGTGCCAGAAGAAGACATAGAGTAAGATACAGTGGTACCTCGAGATACGAGTTTAATTTGTTCCATAACCTTGCTCATATATTAAGTTGCTCGTATTTCAAACCAAATTTCCCCAATGAAATCAATTGAAATGCCGTTAATCCGTTCCAGCCCCCAAAATGCCACCCCAGTTGTTCTTGTTATGTGTTTTTGAATAAGAAAATATATTTATAAATGACAAATATTGTATAAAACCATAATAAAAGAGAATGTAAAGGAATAAACTGGTTTTATAAAGTGTATTTACCTACTCGCTACACTCTTAATGCTACACTTTATCCCTAAACTGAATGTAACTTAACTAATCTTCACTGAACTTAATTGCTACTGGTCTTTGCATTTTTGGCCAATTTAAAAAAAAAAAAAAACGTGTCTAACGAGGTTTGCTTCTTCCTCCCTTTCAGAATGTTTCTGAAATGGATGAGGCAAGTTTCATTGAACAGCTCTGATGCACTACCAGTAGCAACTTTTTTGGGGTGTTTCTTTTCCACGAAGTGTGACACCCTCTCCCACATTCCTAAGATCTCCTTTATCTCACTTGTAGAGATCTCCTCCACCTCTGGCTCCTCCTCGAAACCAATTTCTTGGAGAACCTCCGCATGTTGCTGAGACTGCAACTCTTGTAACTCCTCTGTGGTGAGTTCCAGAGAGTGCTCCTCGACGAGCTCATTCACATCTCTCTCATCCACCTCCAGGCCCATGGATTTTCCCAGAGACACTATCTCCTCCTCCACTGGCACCTCGGGTTCGAATCCTTCGAAGGTCCTTTCGGCTACGGCCTCAGGCCACAGCTTCTTCCATGCAGAGGTCAAAGTCCTTGTTGTAACACCCAGCCAGGCCTGATCAATAATTCTGAGGCATATCACGATGTTACAGTGGTTCTTCCAGAACTCTCGAAGGGTGAGGTTTTTGTTCTCCATCATCTCAAAGCAGCGCCGGAACAGGTGCTTGATGTACAGCTTTTTAAAATTAGAAATCACCTCCTGATCCATGGGCTGCAGGATAGGAGTGGTGTTGGGAGGTAGGTAGACAACCTTTATAAACTTGAACTTTTAATATTCTCTCTTTGTCTTTTGCTCTTGGTATTTTAATTATGATGTGTCTTGGTGTGGTCCTCTTTGGATTCCTTTTATATGGGGCTCTGTGTGCTTTCTGGACTTGTAAGTCTATTTCTTTTACCAGATATGGGAACTTTTCAGTCATTATTTCTTTAAGTAGGTTTTCAGTATCTTGCTCTCTCTCTTCTTCTGGCACCCCCACAATTCTGATGTTGGTACGCTTGAAGCTGTCCCAGAGGCTCCTTACATTATCTTCACATTTTTGGATTCTTTTCTCTTCTTGCTTTTCCAGTTGAATGTTTTCTGCTTCTTTATATTTCAAATTTTTGATTGATTCTTGCCTTCCTCTAGTTTGCTGTTAGGACTCTGTATAATATTTTTTATTTCAGTCAGTGTCTCTAGTTGGTCCTTTTTCATCTCCTCTTGGGACTCACTAAATTTATCCATCTTTTCTAGCATATTCTTGAAAAACCTTATAAGTGTGGTTTTGAACTCTATATCCAGTTATTTTTTTCCCTCCATTTCTTTTGTTTGTGATCCCTTCCCTTGTCTCAGCATTTTCACTATGTCAGGGGAACTTCTGTGTTGAATTCAGCCTTATGATACCAGACTTGCAAAACCAAAGAAGCCTCTGTTGAGCTTGTAATGGGTGGAGTCTCAGGGCTTAAGGGACCGCCTTGCCTTCCAGTTGGCCTCGCCCTCCACGGCCCCTGAGACTCATGTGACTGGGTAATCGCTGGACCGGTCCTTGTGTGCACACACTGTGCCTCTAGACTGCTGTCTTTCCAGCTCCCCTGGGCTCCAGGACTACATGAGTTTAGGTCCCCAGGGTTTTGCCCGAAACACGGGCTTAGTGAAGTTAGAAGTGGCACAGTTGGGAGGGTCTGTCTTCTGCCCACTCGAGAAAGCCAGCAGCACAATCAGCAATCTGTCCTCTGAGCAGTGCCGTGCGCGCCATCAGACCTCTGATCTTTTGCGACTCCCCTAAATTTCCGTGTACCTCTTCCTTTTCACAGTCCAAACTCCCCCCGTATGAGTTTCGGCTGGATTTGGGGTTTAGTGTCGTAAGATAAGGGGTTCAATGCCATTGGGAGTCTCCGTTTCCCTCCCACCAGAGAAAGCCAGCCAGGTACTCCGGCATTTGCTCTCTCAGTGCACGCGTCTCCGTACCTCAGCTTTTTGCAGCTCCTCTGGGTTTCTGTGAGTCCCTCTCTTTCCTTCTAGCTGTTAAACTTCCACTCAGCCAGCTTTCCTGTGGTTCTGGATGATGTCCGTTCTGTCTTTTAATTGTAGTTTTGAAATTGTTGTGCGAGGCAGCAGTGTAGGTGTTTACCTATGCCACCATCTTGGATTCCCTCCTTTTTCTTTCTTTTTTAAAAAAATGTATTTTTATTGATTTCAGAGAGAAAGGGAGAGAAAGATAGAAACATTAATGAGAGAGAACCATTGTTGGCTGCCTCCTACACGACCCGCACTGGGGACTGAGCCTGCAACCTGGGCATGTGCCCTTGACTAGAATCGAACCTGAGACCCCTCAGTCCACAAGCCGATGCTTTATCCACTGAGCCAAAATGGCTGGGCCTTAATTTAATTCTAAAAACTATTTACCAATGTCAATCACATATATTCTAGATGCTCTGTCTCAGTTTATGATAGGCTTTAAACTTTCTTAATGTGGGAAGGATAGAAGTCAAGGGGATGGAGTACAAGGATTCGCAGAAGAGCATTCTCAGATCTTTTGTAGAGTTCTGATTTTAGAATCATGGTCACATTTCACATAGGCAAGTAAATAATATAGTGAATTGAAAACGATGAGGAAAATAAAAAAATTGATTTAAAAATAATTATTTCTCTCACTTCACATTCATAAAGATATTCTTTGTTAATTTTATAGCTTTTCTTTGAATATTTAAAAATTTAGTCTTTGTAAAAGGTTTTATCTTTTTGTTATAGGAGGTATCCAGTTGTATGTTTCTTCATAAAGGGAACTAGTTTTCTTACTCCTTTGACTAACAGAGTGCTTCTCGCCCCTGTCAATTTGTCTGACTGAGGCAGTCTTTAAGCTCTCTATTCCCTCTCCATTGCTCTGTCCATTCTTGTGACAGTAATATGCCACCTTATTACTTTGCCTTTGAAGCGCAAGCAATCTTCACTTTGCGTGGTTCTGATTTACATGAGTTTCAGTTACCACGGGATTTAGTTAAATAACACTAATCCTCCAGCAACACAATTCAAAATATAGCTACCTACCCGGGTAAATTGTGAGTAATTGTATATTGAAGAGGTATGTATCCTTGACTGGGATTGAACCCGGGACCCTCAATCCGCAGGCTGACGCTCTATCCACTGAGCCAGACAAGCTAGGGCAGTGGTCAGTAAACTCATTAGTCAACAGAGCCAAATATCAACAGTACAACGATTGAAATTTCTTTTGAGAGCCAAATTTTTAAAACTTAAACTTCTTCTAAGGCCACTTCTTCAAAGAGACTTGCCCAGGCTGTGGTATTTTGTGGAAGAGCCACACTCAAGGGGCCAAAGAGCCATGGTTTGCCGACCACGGGGTTAGGGCTTCACTGCTAGTTTTTCATTTCACTCACCACTAAGTAAATAAAAGGTTTACATCAGGATCAGAAATCAATCACGTCACTTTTTTCCAAATCTGTTGGTGATTGGTCACTGTGCATTTGTCATTCAGTCGCGCTCAGACAGCACAGCATGTAATTGTCTTGTTGCCTAGTGTCCCACTGATACATTGTATAAAAACATGAGAATCAAAAGAAGAAATGATACCACGAAAATGAAAGTGCAGCTAGGAAATGAAAAGTGATAATGCTGAAAGTGAAGCAAATGTGAATAGAGTTATGGAAGAAATAACTGACCAGGAGAATGTTGACATTGCTGCTGAGGGAGAGACTCCAGATGTATAACTGCAGGAACTCAGTGAAGGTGAATTTATCAGTGTAAATGAAAAAGGTGGTTTTTGATGAATAGATGAGTATTTCCCGAGGAGGTAATGCCAGTCAAATGTTCACATAAAAGGGTCTCAGGGCGGGTGGTTCACAACAGTGAAACTGCAAAGGATAAAAATGTTAGAAGCTGTTCCAAACTTAGAAAGGAGTATAAGAATCTTCAATGTGTAGAAAAGGTGTCCACTCTATATCATGTTATCTGCTAGGATGAAAAGGCAAACAACACTCAAATTACTCTTGATAATTTTTTTGACAAATAAATAAAACACTTTAATTATCAATATATCTAATGCTTTTTATATAGTGTACTAGGTATTAGTTTTGATGAATTTAATATTTTAAGAAAAAAATGAAAGGGTCTGGAACAATAGTAATTTTTCCCACTGACATTTTAAAAAATAAATCTTTATTGTTCAAATTATTACAATTATTCCTCTTTTTTTCTGCCCAGGTCCCCACTCCAACCTCTGCCCTTCCCCTCCCCGCTTCCCCACCTCATCCAAAGGTATATGATTTTTGTCCAGTCTCTTCCCGCACCTCCACATCCCTTCCCCCCACCCCTGAGAATTGTTAGCCCACTCCCTTTCTATGTCCTGATTCTATTATATTCTCTAGTTTATTTTGTTCATCAGATTTCTTATTAACTTGATTTTTAGATTCACCTGTTGATAGATATGTATTTGTTGTTCATAATTTTTTATCTTTTACCTTTTTCTTCTTCCTCTTCTTGAAGAGCACCTTTCAGCATTTCATATAATCCTGGTTTTGGTGGTGATAAACTCCTTTAGCTTTTTCTTATCTGTGAAGCTCTTTATCTGCCCTTCAATTCTGAATGATAGCTTTGCTGGATAGAGTAATCTTGGTTGTAGGTTCTTGCTATTCATCACTTTGAATATTTCTTGCCACTCCCTTCTGGCCTGCATATTTTCTGTTGAGAAATCAGCTGACAATCGTATGCTGCTTTTAATATTCTCTCTTTGTCTTTTGCTCTTGGTATTTTAATTATGATGTGTCTTGGTGTGGTCCTCTTTGGATTCCTTTTGTTTGGGGTTCTGTGCACTTCCTGGACTTGTAAGTCTATTTCTTTCACCAAGTTTTTGGTCATTATTCTTCAAATAGGTTTTCAGTACAGTGGTACCTCGAGATACGAGTGCCCTAAAATACGAGATTTTTGAGATACAAGCCATCGAGCGAGCAATTTTTTGCTTTGAAATACAAGCAACATTTGAGATACGAGTAATTGCGCCCATCGGCTGGCTGCACACAACCTACCAGTTTACTGCGACTTGAGCATCCCATAGTTTCCCACGTCTCAGTCAGTGCGCTTGTTTACCTCGTTGTCGAAGCTTCTTTTGTGCATTTACATACTTTATCACATTTCTTTTTATAACCATGGGTCCAAAGAAAGCGAGTGGAAAGGTCAGTGCTCAGAAGAGGATGATGTCTACTGAATTAAAGCGTGAAATCAGAAAAATATGAGCCAGGTGTGCGAGTGGCTGACTTGGCGAGGCAGTACGGGCGTAGTACTTCAACAATATCCACTGTGCTTAAACAGAAGGAGTCGATAAAGGGTATAACGCCAGCTAAGGGCGTCACAATAATTTCTAAGCTCCGTAGCTCTCTCCATGAAAAGATGGAGAATCTATTGATGGTGTGGGTGACGGAAAAGCAGCTTAAAGGAGATACATTAACACAGGGCATCATATGCGAGAAGGCTCGAGCGATTTACGGTGATTTGCTGGAGCAGACCCCACGCACTTCCACGGACGAAGCATCGAAAGACTCATTTAAAGCCAGTAGAGGCTGGTTTGATAACTTCAGGAAAAGGTCCGGCATTCACTCCATCGTCAGGCATGGTGAGGCAGCAAGTTCGGATGTGAAGGCAGCTGAGGATTACCTCAAAACTTTTTCCGAAGCCAAAGGATATATCCCCCAGCAAGTTTTCAACTGTGACAAGACAGGGCTTTTCTGGAAGAAGATGCCGAATAGGACTTATATAACGGCAGAGGAGAAGGCGATGCCAGGCCACAAACCCATGAAGGATAGGCTAACTCTCGCACTGTGTGCCAATGCGAGTGGCGACTGCAAGATCAAGCCTCTGCTCGTATACCATTTGGAAAACCCCAGAGTCTTTAAATCACATAAGATTTTAAAAGATAAACTGCAAGTTATATGGAGGGCAAACCTGAAGGCATGGGTCACCAGACAGTTCTTTGTGGAGTGGGTAAACCTGGTTTTCGGCCCTTCTGTTAAGAAATATCTACAGGAAAACAACCTAACCATGCGAGCCCTCCTCGTCCTCGACAATGCTCCTGCTCACCCACGGAACCTCAAAGATGAATTAAAAATTTGATCAACAGAATAAACTGGTGAATATAATAGAATCAGGAGCACAGAAAGGGAGTGGACTGATAATTCTCAGGGGGGAAGGGGTGAGGGGTGTAGAGGGAGAGACTGGACAAACATCATACACCTATGGATGAGATCAATTGGAGGGAGGTAAGGGCAGAGGGAAGGTTGGGAGCTAGGTGGAGGGGTGCTATGGAGGGGAAAAAAGAGAAACAAATGTAATAATCTGAATAATAAATATTTAATTTAAAAAAATAAAATAAAATAAACAATGAAAATAAAACCATAAAAATAAATAAATAAAAAGAAAGAAAAACTAGTAAACTAGTAGAAAAATTGGCATTTTCTGAGGATAAGATTTGAATACCCAATAACCAAAAAAAAGAGAGCTTAAATCTCCATAACATTTAGATTAATCACATAACACATCATATCTAGATACTTTTAAGAATTTCAAGTAAAAGATTGATTTTTAATGAATATGTGGTGTAATGAAAATACACATAGTGTTTTTTGTGGTTGTATAAATTTATACACTGGAAAACTTCTTCCATTTCCCATCTCCTGCTGATGCTGAAAATGTGCGCCACCCGTTAATGAGAAATTCCTTTGTTATTTATTAAGAATGGGAAACAGCCCTAACTGGTTTGGCTCAGTGGACAGAGTGTTGGCCTGCAGACTTAAGGGTCCCAGGTTTGATTCCAGCCAAGAGCATGTACCTTGGTTGCAGGTACATACCCAGTACATACACAGATCGATATTTCTGACTCTCTGTCCCTTTCCCTTCCTCTCTGTAAAAAATCAATAAAATATATATATTTTTTAAATGGGAAACACAAAATTCAGAATATGGTTATTTCTGAAGCTGGAGATAACAAGTGAGATAAATGGTATTTCGAAGTTAAGAGAAACAATCTGTTTCATAAACTGGTTAGCGCAGTGGTTGCCAAACTCATTAGTCAACCGAGCCAAATATCAACAGTACAATGAAATTTCTTTTGAAAGCCAATTTTTAAAAACTTATTCTTCTTCTAACGCCACTTCTTCAAAATAGACTCGCCCAGGCCGTGGTATTTTCTGGAAGAGCCACACTCAAGGGGCCAAAAAGGCGCATGTTTGCCGACCACAGGCATTAGTGGATACAGGTGGCACTAACAGTGCAAGGCACAATGATTTCCCCAAAATTCCCACCTTCTAATCCCAGGAACCGAACCTGTGATTATTTTATGTAACATGATAACATGGGCTTCTCAGACATAATTGAGGGTGTTTAAAAACAGGGAGATTATACTGTATGATCTCAATGAACCAAATCTAATGACATCAGCTCTTAAAAGCAGGTAATTTTTTTTTCAGCTGGAGATAAACAGATGTTGCAGGAGGAAACTCAAAATGTGGGTGGGCCCCCCACCTGCCTTTGCTGGAGGGGCCAATGGAAAGCATGAGAAGAGAGGCAGACAGCCTCCAGGAGCAGAGAACGGGCCTTGGCTGACAGCCTGCAAAAAAAGGGAGACCTTTGCCACACGTCTGCAAGGAACTAAAATTGGCCATTCAACTGAATAAGCTTGGCGTCCAATTCATCCCCAGAGCCTCCAGAAAGGAACACAGTTCAGCCAATACCATAATTTTGACCTTGTGAAATTTTAAGCAACGGAACCAACTGAGATATGCTGTAATAACATTTCTGACCTACAAAACTATGAGATAATATATGGGTGTTAAGTCATTAAAAGTATGCTAATTTGTTAAGGCTGCAATGAAAAACAAAAACATTAGTATTTTATGTTACACATATATTTAAATAATTATAATATTGTGGTCACTGTTTTATAAAACAAAAAAATCATCAAAAAAATTAGTAAAACCCAAATTTGTAAAATGTTATATTTTCTTCTGTATGTTTGTGTCACTGCAAAAATGAGAATTCCAATTTTCTATTACAGAAGTTTTAAAATAATGTTATATATTAATATTAGTGATATGTCAAAGTTTTTGCTTAAAGAAAAGTCATAGCCTATGGCTACCAGAATTAAAAACCATTTGTAGCCCTAACCGGTTTGGTTCGATGGATGGAGCATTGGCCTGCAGACTGAAGGGTCCCAAGTTTGATTCAGGTCAAAGGCATGTACCTTGGTTGCGGGCACATCCTCAGTATGGGTTGTGCAGTAGGCAGCTGATCAATGTTTCTAGCTCTCTATTCCTCTCTGTAAAATAATCAATAAAATATACTTTTTTTAAAAATCATTTGTAACCAAAACCGGTTTGGCTCAGTGGATAGAGCATCGGCCTGCAGACTGAAAGGTCCCAGGTTCAATTCTGGTCAAGGACATGTATCTTGGTTGTGGGCACATCCCCAGTAGCAAGTGTGCAAGAGGCAGTTGATCGATGTTACTCTCTCATTGATGTTTCTAACTCTCTATCCCTCTCCCTTCCTCTCTGTAAAAATATCAATAAAATATATATATTTTTTAAATCATTTGTAGCCCAGCCAGTGTGGCTCTGTGGTTGAGTGATGACCCATGAACCAGGAGATCACAGTTGATTCCCAGTCAGGACACATGCCTGGGTTCTGGACTCAATCCCCAATAGAGGGTGGGCAGGAGGCAGTTGATCCATGGTTCTCATCATTGATGTTTCACTCATTCTCTCCCTCTGCCTTCCTCTCCAAAATCAATAAAAACATAATTATTTCAAAAATCCTTTGCAGTATAGTGGTTAATTGAAGAAGATTCTGAAAAACTAGTTTTGGGTTCTGTCCACTTCATACTATATTTTTACTATCTATGCTTTTGTTACAAAGGACAAAGTGAGTGTAATTGTAACAGTTCTCAGTCTAATTTAAATGTACTTTGCCTCGAGCAATGATAGTTATCTTTACTTTCTAAATTTATTGTAAAAGTTTGTCAGGGGTGAACAAATAATGGTCCATGAGCCGAATTGGCTTGCCACCTATTTTCATAAATAAAATTTTATTGAAACACAAAATCCATTCATTTACTTATTGCGTATGGCTGCTTTCATGCAAAACAGACAAACAGTTGCAATGGAAACTACAAGGACCATGAATCATAAATTATTTGCTACTTGTCTCTTTACATAAAATTTTGCCAAGCTCTTATTTAAGGAAACATATAAATGATATTTTCATGGTGTAAAAGTCTACCAAAGACCAAATAGTTATGATCAATTATATAAAAAAATAACACAAGCTATGTCTCTTTTAAAAATTATTTTTAAATCATAGCTGGCAAACAATATTATATTGTTTCAGGTTTACAACACAGTGATTATACATTTATATACTTTATGACATGATCACCATTGTAGTACCATCTGGCACCATTATTACAATACTAGAGGCCTGGTGAACGAGTTTGTTTCAGTTTTGTTTTATTTTTTCATTTGTTTTTGGACTTCACATATAAGTGAAATTTGTCATTCTCTGTATAACTTATTTCACTTGTCATAATGCCAACTAGGTCTATCCATGTTTTTGCAAATGGCAACATTATTTTCAATCTTTTTTTAAAATATATTTTATTGATTTTTTACAGAGGAAGGAAGAGGGATAGAGAGCTAGAAACATCAATGAGAGAGAGACATCGAGCAGCTGCCTTCTGCACGCCCCCTACTGGAGATGTGCCCACAACCAAGGTACATGCCCTTGACTGGAATCGAACCCAGGACCTTTCAGTCCACAGACTGACACTCTATCCACTGAGCCAAACCGGTTTCAGTGCAAATGGCAACATTTTATTCCTTTTATAGCTAATATTCCATTGTGTGTGTGTGTGTGTGTGTGTCTATATCTATATATCATACAATCTTCATCCATTCATCTGTCAATGCTCACCTAGGATGCTTCCATATCTTGGCTATCCCATATAATATAAAAGGGTAATGTGCAAATCGACTGAGCAGCAGAATGATCAGTCATAATGACATGCACTGACCACAAGGGGGCAGAAACTCAATGCAGGAGCTTCTTCCTAGTGTTCACTGCCGCTTAGCCAAAAACTGGACTCACAGATGATGAGTGCAGTGGCGATGCCAAAGATGTCCAACTGCTGGCTTAGACCCACTCCCATCAGTCGGACATCCCCTGAGGGCTCCCAGACTGCGAGAGGGCACAGGCCAGGCTGAGGGACCTCCCCTCTGAGTGCATAAATTTTGTGCACCAGGACTCTAGTTGTAAATAAGATTGTAATGAACATAGAAGTGTATATAAACTTTCAAATTAGTGTTCTTAATTTCTTCCAATAAATACCCAGAGTGGAATTCTGAGTCATATGGTAGTCCTATTTTTTAAATATATTTTTATTAATTTCACAGAGGAAGGGAAAGGGAGAGAGAGAGAGAAACGTTAATGATGAGAGAAAATCACTGATGAGCTGTCTTCTGCACGCCCCACACTGGGGATCAAGATGCAACTCAGGCATGTGCCCTGATTGAGAATTGACCCTTGAACTCCTGGTTCATAGGTTGATGCTCAATCACTGAGCCATGCTGGCCAGGTGGTAGTTCTAGTTTTAATTTTTTGAAGAATCTTGTACTCTTTTCTGTAGTGGCTGCACCAGTTTATGAAGTCATCAACAGTGCGCTAGGGTTCCTTTTTCTCCACGTCCCCACCAGCACCTATTCTTTACTGTCTTTTTATTTTTATTTATTTATTTATTTACTTATTTACTTATTTACTTATTTATTAGTATATTTCTATTGATTTCAGAGAGGGAAAGATAGAAACATCAATGATTATAGAGAACCATTGATTTTCTGACTCCTGCATGCCTCCTACTTGAGATCAAGCCTGGAACCCAGGTTTGTGCCCTGACTGGTAATCAAACCCTGACCCTCTAGTTTATAGGTTGATGCTCAACCTCTGAGCCCCACTGGCAGGGCAACTTTGCTGTCTTTTTTTATAATAGCCATTCTAAAGGTGTGAGGTGATATCTCAATGTGGCTTTTATTTATATTTCCCTGATAATTAGTGATGATGAGCATGTTTTCGTGTGTCTGTTGGCTATCTCTACATCCACTTTGAAAAAATACATAATTATAAAATATGTCCAGAGGCGTTTTTTAAGCTCTTTTAACTGAAAGAAAAGAAAGCATGTAGAATAAAAAATGTGGATATGTATGTGTGAATATATCCAAGTATCTAGAAAGTATTTCATAAAGGTCAACATTCCCTAGAATTTCCTTTTTCTTTATATTTCCAGTCTTATAAGACCACACACCCCCATCTTTTTTAAACAAATTACTGGCCCTTTGTTTCATTAGTAGCTGTTTCAATTACAGATAAGGATGGCTAGTTTTCTTCATAAAATAAACTTTCAAATGAAGCAATTAAAATTTAACAAATATATATGTATGTTAAAAGTAATTTTGTAGCATATTTTTGTTCATAGAATTGTTAGAATTTGAAATCATGAATTCTCTACAGTAGAAAAGAAAGTGAAGGTTTAAATTGAACCCTATTCTAAAAGAAGTATAATCAGATAAAGTTAATGTTCCAAGCAAGATCTATATGTTCTATTTCTAATTTCTAATCTTCACAGAGCTTCTAAATCTTTTCTGACTCTTGGCATAGATTTAATCATCCCTCTCCCTGAAAGTGATTTAAAATGAATTCATTATGTGACTTCTTTATATAATAGTTGAGCAAGGGAAGCCTCCAAGACTTAGTATGTAATAAGACTTATAGGGAAGAATCCAAGATGGCGGCATAGGTAAACACCTACACTGCTGCCTCGCACAACAATTTCAAAACTACAACTAAAAGACAAAATGGACATCATCCAGAACCACAGGAAAGCTGGCTGAGTGGAAATTCTACAACTAGAAGGAAAGAGAGGGGCTCATGGAGACCCAGAGGAGATGCAAAAAGCTGAGGTACGGAGACACACGCATGGAGAGAGTAGGTGCCAGAGTACCTGACTGGCTTTTTCTGGTGAGAGGGAGACGGAGACTCCCAACTACATTGAACCCCTTATCCTGTGGCACTAAACCCCACGTCCAGCCGAAACTCTTACGGAGGGAGTTTAGACTATGAAAAGGGAGAAGTGCACCGAAATTTAGGGAACTCGTGAAAGGGCAGAAGTCTGGTGTCGCGCACAGCAGTGCGGGCAGAAGACCGACTGCTGATTGTGCCACTAGCTTCCATGAGTGGGCAGGAGACAGAGCCTCACAACTGCATCACTTCTAACTCCACTAAACCCCAGTTTCGGGTGAAACCCTGGGGACCCAGACTCATATGTCCCAGAGTGCAGGGGAGCCGGAAAGGCAGCTGTCTAGAGGCACTGCACGAGAGAGCATATGCACACAGTGACCACTCCAGTGATTACCCAGTCACATGAGACCCAGGGGCCGTGGAGGACGGGGCCAACTGGAAGGCAAGGCAGTCAGTTAATCCCTGAGACTCCACCCATCCCAAGCTCAACAGAGAGGCTTTTGCAGTTTTGCAAGTCTTGTATCATAAGACTGAATCAAACACAGAAGTTCTCTCGGCGTAGTGAAAATGCCAAGACAAAGGAAGAGATCACAAACAAAAGAAATGGAGGAAAACAAATGACTGGATATAGAGTTCAAAACCACGCTTATAAGGTTTTTCAAGAATATCCTAGAAAAGATGGATAAATTTAGTGAGACCCAAGAGGAGATGAAAAAGGACCAACTAGAGATGGAAAAGGACCAACTGGAAATGAAACATACACTGACTGAAATAAATTAAAAATATTATACAGAGACCTAACAGCAGACTAGAGGAAAGCAAGAATCAAGTAAAAAATTTGAAATATAAAGATTCAGAAAACACTCAACTGGATAAGCAAGAAGAGGAAAGAATGCAAAAATGTGAAGATAATGTATGGAGCCTCTGGGACAGCTTCAAGCATACCAACATCAGAATTGTGGGGGAGCCAGAAGAAGAGAGAGAGCAAGATACTGAAAACCTATTTGAAGAAATAATGACTGAAAACTTCCCACATCTGGTGAAAGAAATAGACTTACTAGTTCAGCAAGCACACAGAACCCCATATAAAAGGAATCCAAAGAGGACTACACCAAGACACATCAAAATTAAAATACCAAGAGCAAAAGACAAAGAGAGAATATTAAAAGCAGCAAGAGAAAAACAGTTCATTATCTACAAGGGAGCACCCATACAATTGTCAGATGATTTCTCAACAGAAACTATGCAGGCCAGAGAAGAGTGGCAAGAAATATTCAACATGATGAATAGCAAGAACCTTCAACCAAGAATACTCTATCCAGCAAAGCTATCATTCAGAATTGAAGGGCAGATAAAGAGCTTCACAGAGAAGAAAAAGCTAAAGGAGTTCATTAAATCCAAACCAGTATTATATGAAATGCTGAAAGGTACTCTTTTAGAAGAGGAAGAAGAAAAAGGTAAAAGACAAAAAAATTATGAACAACAAATACATATCTATCAACAAGTGAATCTAAAAATTAAGTGAATTAAAAATTTGATCAACAGAATAAACTGGTAAATATAATAGAATCAGGAGCACAGAAAGGGAGTGGACTGATGGTTCTCAGGAGGAAAGGGTGAGGGTTGTACAGGGAGAGACTGGACAAAAATCATACACCTATGGATGAGGACAATGGGGGGGAGGTTAGGGTAGAGGGCGGGGTGGGGGCCAGGTGGAGGGGAGCTATGGAGGGGAAAAAAGAGAAACAAATGTAATAATCTGAATAATAAAGATTTTTTTAAAAAGGACTTATAGTATTGATATTTAGAATTTTATTTAAACATTTTTTCAAGGATCATCAGCATTTATAGAAATGTACTTAAATAAAATATGTATTACGCCCTTATGAGTTTTAATGTTCTTTTCTCTGCTAAATATGATAAAATATATATAGAGAGAGAATGATAGATTTTTCTTTTCTATAAAGGAACACTAAATTATAATATGGTATTTAAATATTCACTCCTACAATGTTTTGTTGTGTTTCTGTTTAACTTTCCACAGAAAAGTCAGATAAGGAAGGCATGGGCATATGTAAGCAGGGGTCTTGTCGGTGTAATCAAAATAGTGGTTTCTAAAGTTTGAATGAAGGCAGAAGTGGTTTGATGGGAGAAGAGGGAGAGTAGAACATTTTATTCTGGAAAGCTTGAAAGTAGAATTTTTTTGTTCCTTTTGTTCTTAAAACTGTGAGTTAGTATTTTATTCTTCCATGAGGTTAAAATAAGAGTATTTCCTTAGCTATGAATACAGTGTCTTTACCAAAAAAAAATATTCTAAAGGGACTAAACTAAGAAGGAAAGGACCAATAAAATTCTTTTATTTGTTCAATATGCAGTAAACTCTTATCAAAATGCGAGGTGCTTCCACTTCTTGGAATGAGTGTAGTGCACCATTTGCAACCTCTAAATTGAGTCATCTGAAGCAAATAAGGCTGCATATTCTCATAGCAGCCTAGCAATTCTGTGAAGCAGAAAATCTGGAATCGGCCTTGGTTGAGGACTTGTATTCATTGCTGGAGAAGTATTATAACTTCCTGGAAAAGGACAGTTGGATTGACAACTGTGCCTATACGCCTGAAATAACTGGATCAAATAAGACAGTGAAATTGCTCTGAATCTAAATGTCTTCATCTGTAAAATAAGGAAACATTATTTTTTCTTTCAAGAAGGTACTGTGGCCCTAGCTGGTTTGGCTCAGTGGATAGAGCATGGGCCTGTGGACTGAAGGGTCCCAGGTTCTGTTCCTGTCAAGGGCCATGCCTGGATTGTGGGTTCGAACCCCAGTAGTAGGTGAGCAGGAAGCAGCTGATGGATGATTCTCTCTCATCATTGATGTTTCTATCTCTCCCTCTTCCTTCCTCTCTAAAATGAATAAAAATATATCTGTTTTTTAAAAAGGCCCTCTGAGGGTTAAATTATAATGTTTAAATTTCCAGGCTCTTATATGTTCCCATACTATTTTAGAACCCTCCTAAAAAGACATTTTCTTTGAGACTTAGGTACTGGAGATTTTCCTTAATGCTACTACAACAGTGTCATCTGATGTTTCCAAATTCAATTTCTGGTAACTCGAAAAAAAAATGTACTGGTGATTATACTACAGTCCATCTTAACATCCCAGCAATGACTACTTTTTCAGGGCTTTGACTCAAATTTAGGGGGAAATGGAGTTATTTTATGTAGACTTTATGATTATCATCATTCTTTGATAATGTCAATGTCTTGTAGGGTCTTACTGACCTCATTTTTCTTTGACTCTGACAATAAAATTAAACCCAGTGCCAATTTAGAGGAAAATATAAAATTTGCTTTTATGCTCCCTCAATCAATGTTAGAGATACATTGATTGACTTACATCTCTCAATAATTTTGTAAATGTTGCTCTTTATATAAGCAGTCTATGGCCTTTGAAAACTATATTTTCATTAAAAATTGTCTTCAAAAATTAAGAAAAACATACTATTCATCTTAATGTTTGATGAAGTATTTTTTAAAATAAGGAGAAAGTAACCTAATTTTTCAGTAGGCATACATCTAATATTTTTAAATGACTTGGTTATAATTCTAAAGTTAATTATTTTGTTGATTTATTTTACATTTTAATTTTTAGTAGCAACTGTCAAATGGTTATAGGGTTATAAAGCCATAATCTCTTTTTGTTGTTGTTTTTTAAAACTGTGTGACAGAAAAATAATTTGGAGCTTTCCTTCATAATGTGGAAAAGTCCTATTATCTTTATTTGTGAGGGCAATTAAATAGTGCTTTAGCCTGGTTTAATACTAAGCTCATTTGTATACTTATAATTCTCTTTAGAAAATCAGTGGTTGATCATCAACTTATGAACCATGAGATCATGGTTCTATTCTGGTCAGAGAATAGAGTTTGGTTGTAAAGCTATTGTAGCATCGTGGCTAACTATGTGTACTATTAGACATTGTTCTTTAAACTGAAAGAAAATGCACATGTATTTTAAGTATTAAGTCTAAAAATATTTAGTCAGATTACACTTGGTCAAAGAAAGTGCTAGGCTTTGAGAATACAAAAGTAAACCAGACATACTCTCTCCAGGTGATGGAGAGCACCTAACATTATGAAATATGGCCAGTATGTCGAAGTTATGGCCAAGGCCTAAACTGTGCAACAGAGAAAGGAGATCTGGAGCTGGTTCTAGACTGGCGCAGCCACTGTGGAGAACAGTATGGAGTTTCCTCAAAAAACTAAAAGTGAAACTCCCTTTTGACCCAGCAATCCCACTCTTAGGAATATATCCTAAGAAACTAGAAACACTAATCAGAAAGGATTTATGCACCCCTATGTTCATAGCAGCACAATTTATCATAGCTAAGATTTGAAAACAGCCTAAGTGTCCATCAGCAGATGAGTGGATTAGAAAACTGTGGTTCATCTACACAATGGAATAGTATGCTGCAGTAAAAAAGAAGGGATTCTTACCATTTGCAGTAGCATGGATGGAACTGGAGAGCATTATGCTAAGCAAAATAAGCCAGTTGGAGAAAGATAAATATCACATGATCTCACTCATTTGTGGAATATAATGAACAACATAAACTGAGGAACAAAAACAGATCCAGAGACCGAGAAGCATCAATCAAACTGCCAAACCTCAGAGGGAAGGGACGGGAGGGTGGGGGTAAGGGGAAGAGATTAACCAAAGGACTTGTATGCATGCATATAAGCCTAACCAATGGACACAGACAGCACAGGGGTGAGGGCATGAGTGGGGGGGTGAGGGAGCAATGGGGAAATAAGGATACATATGTAATACCTTAATCAATACAGAAATAAATTTTTAAAAAAAAATTTTTAAATATATTTTATTTTATTGATTTTTTACACAGAGGAAGGGACAGGGATAGAGGGTTAGAAACATTGATGAGAGAGAGACATCGATCAGCTGCCTCTTGCATGCCCCCCACTGGAGGTGCGTCCGCAACCAAGGTATATGCCCTTGACCAGAATCGAACCCGGGACACTTCAGTCCGCAGGCTGACACACTAGCCACTGAGCCAAACTGGTTTCGGCAAATAAAAAATTTTTAAATAAAATTTAAAAAATAAAAAAGGAGTGTGGCTTTTATTACCAGATATATTACATGTGGATGGGAGACCCTCAATAGATTTAAGAAGAGAAGTGACATTATGTGGTTTATAGATACACTAGAGGCCCAGTGCAAGGATTCATGCACTGATGGGGGCCTGCAGGGATCAGGCCGAAACCAGCTTTCTGAATTCCCCAAGCCTCCCCCAATCCTGGATTGCAAGAGATTGCAGGGCAGGCCAAGAGACCCCACTGGTGCACAATCAGGGACAGGGAGGGACCGTAGCAGGGGTCCAGAGTGTGTCCAGCCCATCTCACTCATTCCTGATCAGCCAGACTCCAGCAGTAAGTTAACCTATGGGTCAGAGTGTCTGCCCCCTGGTAGTCAGTGTACATCACAGCGACTGGTCGAATGGTCGAACAGTCAGACACTTAGCATATTAGGCTTTTTTATTACATAGGGTAATATGTAAATGCTGTGTGCATAAAGGATAGTCCATTGTGAAAATAGGTAACAGGAAGCAGAGAGTTTGGTTGTAAAGCTATTGTAGCATCGTGGCTAACTATGTGTACTATTAGACATTGTTCTTTAAACTGAAAGAAAATGCACATGTATTTTAAGTATTAAGTCTAAAAATATTTAGTCAGATTACACTTGGTCAAAGAAAGTGCTAGGCTTTGAGAATACAAAAGTAAACCAGACATACTCTTTCCAGGTGATGGAGAGCACCTAACATTATGAAATATGGCCAGTATTGTCGAAGTTATGGCCAAGGCCTAAACTGTGCAACAGAGAAAGGAGATCTGGAGCTGGCTGTGCCTAGGTGGATTCCATGAAGAGTTTTCACCAAGGCAAACACCATGCTATGTCTCTTTAATTAATGTTACTAATTATGAAAGCCATCAGTAACTGCCCACGTGTTAGTGGAGGTCCTATCTACCAACAGTGAATGAGGAAGGTCAGGGTTTCCCCAAAGTACTTGTTGAGCCGAAAACCGGTTTGGCTCAGTGGATAGAGCCTCAGCCTGCGGACTGAAAGGTCACAGGTTCGATTCCAGTCAAGGGCATGTACCTTGGTTGCGGTTACATCCCCTGTGAGGGGGGTGAGGGGGTGTGTGTGCAGGAGGCAGCTGATTGATGTTTCTAACTCTCTATCCCTCTCCCTTCCTCTCTGTAAAAACCAATAAAATGTATATATAAAGAAAAAGTAAGAAATTACTTGTTGAGTTACATAAAGATTCCTGATACTCCTCTTGAGAAAAATCATCTTTTTCATGAGAGTATACATTCAGAGATGAATTTAGCAGTGTCAGAGTAGGTAGATATGAGCTGAGCAGAAAAAGGGCAAAAAAAAAAACAAACTTAAATAAACAAGGGAAAGGGAGAAAACAAAAACAGCCATCAAAGTTAGACAAAAACTAAGAAAAGGAAATGCGATAAAAAACGACTCCCTAGCGAACAAAAGGACAAGATCTTACAAGACACCTGCAGACACAAGAAATTCTAAGAAGCTCCCAGGGAGGCAGACCCAGGGCCCTCTAGGGAGCCCACGCCCTACAGGACGAAAGGTGCAAGGCGCCTAGGACAAAGCGTGGGCGGGGCCAGAATAACACAAAAGCCAGAACCTGGACCCACGGGGAGCCCCTCGGAAGGACTGCCGCTTGAATTAAGCTTTGGCGCTTGCAATTTCATGTCCGTCTCCTGTTGAAATCTTTCCTCTGCGAGACAAGAACCTGGTTTCGCTGATCCCCAGCGCCAAACACCAGGAAGCTTAAGGAAGCTCAAGATTCACAGCAAATCATGGAATGGGTCCCTGAAAATTAAGGGCTTTCGCAGTGCACTCACTTTGCTTTTTAGGGTACTTGTGTAAACTTTGTAACATTAACAGGGTGTTACATTACTCTGCCCCTGCACCTCCATCAGACTTAGTTCACTAGCACGCGTGTGCGCGCAGGCACCTTTGTTACAAATGCTTAGAGAAGGGGGAGTAGGGTGTACATTTAACTGAATTTTCACCAGGGATGTTCAAACAGTTATGGTCCTACGCCCACTAATAATTATTATGAGAATCCTTAGTTTGGAAGTGGCTTCTGGGAGTCAAGATGATTTAGTGCCAGATATGTTTATTCATAAGCTTTCGTTGAACAGTTACTTGCTGAGTACCTATCATGGGTCGGAAACGGTGCTAGGAACCAGGAATACAATAATAAATGCAATGTACCCCTGCGCTAACATTTCTTGCTTTATTTTATTTTTTATAACAGTATCTTTACTCACTCTGCTATAAATGTATGAAACTTTCTTCCTATTCCCATTCTAGTGGCACTGACGCTTTCTTGGTGTCAGGGTGTCCATATAGGCAGAGAGGAAGTGCTCACTCTTGGAGTGTAGTCTATAGCAGGCAGCAATGGAAGTACGTATGTAGATATGAAGAAGAAAAGATCTTTCAAAGATCTAAGCCTAACCCTAACCCATAGTAATATCTAAAGAAAATATTTCAAAGCATCTTCATAAAAAGAGGTGATCAAGGAGTAATCACACAAATACTATATAAGGGGAAATATTATAGAGGTGTCAGGGAGTAAGTTATAAAGAGTATAATGGCATTTTCTCTGGATTTTATATTCGTGCTAATTCCCAAGTGTGTGTTTTTTCCTTTTTTATTTTTTTCTTTATTAATTAAGATATTACATATGTGTCCTTACCCCTCCTATCCTCCCCCCAACTCCCCCTCACTCATGATCTCACCCCACTGGGTGTCTGTGTCCATTGACTAGGCTTCTATGCATAAATACAAGTCCTTTGGTGGATCTCTCCCCCTTACCCCCACCCTGCTGTACCTACCCTCTGAGTTTTGACAGTCTGATCCATGCTTCTCTGTCTCTGGGTCTGTTTTTGTTCATCAGTTTATGTTGTTCATTATATTCCACAAATGAGTAAGATAATGAGATATTTCTCTTTCTCTCACTTATTTCCCTTAGTATAATGCACTCCAGTTCCATCCATGCTGAGTAGTTCCCAGCTTTATCAGCATTATTGTACTTTTCCTCATTCTAAATAAATATCCATGTGCATATCCAACAATATTTACAACATGTATCCCTTATTTTATATTGCATAAGCTTCAACGCCCACAAAACCTGGATCTACCCGTGGCTATATTAACGTAGGGTTTCATTGTTTAAAGGGAATTTTACATATAGTTTCTAAACAACTGCTCTTTCAAATGCATATTGTGCACCTGCATTTTGCATCTGAATATAAAATTAAGGTTCAGATATATAAAGACCTTTATCCCTGAGGGTTATTCAAAGGAATTGATTGTCTTGCCACTCTAAGCCCATGTACAGAAGTGTTCCCTCTTCCTGGACTATTTATTTTTTCAAACACATCTTTACATAATGATGAAAATGATTTTATATGTTATTACTTGACTTTCCAACGTTTTTCTGAGAGAGGGCAAAATGGACCTATTATAGCATGTTTAATGACTTGCCTAATGTCATGGATATGCTTAATTTTGACTAGAATCAGAGTGTAACTTGAAAAAAAAAACTCATACAGAATTCTCTCACAAGCTAATCGTATGCTCTTGGAGGAGAAAAAAAGGGGGGGGGGGGGGGGGGGCAATTGTGCCAGGCCACTACAGACATGGGGTCGGGGAAGAATGAAGAAAATAAGCTGCGTCTAGATGGATCTTCTGTGCGTGACTGAAACCACAGAACAGATCCAGACTGCAAGCTGATGCTTTATTTCAGAGGTAAACACGGTAATTTACAATGTTCTTATAAGTTTCACTTGTTTTGGCAGCACTGACTGCACCTCCCACAGCCCATTAGCTACCCAGGAAGGATCTAGGGAGCAGTCACAAAATCAAGGTTAATTATGCTGAGAGGACTGTGCCCTCTAAACTGGGACTTGATTGCGGCTTAACCCTATAAGGGCTCCCTACGGGCAACGTACACCCCAAAGAATTATCAAGTATTTGGCCAGTATGCAATTAGAATTTACCAACCAAAGTACAGAGTTGTTTTTTATCATATTTGACACTGTATCTTTGTATTTCTAAAGTGAGATTTTAATCGCAAAGGTTGAGAATGAGGATTAAGCCAGTGAACGAGAAGACCAAAAAGCTCATTGTACATTCAAGAATATTTCTGCCCTTCACAGTTTAGCTCAGTGGCTAGAGCGTCAGCCTGCTGACTGATGGGCCCAGGTTGGATTCTGATCAGGGGCACATGCCCAGGTTGCAGGCTCGATCCCCAGTAGGGGGCATGCAGGAGGCAGCAGTTCAATTATTCCCTCTCATCATTGATGTTTCCATCTCTCCCTCTCTGAAATCAATAAATTAAAATATTTAAAGCAAACAAACAAACAAAAAAAAACAGCTCTCTTAAAAAAAAAAAAGGAATATTTCTTAGACAAGTTTCTATGAGCAATAGGTCCCAGTAAGACCTAAAATAAAATTTGCATTTATATAAACAAAGGATAGAGGAAAAAATGATATTCAAGAGTAAATCCAAGTTTAAAAAGGAGACACTTAAAATTTTCTTCCGCTAATGCTTTCTGAAAATACAGCTATTTACAGATGAAACGGAATTTTTATTCAAGCATCTTGGCATTAACTAGCCACTATCAGTGTAATATGAATGGCTTTTACTGGAGGTGTGTGTGACAAAATTAACTAGTATCTTTCCCAGTCTTTCTTTTTTTCGGGGAGGGAGGAAGAGGCAACCAGAATTTTTGGTGGCATTGTTTTGGCAAGACTTTTTTTTTTTAAGTGTCTGAAAAAAAAAGAAATGGAAGTTCTGGGAGTAACGTTTTGATGTTTTTACTCACAGGAAGTTAAATAGCCAATTTAAAATATTTAACACCAGCACTAGAGTGCAGAAGATGTCATTGGGCTAGGCAGGGGCTGGAAGAAGCGGGATAGAAGTGGGAGGTACCTGTAATACTATCAGCAAACTTTTTTAAAAAAACTTGTTTTTAAAAGATTATTTCCCAGACAAGGCTTGTTCTAGTAAAATCCAAAGTAAATTTGCATAATATGTAAATGAGGCTGTCGGGGAAATGATAAACCGACATTAAAAAGGACAAAGTTAAAGTTTTCTTCCACTTGTTTTCTGAATATTGGACTGCTGTTTACAGAGTAATCTGGAAGTGTTTATACAAGCACTGAATCTTGGTATCAACTTACCACATTCACCTTGTAATGGGAGTGGCTTTTCCCCGAGTGGTGAGTTAGAGGGTGACTCAGCTTCTCTCTCTCTCCCAATTTTTTTTTTTGGGAGGCAACCAAAATTTTTGGCGGCCTTGCTTCGGCAAGGCTTTCATACTCCGTTTTAAAAAAAGAAAGAGTGCGGGTGGTTTTAGACCGAAGAGCTGATGGAGCTGGGGAAGAACCAAAGCCTTTGCACACTTCTCCGCAAGGCCAGCCGGCAGCACGGACGGGTTAACGTGAAGGAGAGTTGCTGCGGAGCCTGCGGGCGGAGGGAGGGGGAAGACCGGGAGGAGAGGGGGCGGGCAATGGCAGGTACCTGTAATGTTACCGGCAGTAAGAATGTTTTTTGAAAAAGACTTCCTAGGCAACATTTTTATGAGCAACGGCTCTAGTAAAAATCCACGGTAAAATTTACATAGCACGTAAGTGCAAAGGCTGATGGGAGAATGATATTCAAAGAGGAAATCCAAGATTAAGAGACAGACAGATTTTCTTCCCCTTGCATTTTCTGCAAATGTGCAGAGTAACCTGGGAGTTTTTAGGCAAGCAAGAAATTTTAGTATCAACTAACCACATACACAGCGTAATAGGAAGTGCTTTTACTCGAGTGGTAAATTCCAACATCTGCTAGTTTCTCTCTCCCAATTTTTTTTGGGAGGCAGCTAAAATTTTTTGGCGGCCTTGTTTCGGCAAGGCCTTTTACCTCTCTTAAATGTTTAAAAGAAAGACGCGAAAGCTCTTGCAGAAACATATTAATGTTCTTAGTTAAGCTGTTTTTTTAGCACTGCAAGGCGGAAGTCGTGGGTTAGGGGTAGCAATGGGAGGTATCTGTAACACCATCAGCAACTTAAAAACAAAATAAATTTAAAAAAAAAAACTAAAAGAATTACTTCCTAGACAAGGATTCTGTGAACACTTTGTTCTAGTGAAATCCAAGGTAAATCTTGCATATTATGTAACATAAACTGATGAACAAAAACAGATCCAGAGACAGAAGCATGGATCAGACTGTCAAACCTCAGAGGGAAGGGGGACGGGGAAGGGGGAGAGAGCAACCGAAGGACTTGCTTTTAAAAGCCTAACCAATGAACACAGACAACAAAGGAAGGAGGCGGTGCGGGGGAGGGGCAATGGGGGATGAGGAGACATATGTAAATGCCTTAATCAATAAAGAAATTCAAAAAAGAATTTCACATGGAATAACGATAGACATTTTTTTAAAAATAGCTGCCTAGACAAGGTTTCTGTGAGCAGCTTATTCTAATGCAAGCCAATGTCACATTTGCATATTATGTAAATTAGGCCGACCGGAAATGATAACCCAAGATTAAAAAAAGACAAATTTAAAAGATTACGTCCATTTACTTTCTGAAAATTTGACTGATATTTACATAATAACGTTGAAGTTTTTATTCAAGCGCTGGATTTTGGTATCAACTAACCACGTATATAGTAAAAGGAGTCTCGTTTGCTCGAGTGGCGAATCACGACGTCAGCTGGTTTCTCTCTCTCACTCCCAGATTTTTTTGGGAGGCAGCTGAAAATTTTTGGCGGCCTTGACTTCGCGAGGCCCGCGTTCCAGTGTCTGAAAAGCAGAAGTGAGAGCTTTAGGATAACCATGAGACGTCCTTAGTTAGTGGAAACAAGAGCTGGTTCGAGGTGTATTTTGACGGAAGGTGTATTTTGGGCGGAAGACCTGGTTAGGAGGGTAGGTGGGGAGAGGCAGGGGGTTCTAAAGAACTTCAAAGAGGTTGCTCCCTAGACAAAGTTTTGGTGGACAGTAAAATTGAAGACAAATTTGCATGTTCTGTAAAGGACACTGTCGGGGAAATGATAAACCAAGATTGAAAAGGACAAACTTAAAAGTTTTCTTCCGCTTATTTTCTGAAAATTGAGCTGTTATTTACAGAGTAACCTGGGAGTGTTTATTCAAACACTGAATTTTGGTAAGTAACCACATGCACCGTGTAATGGGAATTGCTTTTACCTCACAGTTGAACTGCAGGAAAAGCCGGCTTCTCTCTCTCACTCCCAAATTTTTGGGGGGGAGAGGCAGCTGAAAATTTTGGGGAGCCTTGTGTCAGCAAGGCTCACGTTTTGAGTTTCTAAAAAAAAGAAAGTGGAAGGTCTTGGGGAGTCACATTAATGTCTCTACTAAGAGCTAATTTAAGGCATTTTTTTGACGCCAGGCACCTAGAGTGCAGAAGATCTCATTAGCGTAGGTAGGGACTGGAAGCTGGGTGGAAATGGGAGGGATCTGCAACACCATCAACAATTCAAAAGAAAAAGAAAAAAGCTCCAAAAAGGTTACTTCCTAGACAAGTTTTTGTGGGCAGTTCTAGTAAAAGGCAAGGTAACATTTGCATTTTATGTAAATGAGGCTAACCGGAAATGATGATCCAAGATTAAAAGGAAAAAACAAATTATTCTTCCATTTATTTTCTGAAATTGGACTGCCATGTATAGAGGAAGATGGAAGTGTCTATTCAAGCAATGAATTTTGGTATCAACCAACCACGTTCACACTGTAAGAGGAGTTGATTTGACCTGAGGGATGAATTCCAGAGTGAAAAGGCTGATGTTTCTCTCTCACTCCCAAATTTTTTTTTGGGAGGCAGCTGAAAATTTTTGGTGGCCTTGTTTTACAGGGCTTATTTCTCAGGTTTCCAAAGAAAGATGTTAAAGAGCTACCTTAAAGTTCCTATTTAAGGAGAATGAGGAAGCTCCTTGAAGATACCAGCACCAATTTTAAGGAGAAAGAGGAAGCCCCTTGAAGTTACCAGCACCAACACTGGGGCGCAGAAGGCTTTGGTAGGGTAGCTAGGTGCTAGAAGAAACAGGGTGAGAATAAGAGGGAGGGGTCTCTTAACACAATCAACAACTTAAATTTATATCTTTTAATATACTTTATTGATTTTTTAGAGTGGAAGAGAGAGGGATAGTAAGAAACAGATGAGAAACATCGATCAGCCGCCTCCTGCACGCCCCTTACTGAGGATGTGCCTGCAACCAAGGTACATGCCCTTGAGTGGAATCGAACCTGGGACCTTTCAGTCTGCAGGCGGACGCTCTGTCCACTAAACCAAACCGGTTTCGGCACTATCAACAATTAAAAAACAAAAAAACTTCAAAAAGATTACTTCCTAGACAAGATTTTTGTGGACGGTTTGTCCTGGTAAAATCCAAGTCAATTTGCATATTATGTAAATGAGGCTAGCCGGAAAATGATAATCCAAGAATAAAAGAACAAGCTTAAAGTATTCTTCCAATTTTTTTTTATAAAATATGGCCTGCTACTTACAGAGTAACCTGGAATTGTTGATTCAAACACTGAATTTTGTTATCAACTAACCACATTTATACTGTAATAGGAGTTGATTTTACCTGAGGGCTGAATTCCAGAGCAAAACGGCCGATGTTTCTCTCTCACTCCCAAATTTTTTTTTGGGAGGCAGCTGAAAATTTTTGGTGGCCTTGCTTCGGCAAGGCTTACTTTGTGGTGTCTAAGGAAAGAAAAAGGGGTTTTTAAACAATAAACCTCACGTTCTTAATTAGAAGGACGAAGGGAGATCATTGAAGGCGTTTCTCAGCGCCGGTACCAGACTGCGGAAGGATCTCTTCAGAATAGCGTGGGGGCTGGGAGAAGCGCGGTGCAAGTGGGAGGGCCCTGTAACACTATCAACAACTAAAAAAAAACTTCAAAAAGATTACTTCCTAGACAAGGTTTTTGTGGGCAGGTCTAGTAAAATCTGAGAACAATTTGCATATTATATAAATGAATCTGACCAGGAAATGATAATCCAAAATGAAAAAGAACCAGTTTAAAGTGTTTTTACTTTCTGAAATTGCACGGCTATTTACCGAGTAACCTGGGAGTGTTTATTTAAACACTGAGTTTTGTTATCAACTAACCACATTTACACTGTAATAGGAGTTGCTTTTATCTGAGGGCTGAATTCCAGAGTGGGAAGGCCGATGTTTCTCTCTCACTCCCAAATTTTTTTTTGGGAGGCAGCTGAAAATTTTTGGTGGCCTTGCTTCGGCAAGGCTTACTTTGTGGCGTCTGAAAGAAAGAAAAAGGTTCGTGAGGGGTGTTAACGTCCTTAACTAGAGGGACGGAGGGGGATCAGTGAGGGCGTTTCTTAGCAGCAGACCTGGAGAGCGGAGGCATCTCTCTAGAGTAGCATATGGGGCTGGAAAAAGCGGCGGGGAAACGGGGTGGTTCTGTAACACTATCAACAATTTAAAAAGAACTTCAAAAATATTACTTCCTAAACAAGGATTTTGTGGACAGTTCTAGTAAAATCCGAGAACAGTTTGCATATTATATAAATGAGTCTGACCAGAAAATTATAATCCAAAATAAAAAAGAACAAGTTTAAAGTTTTCTTCCATTTATTTTCTGAAATTAGACTGCTATTTACAGAGTAACCTGGGAGTGTTTCTTCAAACACTGAATTTTGGTTTCAACTAACCACATTCACACAGTGCAATAGGAGTTGTTTTTACCCGAGTGGTGAATTACAAGGCTGGAAGGCTTCTCTCTCTCCCAATTTTTTGGGGGAGGCAGCTAAAGTTTTTGGCGGCCTTGCTTCGACAGGGCTTACTTTCAATTGTCTAAAGAAAGAAGGGGAATCTCTTGGAGAGCCATGTTAACTTCCTTAGTTACTGGAAACAAGAAAGCTAACTTAAGGTATTAACACCTACACTAGAGCGCAGACCTCGTTAGGATAGGGAGTTGAAAGAAGCGGGGTAGAAATGGGAGGTATCTATAACACCCATCAATAATTTTTTAAAAATCTTCTTTAAAAAAGTCTACTGCCTAAACAAGGATTTTGTGGGCGGCTTGTTGTGGTAAAATTTGCATATTATGTAAATGAAATAACCGGAAATGATCATCTAAGATTAAAAAGGACAAATTTAAAGTTTTCTTCCATTTATTTTCTGAAAATTGGACTGCTATTTACAGAGTAACCTGGAAGTCTTTATTCAAACACTGAATTTTTGTCTCAAGTAACTACATTTACAATGTAATAGGACTTGCTTTTATTCAAGTAGGGAATTACAAGAGTGGCCGGCTTCTCTCTCTCTCCCAATTTTTTTTTTGGGAGGCAACCAAAATTTTTGGCGGCCTTGCTTCGGCAAGGCTTTTGTATTTTGTCCTAAAAACAGTGGAAATACCCGTGCTTTTAGGTTAAGGGGGAAATCGGGGAGATTAAACCAAGGATGAAGATCTGCTGCGGAGCCACAGAGCTGGCTGAGGGAAAGGCGGGGGCTGGGGCTGGGGGTGAGGGGCTGGGGGCTGGAGGCAAGGGGGGGCATGGCAGGTATCTGTAATACTATCAACAATAAGTATTTTTTGAAAGATTTTCCAGACAACATTTTATGACCAATGTGCTCTAGTAAAATCCAAGGTAAAATTTGCATAGCACGTAAATGCAAAGGCTGATGGGAAAGTGAAATTCAAGAGGAAATCCAAGATTAAAAGGCAAATTTGAGTTTTCTTCCACTTACGTTTTCTTCCACTTACGTTTTCTGAACATAAGACAGCTATTTACAGAGTAACTGAGAATTTTTATTTAAACACTGGAGCTTGGCAATGTCACTGAAATAGGAGTTGCTTTTACTCGAGGTGTGCGGGACAAGTAAGCTGGACATCTCTCTCTCTCCCAATTTTTTTTTTGGGAGGCAACCAAAATTTTTGGTGGCCTTGTTTCGGCAAGGCTTGCTTACGTTGTTTGAAAAACAGAAACCAAAGAAGATATGAATCCTAGATGTCTAAGGGGGAACGGAAGTTTAGGATGTGGGGGGTTTTAGTGTATGTCCCAGGACAGTCCTTCAGAAATAAGGAAGGAGAGTTTCCCCACTTACGGGCAAAGTAAATGGGCACCAGGAAAAAGTAGTTGGG
>JAAGEH010000012.1:59449279-59478258 GCA_011751065.1 Lasiurus cinereus | reverse complement strand
TGATGAACAGAATAAACTGGTGAATATAATAGAATCAGGAGCATAGAAAGGGAGTGGACTGATAATTCTCAGGGAAAAGGGGTGAGGGGTGTACAGGGAGAGACTGGACAAAAAACATACACCTATGGATGAGGTCAATGGGAGGAAGGTAAGGGCAGAGGGAAGGGTGGGAGCTGGGTGGAGGGGTCCTATGGAGGGAAAAAAGAGAAACAAATGTAATAATCTGAATAATAAAGATTTAATTTAAAAAAAATTTTACAGCTACAAATCTTTTTTTTAAATATATTTTTATTGTTTTTTTTACAGAGAGAAAGGGAGAGGGAATAGAGTCAGAAACATTGATGATAGAGATACATCAAGCACACCCCTTAGGAGGGATACGCCCGCAACCAAGGTACATGCCCTTGACAGGAATTGAACCTGGGACCCTTCAATCCACAGGCTGACACTCTATCCACTGAGTCAAACCAGTTTTGGCAACAGCTGCAAATCTTTTAGCTCCATTGTTGAATGTATCCCTAGGTACTTTTTTTTCCCCATGCAATTGTTTTCATAGTTTCCCTCTTTGAAAGTACATTACTGATATATAAAATGCAACCAATTTCTGAATATTAATTTTGTATCATGTTATTTAACTGAATTCACTTATTAATTCTAGTTGTTTGGTGAAATATTTAAAGTTATCTATATACGATATCATGTTATATGGCAATAATGACAATTTTACTTCTTCCTTTTCAGTTTGAATGCCTTTTATTTCTTCTTTTCTGATTGCTATAGCTAGGACTTCCAGTGCCATATTAAATATGAGTGGTGAAAGTGGACAATCCCTATCTTATCCCTGCTCTTAAGGAAAATGCTTTTATTTTTTATTCATTGAGTGTGACAATAGCTGTGGGATTGTCATTTTTGTCCCTTTTAAGGTATATTCCCTGTATTGCTACTTTTGATGAGAGTTTTTTTTATCATAAATGGGTGCTAAATTTTGTCAAATGCTTTTTTTCTACATCTATTGACATGATCATATGATTTTTTTTGCTTCATTTTGTTTAAGTGGTGTACCACATTAATTAATTTGTAGATATTATACAAACCTTGCATCCGTGGAAGACATCCCATTTGATAATTATGTATGACCTTTTTAATACATTGCTGAATTCATAATAAAAATTTTATATTAACCATAAAACATCTTGAATAGCCTTACAAAACTTGAGAAAAAAATAACAAAGTTGGAGGCATCACACTATGTGAGATCAAATTATCCTACAAGGTCATAGTAATAAAACAGTATGGTATTAGTATAAAGACACACATATGCTCAATGGAACAAAATAGAGAGCCCAGAAATAGACCTATACCTAAACGGACAATTAATACTTTACAAAAAGCCCTAGCCAGTTTGGCTCAGTGGATAGAGCGTCAGCCTGCAGTCTGAAGGATCCTGGTCAAGGGCACGTACTATGGTTGCAGGTTCCCCAGCCCTGGTTGGGCTGCATGTAGGAGGCAAACAATCAGTGTGTCTCTCTCACATTGATGCTTCTCTCTGTCTCTCCCTCTCCCTTCTACTCTCTAAAAATCAATGGGAAAATTAACAACAACAACAACAACAAATTGACAAAGAAGGCAAGAAAATGGACAGATAAATGTAAAAACAAAAAACTAGACCACCTTCTTACATCATATATAAGAATAAACACAAAATAGATTAAAGACTCAACTGTCAGACTTGGAACCATAAAACTAGAAGAAAACATAGGCCTTCAAATCTCTTACATTTCTCTTAGCAATATTTTTTTTCTGAATATCTCCTTGGGCAAGGTAAACAAAAGAAAAAAATAAATATGCTGCATCAAGTTAAAAAGCTTTGCACAACAAAAAGAAATCAATCATCAAAAACACAAAAAGACATCTGAGTAAATAAGATATTCACCAATGATACATCTGATAAGGGGTTAATATACAAAATTTATAAAGTACTCAGCCAAGTCAACTCCAGAAAAACAACAACAATTCAATAAAAAAAAAAGTGTCTACCTGAGTAGACACTTATTCAAAGAGGATGTTCAGATAGCCATTTGATCTAGGAAAAGATGCTCAATGTCACTAGTCAGAGAAATGCACATTAAAACCACAATGAGATACCTCACACCTGTCAGAATGGCTATCATCAACAAAGAAGTGCTGGTGAGGATGTAGAGAAAAGGAAAGCCTCATGCACTGTTAGTGGGAATGCAGATTGGTGCATTCACTATGGAGAATAGTGTGGAGATCCCTCAAAAATTTAAAAGTTAGCCCTAACTGGTTTGGCTCAGTGGATAGAGCATCAACCTGTGGATTGAAAGGTCCTAGGTTCGAGTCTGGTCAAGGGCATGTACCTTGATTGCGGGCACATCCCCAATAGGAGACATGCAGGAGGCAGCTGATCAATGTTTCTAACTATCCCTCTCCCTTCCTCTCTGTAAAATGACAATAAAATATATTTTTAAAAAATTACAAGTGGAACTGTCTTATGACCCAGGGATTCTACTTTTGGGACTATATGCAAACAAACCTAAAACATTAATTCAAAAGAATATATGCATCCCTATGTACAATGCAGCATTATTTACAATAGGCAAGACATGGAAGCAGTCCAAGTGTTCATCAATAGAACAGAGGATAAAAAAATAGCAGCACATATACACACTGAAATACCACTTAGGCTGTAAAAAAGAATGAAACCTTACTATTTCAAAAAGAAAGAAAGAAAGAAATCTTACTATTTCAATAGCATGGATGGACCTAAGTGGTATTATGATATGTGAAATAAGTTAAATAGAGAAAAACAATGATATGATTTCACTTATATGTGGAACAAAAACAAAGTAGATACAGTCTCATAGATACAGAAAGCAGATTGACAGCTATGAGGGGAGGGTTTTTGGCAAGTTGAAGAATTGCAAACTGATAGTTGGAGAATAGTCACGGAGATGTAAATTACAACAGAGGGAATATAGTCAATAATATTGCAGCAGCAACTATGTACTGGGGCAGGTGGGTACTTGAAATATTGCGGGGGGAGGGTTAAAGAGCATAATTTTCTAACTACTATGCTGTATATCTGAAACTGATACAGAATAATACTGAATGTAAACTATAAGTGAAATATATATATATTTCTTAATATATACAGTATATATTTCTTAATATATATATATTATATATATTAAGAAAAAGAAAAGCAAATTGTTGTATTCATTTTCTCAAATATGGTAATATTCAGCATCACTCTTCAGGCATCAACATGGCCAAAAAATATAAATCCCAAGTATGCTATGTTAATTCAGATTATTACACTTATAAAATACACCTTAAAAAAAGAATGATAATAATGATTAAGGGGGGAAAATAAACAAAATTTTATATTTTGAATACTGTATATGTCAGAATCACATACATGTACATGCATCCCCTTATCTGTTCAACCCCTCATCTCCCTCAGCTTGAAATTTTTATCTCAGCCTCTCCTCACAATAAGGACTGAACTTTGCTATGGTCGCCTTCACACCGACCAGCTCCAAGGTCCATTTTTTTTATACCGTGTAGGTTCTGTTTTCCCAATAGCCATCAGGCAGGGCCAGTTAACACACTCCAGAAATGCAGAGTGTTAAACCCCATGGGGTAAATTTCGAACAATGAAAAACAGGTGACAAGAAGGAGTGGCTAGATCAATAGCTTGACCTTCCTTTTCTCCCACCCTAATGGGCAATTCCAGACACAGTAATTTCAAACATCCTTTCCAGAGATACACTATATTCCTTTGTAAATTTGTGGCCAGCATGGTTATTCACATACTTATAGTTCCTTCTCCTTCTCTAAAGCATTCCTTATTCTTGTTTCCTCAGTCTTGTGGCCCGGTAATGCAGCAATTCTTCCCTCTCCATTCTCTGCCCCCCAAAAATTGCCTTACTTTATACTAGTAAGCTATACTTCTGGTTGGATTTTCAAGAAAATTGAGTTGTTGCCTAACTGGTTTGGCTCAGTGGATAGAGCGTCAACCTGCAGACTGAAAGGTCCCAGGTTCGATTCCTGTCAAAGACATGTACCTTGGTTGTGGGCACACCTTCAGTAGGAGGTGTGCAGGAGGCAGCTGGTCGATGTTTCTCTCTCATCCATGTTTCTAACTCTCTATCCCTCTCCCTTCCTCTCTGTAAAAAATCAATTAAAAATATTTTTTTTTAAAGAAAATCTTGTCTAAGACAACTAGTTATACTAATAACAGTGACCCTGCAGACAAACCGTCAGAATGAAATCTCAGGCTTGCATTCTCACTGTCTGAAGTCAGTAGAGATGCACCTTTTTGTGGATAATTAGGATGAGTAATAATCACTGGCATGCATTGGTATCCTATTTACCAAGGCTTTCAGCAGTGTTTAATTAAGAAGACGCTCAGATGAAAGGTAAGGAGCTGGAAGTTGAGTGTATGGGATTAGTATAGAAGCAATGATAATTATAAGAAATGTCAAAAAAAAAATGTCATGTGAATGTCTGCTTTTACCAGACTTAGGAGAACTTACACATACACTTGCACACACAAAGAGAGGCTCAGGACAGATTGTTCCTAACCTTAAACATGCTAACACACACACACACACACACACACACACACACACTCAAGAATTCTTCAATATTTGCCGAAACCGGGTTGGCTCAGTGGGTAGAGCATCGGCCTGCGGACTGAAGGGTCCCAGGTTCAATTCCGGTCAAGGGCATGTACCTTGGTTGCGGGCACATCTCCAGTGTGGGGCGTGCAAGAGGCAGCTGATCGATGTCTCTCTCTCATCGATGTTTCTAGCTTCTCTGTCCCTCTCCCTTCCTCTCTGTAAAAAATCAATAAAATATATTTTAAAAAAAAGAATTCTTCAATATTAGAAGCAATTTTTAACTCATCTACAAGAAAGACTATGCTAAAAATCAGGTCCACTGAGTGTTCAAAAGTCTATAAATGCTGCAATGAAGGCGAACTCTGCAACCTAAATACTGTATAATGAGTGGCCAGATTATTATGATCTCTGAACGCATAATAATTTGGCCACTCAGTGTATTTGTATCTCAAATGGGTACCCAAAGTATTCTAGAGTTTTGCTGGAAATCAACCACCTATTTGCCTTGAGCTTTCTATCAGCCAGTGCAAAGGGGAAAACTGATCAGGTGCACGATTTATAGTATTTTTTTTTTATCAAATAAATGAGGTACTCAAGAGAAGTACACTGAGTGGCCAGACTATTATGTCTTCAGAGATCATAATAGTCTGGCCACTCAGTGTATATTATGACCCTTATAAAGAAAAGTGGCTGGCCAGTTTGGCTCAGTGGATAGAGTGTCAACCTGCAGATTGAAGGGTCCCAGATTGAATTCCCAGTCAGGGGCACATGCGTGGGTTGCAGGCTTGTTCCCCAGTATGGGGCATGCAGGAGGCAGCCGGTCAATTATTCTCAACATTGATGTTTCTACCTCTTTCTCCCTCTCCCTTCCTCTTTGAAATTAATAAAAATATTTTTAAAAAATAGAAAAGTGGGATCCTGAGATCAGTGGGCTATTTGTGTGAATGGAATTAAGAATATGGAACACTCATATTTCCTGCACCCTGCTTGAAAGAAGAAGCTAAGCTTTGTGAATGTAGCCTGAGCCTCCCCATCCCCACCACCCCAACCTGCATTCTGATGCATATGCTTGCTAGCCCAACCCCTTTTCTGCTTGTGTCCTAGCTAGCCTTACAGAACCTGTTTATATGCAGAGGCCATAAAAAGCCTCCACAAAAGATTAACCGCAGCTAGCCTGGGCAGTTGGTTGCACTCTCACTCCCCTCATTCCAACCCACGAGGGCTGCAGAGCCTGAAAAAAGTCCGGAAGCCTGGTCCATATTTGGGAGACAAGAAACTCAGGGGATAAATAGGGAACCACCACCCCTGCATTTGGTGCTCAAGCTTTGGAGACTGACTCCCCCGAGTCCCCGCGCTAGTGCATCTGCAAATAAAGGGTTTTTCCTGAACCTTCAGAGTGCCCATTGTGTGTTTTCTGGTTGCCTGGTAATTTCTGCAACAGCATGACCTCATGCAATGACCTGGTCTATAACAAGTGCCTGACACTTTAATGCTATTCTCTGCCACATTTGCTTCCTCTGTATGTTAGCCTCCAGATTTAAAAGAATCAGATCTCAGCACAGATCAAGTGAGGAAAAGCAAGCCCTTCTTAGAAAAAGAATCTATCCATCCTAGCTGGTGTGGCTCAGTGGACGGAGTGTTGGCCTGTGAACTAAAGGGTCCCAGGTTGGATTCCAGCCAAGGGCACATACTGGGGTTTCTGGCTCCATCCCTCCAGTAGCAGGGCGTGCAGGAGGCAGCCAATCAATGATTCTTTCTCGTTATTGATGTTTCTATCTCTCTATCCCTCTCCCTTCCTCTCTGAAATCAATAAAAATATATTTAAAAAGAAAAAGAAAAAGAATCTAGCCAACAAACCAAGGTATTTCAGGAGCTAGTTAATAAATAGTGGCAGCCAAAATGGGACCTGGAGAGGCTAAGCTGAGGGAATGGGATGGTGAGTAAAAAGAGAGCTGAGGGTCAAACTACTACACAAATTGCTATACAACTTGGGTTCTATGACTGAATATTTAAAGTACTCTAGGCATGCATGGAGGATAGGGTTGCTGTGTAATGTCCTTGGAATGTTCCAGTGGAAGCTGAAGACTCCTAAGGGTCTGAATCAAAGCCAAGTATTGCAATGCCTGTTTTCTAGGGAATAGAGATTGAGACATAGTTTACATGTGACTTTTTGTTTCCTGAATTAAATGAACCATTCTTGGATTGCCTTTGACAACTACCCAACTTATTTTTTTTAAATATGTTTTTATTGATTTCAGAGAGGAAGAGGGAAAGAGATAGAAACAACAAGGGTAAGCTGTTCTGCTGCTTCCTGCATGCCCCTCTACTGGGGATTAAGCCCACAACTGGGGCATGTGCCCCAACTGGAATTGAATAAGATTTCCTGATTCATAGTGTTAGGTGGGAGGGGTGGGGGAAGAGGAGGAAAGTCCAGAGCAGATGCATGCAGCCTCAAGGTAGATGGTGACACAGTTAACTGGTGCCTTCCTAGACCCCTGGCCTAGGGGGAAATTCCACACCGCTTATTCCCTCCCCCCAGTAAACAGCTGTATAAAAGAAGTACCAACACTCCCTTTTGGCTCGAACTTCCCTGGCCCACCCTAGAACCAGCGACACATAGGTCAATGCTCAACCTCTAAACCACCTGGCTGGGCCAGGAAACGTTCTTGAATGTAAGATGAGCTTTCTGATTTTTTTTTTTTTTTTTTTTGTTCATAGGCTTAATCCTCACTCCTGTTCTCTGCAATTAAAAACATTAAAATCTACCCAGCCAGAATGACTCAATGGTTGAGAGGTCACCGTTTGATTCTGGTTAGGGCATTTGCCTGGGGTGTGGGCTTGATCCCCAGTGTGGGGCATGAGGAGGCAGCCAATCAATGGTTCTCTCTCATTATTGATGTTTCTATTTCTCCCTCTCCTTTCCGCTCTAAAATCAATAAATCAATACAAATATATTTTTTAAAAAGAAATATTAACATCTTACTTTAAAAATATGAAGATATAGTGTCAAACTTATAAAAATAACTCAAATTATTACAAAAATAACCATTGAGCCACACCAGCTGGGCGGCACATATCTAGTTTTAATTTTCAGTCCACTTTTATGTCTTTTTAACCTTGATATTTTGCCTTCTATTTCTGGCCTTTTCAAACATCCAATAAATGTTTTGTCTTTTCATGTTTCTTATCTTAGAAAAGTATTGGTATACAGTAAGTAGTAACAAGGGGTACATTAAAATTATTTTCATGGTAATAATAAGAAAAACTTGGTTACGTAGCAATTTTGAAACCGGACGACTAATGGGTTCATGCTGCCTGTCACTACTTGAGTCAATTAAGCAGAGTCAGGGTTGAGTCATATATGAGCGTTTATTCCAATAATGCCTGTATATGGGATAGCAGAAGGTCAGGCACAAAAATCTGCTCTCCCGCCCTGATCAGTTTGGCTCAGTGGTTGGAGCGTTGGCCTGCAGACTGAAGGGTCCCAGGTTCGATTCCACTCAAGGGCATGTACCTTGGTTTCGAGCACATCCCCAGTGGGAGGTGTGCAGGATGCAGCTGATTGTTTCTCTCTTATCGATGTTTCTGCTCTCTCTCCCTCTCTCTTCCTCTCTGTGGGAAATCAGTGGGATGTGTTTTAAGGAGGAAAAAAAAAAATCTGCTCTCCCACCTCCTACTAGCTCACTGAGTACAGAGGGATAAGGAAGAGAGGCTGCATGCAAAAGGGAAGGAGGGAGAGGTGGCTGAAGGGTCTGTGATCCATGTGTCTCCTTCCAGGATCTTGAAATCCAATAACAAGGCAGTTAATTTCTAATAGTGTTAACAACCAGCTCCTCCAGTTCCTGGGACTGGAGAAAGGTCAGCATTCCTGAGGCAAAGTCCTGGAGAGGATCCGGGTACAGGCACAGCAACCAAATCAAAGCCTGGCCTGGCCTTTTTCTGTTCTCAAAAATTCACTTTCTTTTCTGAGCAACGGACCCATCGGGGCTCATAGTGTCTTATCTTTTTACAGCTGTTTTTCTTCTTGCAGCACATGCTCCAGTTTCCCTGGGTCTATAAGAAAACCTTACAGTTAGTAAGGTGGATAACCATTAAACAACTGTGGCCCTATTCTTTTTTTTTTTTTTAATATATTTTATTGATTTTTTACAGAGAGGAAGGGAGAGAGATAGAAAGTCAGAAACATCGATGAGAGAGAGACATCCATTAGCCCCCTCCTGCACGCCCCACAGTGGAGATGTGCCCGCAAGCAAGGTATATGCCCCCAACCGGAATCAAACCTGGAACCTTTCAGTCTGCAAGCCAACGCTCTATCCACTGAGCCAAACTGGTCTCGGCTGTGGTCCTATTCTTATAGTGTGCCCTCCCCCCTATTAATTTACCTTTACAGCATTCATGAAACTACCTTACTTATAGGGGTCATGCAAATGTTAGACTAAGAGAGTTATTCTTTTTTTTTTTTAATGTATTTTATTGATTCTCTACAGAGAGGAAGAGAGAGGGATAGAGAGTTAGAAACACTGATGAGAGAGAAACATCGATCAGCTGCCTCCTGCACACCTCCTACTGGGGATGTGCTCGCAACCAAGGTACACATGCCCTTGACCAGAATCGAATCTGGGACCTTTCAGTCCTCAGGTCAACACTCCATCCACTGAGCCAAACCGGTTAGGGCGGGGAGATTATTCTTATAGTCAGCTACTCCCATACTAACTTTTCATTCTTTCCCTAGAGAAATTATATGACACATCAGAAAATAATGCTTTTCTTTCTTTCTTCCTGTCTTTCTTTCTTCCTGTCTTTCTTTCTCCTGTCTTTCTTTCTCTCTTTCTCTCTCTCTCTTTCTTTCTCTTTTCTTGTTGTAATCAAATTCCTGGCAGTCCTGCACTCTCTAAATAAAGGCAGGGGTGGGAAGTGTGAATCCACAATACACTGTTATGTAATTGTAAATGACATTCTAGTTTTCAGTTAGTACTTCTGATTTCTTCCTCCACCTCCCACTCCTTCCCTCACATACCTGTGTCTCTGAGTCCAGAGTTGCAAAAGCAATTCATTTTCTTCTTCTCAGCACTCTCCATACGTGTGTGCAGGCTGTGATTTTCTCTGCTTCTCTTCACCAATTGTCTATCATCCACTTTTCCAATTCTAGAAGCTGGTTGAAATTTCTCATAGGTTGAAATACTCCTTTAGAAGTTATGAAATCATGCTTATAAATCAGTGTTATATTGATTTAATATGATTGGAAAATAAGAGTATTAGGAAAGCATAGATTTGGTTTTTCATTTTCACCCTGAAGATATGTAAGCCTTTACATTACTATCATTCTTACAGCTCCCAATCCAGGGATAGACCTGAAGGGAGCATCACTCCAATTCTTAGGTAAAAACTTGACACTGAGCTCATCTCAAATTTACTTTTTATTTTTTTAAAAAATATATTTTATTGATTTTCCACAGAGAGGAAGAGAGAGGGACAGAAAGTCAGAAACATCAATGAGAGAGAGGCATCGACCAACCGCCTCCTGCACGCCCCCCCACAGGGGATGCGCCCACAACTGAGCACATGCCCTTGACCGGAATCGAACCTGGGACCCCTCAGTCCGCAGGCCAACGCTCTACCCACTGAGCCAAACTGGTCCCAGCTCACATTTACAACTTTTAAAAAAGTCGTTGGAGGGAAGAGGTCATAGAGCAACCAAACAGTACAAAGTCTGTGAGAGAAAATGTGCCCCCGGTGACAGAAGGCTCAACATTCACCTGTACAGACGCACAGGGAAGCGCCGAGTTGGAATAGCTGTACATTGATAAAAGCAGAGTATGGGCTGGCAGGACAGTGTGAAGTCCATGGGAGCTGGAGATAGTGGAATCTACATCCTCTAACATAATTTTAACATGAGCCCTACTGTGTGCTCACATAAAAGATTGGTGAAACATAGCTAAGAAACATCCTTGTGGTGTAAACTTGGGTAGAAGAAAAGCAGCAGTGCCACAAGGGTCAAGAAACTCCACCCAGATCCTCTTCCTCATACACTGATGAACAAAACCTTTACTCTGGGAATGAATGGCACCTGGAAACTGCAGTCTGTCGAGCAGTTTCTGCTGAAAACTCATTGCAACTGAAGGGCTATATGAGGGTTAACAAACAAAACTATTCCCTGGGACGCCATTGGGTTAAGCACTGGGCCCACAACTACAGCCAAGGGAAGGTCAGCAGGACCGAGGAAGCTGGAACCTCTAAATCAGAGACATTATTCAGGGTTAGTACTGAGACCTAATAGGGACATTTAAGAATGGACTAAAAGCCGAGACCGGTTTGGCTCAGTGGAGAGAGCATCGGCCTGCGGACTGAAAGGGCCTGGGTTCGGTTCCGGTCAAGGGCATGTACCTCGCTTGCGGCCACATCCCCAGTAAGAGGCGTGCAGGAGGCGGCTGATCAATGTCTCTCTCTCATCGATGTTTCTGACTTTCTATCCCTCTCCCTTCCTCTCTGTGAAAAAAAAATATATATATAATATATATATAAAAGTATTTTAAAAAAATAGAATGGACTAAAAGACCACGTCGCCATTAAGTGAAATAGCTTCAAATCAGTAACTGCAGAATATTGTTGGGAGAGAAAGACCAGGAAAAACAACAACAACCACTCAGGGAAGACCTAGAACTCATCACTGGAGAGACTTTCCCCTAGAAAACCAACCCCCACTCTAAGTACAAAGTATTGAAACGGACAACTAATGGGTCCGGGCTGCCTGTCACTACTTGAGCCAATTAAGCAGAGGCAGGGCTGAGTCATATGTGAGCGTTTATCCCAGTCACGCCAGCATATGGGAGAGCAGCAGGTCACCCACGGAAGCCTGCTCTCCCGCCTCCCACTAGCCGGCTGAGTGTGGAGGGATGGGGAAGAGAGGCTGCGTGCAAACGGGAAGGAGTGGGAATGGCTACAGGGTCAGTGGTCCGACTGCCTCCTTCCAGGATCTTGAAAACAAAGTAGTTAATTTTCAATAGTGTTAAAAACAACTCCACCAGATCCTGGGATCCAGAATGGTCGGCATTCCTGAGGAAAACTTCCCGAGAGGGGGTCCCTGGCCCAGCAACCAAAGCACTGCGAGTCCTGGCCTTGGTTCTCAACACGCCTTCTCCTCTCTGAGCAGTGGGCCCCAACGAGTCTCTCATCTTTTTACAGCTGGTTTCCCTCCAATTTCCCGGGGTCTGTAAGGCGAATAACCAGTAAACTGTGGCTCCATTCTTATTACGTGCCCTTCCCCACAATCAGTATTTTACAGAAATGTGAAACCCGAGGGACACTGGTGGTAGCCATAGTAGCAGCACTATGAGGCTCATGAATAACCACACTCGTTAGGTAGGCAGTGAGCCCTGAGCGGCGGGGGCGGGCCGGTCCGGGTCCCGCCAGGGGGGCCGCACGGCGCTCAGACCGCCTCCCCGAGGTGGGGGGCGGGGCCCCACAGCCAGCAGGCGGGCTGGGAGCAGCCGGTTCTGGGCGCCAGCTCAGAGGAAGACCTGGCCTCAGTGCCAGTGCCAGCAGACGAGGGCCCTGGGCTAATTAGAATAAAATTTGCATTTCTGTTTTGAACCCGCCCCCACGGGTTTTTCTGCAGACTTTATGGGTAAAGGCATACTCAGAAGAAAAGTCGTTTCTGTCAGTCATCCCTGGATGCAAATGAGGCTCCACCCAGAAAATCCCTCTTTTAAACCCAGGAGGTGGGGCCATTCTCTCTCGGGCCTGTGCTCCATCTGCAGGGAGTATTCCCTTGCCGTTCCCTTGCCTTCCTTCCCCATGGGTATGTATCCCCCAATCTCTGAGACTTGCAACCAGGTGGATGGGCACTGCAGCTCTTGGGGCTAACCCCTGAGCCTGTCTCCAAGGCCCCCTTCTCTCTGACTCCCACTGAGCTCAAGGAGCCGGGCCGGGGTCTCGGACTCACCCGTTCCTCGTTTGGAATGTAAGCAGCCTGGCCATTGTGTGTGTGTGTGTGTGTGTTTCTTTCTCCCTCTGTTTGTCTCTCTGTCTCTGTGTCCCTCTGTCTCTGTCTCTCTTTCTCCCTCTCCACCCCCCCCCCTTTTGGAATGTAAGCAGCCCAGCCATTGTCTCTCTCTTTCTCTCTCTCTCTCTGCCCTCCCTCCCCCTCCCTGACCGCCCTCCCCATTTGGGATGTAAGCAGCTGGGCCATTTGTCCCATGCTCTCCATAAAGTTTTAGTTAAGCAACATTAGAGAATCTAGAGATACTCTTATAACATTGTTGGTATAGTCAACAATGTATTGTACACTTAAAATTTTGTTGAGTGGGTAGATCTCGTGAAGTGTTCTTAGGACAATAAAATGTGAAAAAGTAAATGAGTCCAGCATTTCATGTAAAATACTGAGATTATGTGTGATAAAAGAACCAACTATTCTATTTAAAATTAAAGTTAAAAAACGGAAGCCAAAACCGGTTTGGCTCAGTGGATGGAGTGTCGGCCTGGGGACTGAAGGGTCCCAGGTTCGATTCTGGTCGGGGGCATGTATCTTGGTTGAGGGTATATCCCCAATAGGAGGTGTGCAGGAGGCGGCTGATCGATGTCTCTCTCTCATCGATGTTTCTAACCTTCTATCCCTCTTCCTTTCTGTAAAAAATCAATAAAATATATTAAAAAAATAAAAATGGAAAAAGACATATCATAAAAACATAAAAAACTGAAATAGCAATATTAATGTCCAAATAATATGAATTAATAACAAGGAATACTATCAGTAATACAGAAGGATATAATATAATGATAAAATGGATTATATATTTAATAAGACATGTAAGTCCTAATTATGTATGTTTATGTAGTAGATTATAAAAATTCTTGAAGCCAAAAGCTGTTATAAATGAAAGGCAAAATAGACAAATCCACAGGTGAAGACTCCAGCATTATTCTTTCAGTTATTAATAACAAAATAGAAGTGGGAAGGCAGGAGAGATTGTGGGGGAGCCTGTAAGATCAATTGAAGGACTTGCATGCATGTATATAAGCATAACCAATGGATACAAGACACTGGAGGAGATGTGAGGATAGGTGAGGGCATGTACTGGGGGGTAGGGAAGGCCGGGGGGAGTTCTATAGGGGGAAAAAAAGACATGTACTACTATTTGTAATACTTTATTTTATTTATTTTATGTTTTAATTTGGCAATTTTAATTCTTAGGAAGATCAAAGTTCCCTCCAAACCTACTTTGATGTTTTACTAAAAGCAAAGACCAGTATGGTACAGTATTACTCCAGAGGAATTAAAGGAAGATCTTTAGGGCTGTTTCACCCACATTCATTTTATGAATGGATACCTCCCCGACCTCAAAATGCTTTAGGGAGGTACTGCTACCATTACATGGTTCCTTATGAAGTTTGAAAAGTGCCTGAAAGTTTGGGCACCAGAAAGACACCCCAACAACATGTGTCTTAAACTGCAACCTCAGGTTAATAGGACAAAAGCAGTTACATTGTGAGAAGTGCTGAAGGTATGTGATGCCTTTCCCGGCACAGAGGTGGCCTCGGGTCCTCACCAGATGGTGTAGCCACCAGCCGAACCACCCAGGAAGGAGTTCCCCTTCCGCTGAGTTAGGAGGACACTGGCTCCCTGCAGGGCTGCAAGCTGAGCAGCCCTGGAGGGCACCCGGGGGGTGGAGGAGGTATGGTGCCAGCAGTAGCTCCAGCTCCAAATCTGGCACCTACATCACGCCCGCCTTCCACCAGCACTGCTGAACCCGGTGGAGAGATGGGGCCAGCCGGATAATAAGCCGGGGCGACTGCAGCCTCCAGGGCCAGCAGCCAGACTGGCCATGGGAGATGCAGCGAGGCGCCAGGAAACGCAGCTGCCCCGGTGGGGACGGTGGCAGCCCCTGGGGGCACCGGGCTCTGAGTAGGCGGGCGGGCATCCGTACAGGGCGGGGCCTGAGCGGGATGCAAGGTCCGAGGGTGCCCCGTCAGCTGGACATTGACCTTTGCTGTTCCCGGTGGCGGCGGGTCCCGCTGGGCTCGGCGTCGCGGACGGTTGTTTTCGTCCTCTTCCTGTTCGTAGTCACTTCCGTGTCACGTGCTGATTCGTCCTCTGTGTTTGTAATACTTTAAACAATAAAAAAGAAAAAAAAATGTGACAAAATAGAAATCAGGAGTTCTATAGAGAAACTGAGCCACACCATCCAGTAACTAGTCCTAACTGAATATTACAACACATTCTTTCCTTAAACAGTATATATACTTTCTTCTAAAAGGAACATAAAACAAGGGAACATTCACTAAGAAAGACCATACACTATTCTAGCCCATTCCAAGCCACTACACAAATGTAAAAATAAAACAATCCAAGGTATGTTCTATGTTTGGCACACAACACAATTAAAACTAGAAATTAATTAAAAAAAACACACATCTACCTAGATACTTATAAACAACCATCAGATCAAAGAGAAACTCAAAGGTTATTTTAAGATATACCTAAACTGAGTGAAAATTAAAATACGACATACTAAAATGTGGGATGAAGCTAAATCCTTGTGTGCGTGTATGCACACTTGTCTATGAAGTTTAATAATAATATACTGAATAATAAAAGTAAAATATTTTAGTGTTCCATACTTTAAGAATAATTTAACCTTTTATTTTAATGTCAATGGTATAGGATAATAAAAAGTTTAGGTAAATTCTGGGACAGGTGGAATAGGGAAACGGGCAGGAAAAAGAAAAGCCTACAAGCTTGTTTGGCCCCTTGTAGCAGGACCTTATCTTGAGAACAAAGGGTTAAAACCTCTCCTCACAAAAGAATGCAGGAAAGGAGGGGGAAGAGGAAAAGGAATCTACAAATCATCCTGAAGTTAAAACAGCAGGGAGGAGGGGGAGAGAAGAATGTAGTTTTATCTCATCCCACTGGTGAACCAAAAGCCAGCAGTCGGGATTTAATTGCCAGATCCCTATCATAAATTGTGGAAGAACCACAATAAAGAATGGGAGAGACCTTCAGAGTTCATTTGTACCAGGATATCTAGCAAAGGAATTAAAAAATAACACCCCATAGGCACTAGAGTACATAACCTCACCCCACTCACTCTCAAGATTAGCTGATAGCCCAATTGTGCTTTCATAAACCAGATGTATAGATTTGCTTGCCTTGCTTCTTTAATAAATGTGCATGCTTTAATTTTTTAACACATTCGCTTGCTTTAATGTTTTAGTAAATTCACATTGTTCCAACACAGTCGAGGTCTTATATGAATTATAAAAGAAGACAAGAATCCAGGTTGAGGACAGCCCTCTCCCTCTGACTGCGGGTTGTGATAACACCTCCGGTGTCAGTGAGAGGTGCCCATGGTTGCTATTCAAGATAAAACACAGGCACATGTGTGTGATGTGCGTGAGTGCACCGAGGGGACTAAATTATTACTTGTTACATGCCTTCCAGTTTTACCCAGCTATGTATAAGATGAAAGATATGCATTCAGAACCCCTCATGAATTATCTCTTATGGGAGTAAATCATATATATGATATATAATTATACATAAATTATATATTTTATGACAAGATAAACATAAAATTTAGTCTTTATCGATACTAAGTATGAGAAATTCTTGATATATATGGAGGCTCATTCATTCAACAAATAATTCTTCACATAATTTCCAAATCATGTATCTAATCCCTGAAGGTGCAATAGTGAACAGTTCTATACTTGTTTTAATCTCATGAAAATTTACATTTTAATGAGGGAGAGCAAAAATAAAGAACATAGTGAAAGTGATAAATACTTAGGAAATCATGAAAAGGGTATAAGAATTACAGTAGTGCAGTAGCAGTTGTGATTTTATTTTGAGTGGTTAGAAAATGCCTCACGGAGAAAGGAGCTTTTGAACAAAAACTTGAAGAAAGTTAGGGAGCAAGCTCTGTGGACACTTGAAGGCAAGTGTTGCCTACAGGCAGAGACAGCAAGTTCAAAGGCCCTAAGCCAGGAGTGAGGGGCATTTCCTGGAATATGTGGGAGGTTCTGTAAGTGTGGAAGGTGAGGCAGTGCTGAGTGAGGTTACAGGAGATCAGAGACTTGGAGTCTTGGGTACAGGGAGCCAATAATACAAGGCCTTTAGGCTTTGCAGGAACTTAAAATACCTTAGCCATCTGCTTCATCCCTAGAAAAGTAAGATTAATAAGAAATGTACAGATGCCTAAAAAGCTCTTTTGAAGTGATTTTTATAACCAGCCTTCATTTACATATTAATGCCCAGGAGTATTTGTTGAGTGGTTATTAAAAATTATACTCAACTGAGTCGGAAAAAAAGCAGATAAGTTTGATACAAAAGCATATGTGCTGCCTTATAGTGGGAGCTATTACAATTTAAAAAAATACTTTAAGCCCTGATTTGGCTGGTTTGGCTCAGTGGATGATAGTGTTGGCATGCAGACTGAAGGGTCCAGGGTTCAATTCCAGTCAAGAGCACAAGCCCGGGTTAATGATTCTCTCTCATTATTGATGTTTCTATCTATCTCTCCCTCTCCCTTCCTCTCTGAAATCAATTTTAAAAAATATTTTTTTAAAAAAATATTTATTTATTTTTTAATTATATTTTATTGATTTTTTACAGAGGAAGAGGGATAGAGTTAGAAACATCGATGAGAGAGAAAGATCTATCAGCTGCCTCTTGCACGCCCCCTACTGGGGATGTGCCTGCAACCAAGGTACGTGCCCTTGACCGGGAATCAAACCTGGGACCTTTCAGTCCACAGGCCGATGCTCTATCCACTGAGCCAAACCAGTTTCAGCAAAAATATTTTTAAACATACTTTAAGATGTCCCTCTTTAGAAGTAATTTGGTCATCCTTAAATAAAAGAATGCATTCTTTGGAGGGATGGGTGCAGGGTGGAGTGGGTTAATGGGAGAAAAAAAGAAAGGGCATGTGTAATACTTTCAACAATAAAGATAGTTTTTTTAAAAAAAAGATCACATTCTTAAAATTGTTTATTTTTCATTCATCAACAAATACTTATTGAATGTTTAGTTTTTTAAAATAAAATTTAAGGATTTTATAAATAATTTTATTAAACTTTTCAGGCTTGAAATTCTCATGATGAAGAATGAGAATTTTTTCTCTACTATGGAATAAACTAGTATCAGAATTTATTAGTCATGGACTTTGATATGAAAAATCTAGAACAAGAATGAACTAGGAATTATTGAGGATAGAAAAAAAATGAGTACTATGCCAAAATATTGTGCTAAGATATTTAATTTTTATGGTTGAATTGCAATATATATTACATAGTAAACTAGAGGCCCAGTGCATGAAATTCATGCACGGTACAGTTCCCAGGTCTGGCTGGCGACCAAAGCGTGAGCATCTGGTGTGTAAGGGCAGGTCCCAGCTGACCTCTGGGTCCTGGGAAGCATCTGGGCCCCTGGGCCCCCACTTGCCTTCCTCTGCCTGAGTCACGGTGTCCAAGTTCCCATGTGGAGATGTGGTAAGTGTGGCTAGACGCCATGGGCTGGTTGCGTTGCATGGGCCTCTGGGTCACCCAGCTAAACACCGGTTCTAACCATGTTCTCTCCCAGCCAGCCTCAGTAGACCAGCTCCTGCACAGTGAGCCCGACTGGCCCCTGTGGTCCTGGAAGTCCATTGGGGCTGGCAGCACCTCCACTGCCACCTGCTGCCAGTACCTCATAGCTGACGCCCACCATGTTCTGCATCGCCCCTTGGTGGTCAGTGAATGTCATAGCAAGCAGTGAATGTCATAGCAAACAGTTGAACTCCCAGTCAAACTCCTGGTTAAGGAACAATATGCATATTAGGCTTTTATTATATAGGATAGCAGGTGGAACTATAGTCCAATAAAAATTATAGGAGAAAAGAAGCATTTAGAAGTGAGAAGTGTGAGGATTTCCCCTCTGACTTCAAGCCAGAGTGAGATTTCTAAAATGCAAATCAGCCCAGTCAGCATTGCTCAGTGGTTGAGCATCGACCTCTGAACCTGGAATTCATGGTTGATTCAGGAGTGCTCAGGATGTTCCTATCTCTCTCTCTCTTCTTTCCTCTCTGAAATCAATAAAAAATACATTTATAAACAAACAAACAAACAAAATATAAATCAACCTTGTCTTTCCCTTGACTTAAAAGTTTTTAAAGCATCCAATTGCCCTTAAAAATAAAATTGCTTAATATGGTCTTATAGAAATAATAGCCTGTTTATCTTTCCTGTCTTTATTTTTCCCCATCCCTAATTCTTACTTCCTCTCACATTCTAAACTTTGGTTATTTTGAAATTCTCTCAGCTACAAGGATACAATGTGGTCTCTAGCCTGTGGATTCTCAAACAAGCATTTTTTCCCTCTGTCTCAAACAATTTAGGCCCTTCTACTTAAGTCTTCAATTATCAAGTTAAATATAATATTTTCTGGCCTCCCCTAAGCTCATGAGGCCAGATAATATTTTTTAGATATAATTTGGGAAGCTTTTTTCTTCTTGCCTAACCCCATATCTCTTCTCTTTCTATATGATTTCTTGAAAAACAGGTCTAACACCTTTCTGCCTCAGGGGAGTTGCCTGCCAGCAAGAATAAGTCAGCAGGACTTCTGGGCTTTGTCTTCAAAATTTTTAAACCACTGAGGAAAAAGGAATTTTCAGAAAAAAAATTAGAAAGCGTAGAAGGAAGGGAATGGGCCCTGCAAATACTGTAATTATATTATAAAAACAACTCACCAGTAAGAGAGAATCATGAGGAATTTTAGCTTTCAGAACCAGGATTTTGGTTTTGTTATCGCCAGGTAAAACTGACACTCAACATGGTTTATGTGCCCAGCCATTGCGGCTCAGTGGTTGAGCATTGGCCTATGAACCAGGAAGGTCCGGTTCAATTCCTGCTGGGGGCATAGGCCTGGTTTGCAAGCTCAGCCCCTGGTTGGGGGCATGCAGGAGGTAGCCAATCAATGATTCTCTCTCATCATTGATGTTTTTGTCTCTCCCCCTCTGAAATGTCTTTTGGGCTATGGAAGGTACAATAACTGTACTAAAGCTCATTATAGATACTCAAGAAATCTTTGACTGAATGATTGTACCAGAGTATAAACCCAAATATCCCTAGAATTAATGACAGAACATTTCTGAAGGGCCTGGAGGCATTGAAAGCTTATAGAAAATCTTAAATTAATTTTAGCAAATAAAGTGACACTTCTTATATTGTGCATTTGAAGACAGAGCCATATTGCTATAACAATATATGGTCCCATAGCAACCTATTACTATTAGAATATACTACATTTTTTTTGTCTATTGCTTAATTGTGTGTGTTTTCTCTTAGAAAGAGAACTGCTTCCAAGTCTATTTTGCTTTACATTTTATTCCCAAATGTCTAACAATAAATGGCAATTAAAGATCTTATGTTTGAAGAATTGAACTACAGGCTCTTAATTAAAAGTTTGACCACCTAAAATGAATTTCCATTCAAATAATCTATTGTTACCACAAAATTTAAAAACACCTATTTCAGGGTTTTATATTTGCCATCTAATAATCTGTCCACTTTACATAGAACATTATCCTCTTTTCAAAACTGCAACCTGGAGACCAAAACCGGTTTGGCTCAGTGGATAGAGTGTTGGCCTGCGGACTGGAAGGTCTGGGTTCGATTTCGGTCAGGGGCACATAACACCTTGGTTGTGAGGCACATCCCCATTGGGGGTTGTGCAGGAGGTGGCTGATTGATGTCTCTCTCATCGATGTTTCCTTTCCTCTCTGTGAAAAATCAATAAAATATATTTTTTTAAAAAACAACAAACTGCAAACTGCAGGCAATGGCCTTGTAAACCATTCAAAGTGGTACTTACATTTGATTTATTCTCATCTATATTAAAGGAAAATATTCTCCTGATCCTATTTCAAACCTATTAGGATATAAAATCTTACGTGAAGATCAATTTCAGAAGATGGCATTTATCTGTAGGTAAGTGGACTTCATAATACTCTAACTCCACTGTGGACTCCCATTTTGGGGACTCCTTTCACATGAGGAGGAGTCTGTGGGATCTGCAACAGGTAATTAAGAGCGAAAACTATTGAGCTGGGAATTTCTAGTTCATTCCTCCTCCCCGGCCCCCTCACCCGGTTTGCCAGTTAAATAGGTTGGAAACGAGGCTCATCTTATAATCACTGCAGACAGGCAGCAGGTGGAATGTGTTGTCATTGCGTGCGAACGAGAACGGCACTTTCAGGATAGGTGCTAACAGCTGGGAATAAAATCCCCAAGACAATAGTGAGGTGTCATTTTAAGAAACGTTGCAGACCAACTTTCTTGATGTCCCTGAAGATGATATTTCATTGAAAAATGTGAACGCCGCTGACTCTGAGTGAAAAGAAATTTTAGACATACCTTAATCCATTTATATAATTTATATTTTACTTCCTTATGTACACATAAGAATGATATATAATATCTAGGTCTCAATAAGTGTGAATGAGTTCTTTCTATAAGTGTAAAGTAAAAATGCAATATGGTTAGAATTTTTTCCAAAATTACATATGTAATGTTTTCTATTAGTGTCCCATAAAACAGTCCCTTGCAGTCAATGGCATCTTGTATTAAAGAATGATAGTCCAGCCCAAACCGGTTTGGCTCAGTGGATAGAGCGTCAGCCTGTGGACTGGAGGGTCCCAGGTTCGATTCCTGTCGGGGGCATGTGCCTGGGTTGCGGGCACATCTCCAGTGTAGGGCATGCAGGAGGCAGCTGATCGATGTCTCTCTCTCATTGATGTTTCTAACTCTCTATCCCTCTCCCTTCCTCTCTGTAAAAAATCAATAAAATATATTTTTAAAAAAAGAATGATAGTCTATTAAAATATGCTTGTATTAATTAATCAACATCAAGTAGGAGCAAGTGGAGTAGTACTTACTTAGTATTTCAAAAATAAGCAATATCTATGAACAATTTACGATAGATATTGATTTAATTCAGATCATCTAAGTAAGACAATAAAGAAAATTCTATTTGAACCAAGACTAATAAGAAACAGGCTGAATATTTGGTTGTTAATAACTTAATAGTTATTTATCTCCTAAATAACTTCTGGCTTCCAAGACTCAGGTCTGTCTTCTAAAAGGAGAACATGTCTGGATTCATTTTACTTTTATTGCCCTTTTGCTCTGAAGAAATAGCTTTTATTAGATGGGGCAGACTTCTAGCAGTAATTTTGACTATTGCATCCATATTCTTTCATAACTCTCTTATTCTATAAGATTTACATCAGACCAATCTGATTTCAGACCATGGCTTCATTTTCCTTAATTCTTGATCTTCAGTGTGGACACCTTGACCTTAACTGACCCTTCCGGGTTCGCAGCTCTCTGACATTTCAATATTACTTCCATATGTAATTGGTAGGTAGGAAGTTAGACCTGAGCGGCTGTGTTGGGGCCTACCCTGGGGGCCTGAACAGGGGTCAGATCAACATCAACTTCAGACCACCTCTCTATGGGTGGCCTAGCAGAAGGCAAGTTTGGAGCCAGCCAGTTATGGGCACAAGCTCAGAGGAAATTGACATGACCTCAATGACAAAGAGACCTTACAAGGGCCCTGGGCTAATTATAATAAAACTAGAGGCTCAGTGCATGAAATTCATGCATGGGTAGGGTCCCTAGGCCTAGCTGGTGATTAGGGCTGACCTGTTTCCCTCTGCACAGACACCCCCCGCCCCCAGCCTCCCCTTCTCCTCCTTCCCTCACTTCCTCAGCACCCCACCATTGCTGGTTGCCTGCCATGTTCTGTGCCCTCCCCTGGTGGTCAACAGACATTATAGCAAGCAATCAAACTCCTTTTTTCCCCAGTTGAACTCCTGAGGAGACCCTTTGCATATTATCTTTTTATATATAGAGTTAGAGGCATGGTACACGGGTGGGGGCCAGTTGGTTTTCCCTGAAGGGTGTCCTAGATCAGGGTGGGGGTTCCCTTGGGATGTGGGGCAGCTTAGGCGAGGGGCCTGTGGTGGTTTGCAGGCCGGCCATGTGCCCCCCGTCTTTCCCTCCCCGCCCCCCGCGATGCCCAGGCAGAGGTCCAGGGATCTGGGGTTTATTTATCTTCTACAATTGAAACTTTGTAGCCTGTGTGGAGACCTAGGCCTGCCAGGGCCTACCAGGAAGTTTGGCTTCCTCCATTGCTGTGGAAACCCAAGCCTCCTGTTCTCTCTAACTCCGTGGCTTCTGCCATTTTTGTTGGGATTTATTTATCTTTTATAATTGAAACTTTGTAGCCTTGAGTGGAGTCCATGGCTGGCCAGGGTATATGGGAAACTTGGCTTCCTCCATTGCCAGGAAAATCCAAGCGTCCTGCCCACTCCTTGGCAGCAGCAATCTGGTTGGGTTAATTTGCATATCCGCTCCTGATTGGCTGGTGGGTGTGGTTTGTGGATAGCGGAGAGGTGGTTAATTTGCATATCACTGTTTTATTAGATAGGATTTGCATTTTGGTTTTGACAAGTCCCTTGTGGGTTTTTCTGTATACATTCTGGGTAAGGGAATCCCCAGAAGAAAGATAGTTTCTGTCAATCATCCTTAAATACAAATGAAAGGCTTCACCCAGAAAACCCCTCTTTTAAACTCAGGAGTTAGGGACCATGCTCTCTCTTGACTGGCCTGCTCCTTTTTTGAAACATGTCTTCAATGAATCCTTTTTTGCTTCACTTTCATTTTCATTGCCCTTCAAATCTTTTCTGCATGGATCAAAAAACCGAGGTCCCAGCTAGTAACCTCCATATGTAACATAATAGAGTCTACATTTTCTGCCAAATATCTTCCCTTTTTATTACAACTCAGACCTAAACTTGGATGAAAATTCTTCACTGAGATCCTGGAGCCCACAGTTCATTGGGCATGATTGGTTTCCTCCCATACACACCCCAACCTGGGGTTGAAATCTCAACTCTGACTGAGAATTGAACATGCATGTAAGGTTGGTGTATGTAATGATACTCCAACCAACTGAGCCACACCAGCTATGCTGGGAATTTCTAACTAAAAACAAGTTTTTCTAAAACAAATATTTATTTTTAAAATATATTTTATTGGCTTTTTACAGAGAGGAAGAAAGAGAGAATTAGAAACATCAATGAGAAAGAGACATCGATCAGCTGCCTCCTGCAAGTCCCCTACTGGGGATGTGCCCGCAACCAAGATACATGCCCTTGACCGGAATCGAACCTGGGATCTTTCAGTCTGCAGGCCAACGCCCTATTCACTGAGCCAAACCGGTTTTGGTGGTACATTTTTTTGTAATTGGTGCTTCAGGTTTCTTAGGATATATTCCTAGAAATGGGATCACTAGGTCAAATGGTAGTTCCATGTTTAATTTTTTGAGAAAATACCATACTGTTTTCTGTAATTGTTGTTCCAGTCTGTATTCCCATCAACAGTGTACTAGGGGTCCCTTTTCTCCATATTCTTGCCAGCACTTGTCATTTGTTCATGGTAGCCATTCTAATAGGTCTGGCTGATGCCTCTAAAATATAATTTGATAACATAGTTTTTTCATATAAAACTACATGTATTTTTCCCAGTTTGATGTGGGTCAGTTGGTTGGAGTGTCATCCCATATACCAAAAGGTGGTGAGTTGATTCCTAGTCAGGGTACATACCTAGCTTGTGGCTTCTGTGTCAGTTTGAAATATATTACCTGATTTAAATTCTAAAATATATTCTCTTACATTTTTTCCAATTTTAAGGTTTGGTTTATATATTTAAGTCAATTACATATGTATAATTGAATTATTATAATTGTAACAGGGAATAAAATCTTTATGCTACTCTGACTAACCATGAAGTGGAATTAGAGTAAAATGTACTAACAAACTGATAAAAAGAATGCACATACTGACAGTTTCCTTATAAGCACCTTATAGGCATTAGCAGTCCCAGTTCCTGCTTGTACAAGAAATAGCCTTGACCATGACTTTGTCTCACACAGATCACCACCCGTAAGAATTGGCTAGCACTGACCAGTTCCGGGGTGCTGACATTAAAAATCCATATTGGGATCAGCAAGGATACTGCCTGACAGTAAGGACACAGCTCCTTACTGTTTGTTCTGCTTTCCTTCTCCCTCCCTATAAAAGTCCCTGCTTACACTGAGATGCTGAGATGGGCTCTGGATAAGAGTTTCCCCATCTTCTGCCGAGACTGGTTTGGCTCAGTGGATAGAGCGTCGGCCTGCGGACTGAAAGGTCTCAGGTTCGATTCCAGTCGGGGGCATGTACCTTGCTTGCGGGCACATCTCCACTGTGGGGCGTGCAGGAGGCGGCTGATCAATGTCTCTCTCTCATCGATGTTTCTGACTTCCTATCCCTCTCCCTTCCTCTCTGTAAAAAATCAATAAAATATATTAAAAAAAAAAGAGTTTCCCATCTTCTTGAGATGCCAGCACTGAAATAAACCTCTTTCCTTTTTCACTAGCATCTTTCTCACCAATTTAGTTTTTGTGATGGCAGGCAGTTGAACCTAGGTTCTGGTTATAAAAGTACATATTTGAAAACTGTATATATAATTGAAAAACAAAACAAAACAACACATTTTATCAGTCTAGTTTTGGTCAGGAAACTTAAGCCACTGCAGTCATGATGGGTTTTAACAAAATAAATTAGGGGTTAATGTAATGGGATATGGAAGAATATGAGTTAAGTGAAGATTTAGCAGAGGACTAAGAGGATGGGAGAATCAGTCACTAACTCTTCAACCTGACACACAGGATCCCAGTGGAGAAGCTAAAACTTTTTGGGAAATTTGAAAAGCAGCCTGCATCTGTTCCACCATGCGGAACTGTGAAGTGGGAGCTTGGGGACAGTTTGGCAAAGCAATTCATCTTTTAAAGGTGTTCCATTTGATGAAGTAATGACACCTATAAAGCTATATATCTGATTGTCATGGCATCTCACACACTAATGGCTTCTGCTTTACTTCTGCTTTCAAAATTGCTTGTAGTTCTTTTCTAACCCAACATAGAATCTACAGGAAAAGGAATTATAGAAAATATATTTCACATGTCCTTATGGAGCCAGAAGGCTTACATATTTTCAGCTGGGAACACTACATCCCAGGCCCTGACTTAAGAAGTGAACATAGACACACTGTGCTTTACACCTGAAACTAATACAAAATAATACTGAATATAAACTGTAGTTGAAAAATAAAATTTTAAAAAGAAAAAATAAGTGTTATTGGGACACAGCCATGTCCATTTGTTCACCAAAAATAGAGAGTTGAATAGAGTTGCAACCACTTCTTCATATATATATATATATATATATATATATATATATATTATTCATATCAGAGAGGAAGAGGAAGAGGAAGATAGAAACATCAATAATGAGAGAGAATCATTGATCAACTGCCTCCTGCACACCCCTACTGGGGACTGAGCCCAGAACCCAGGCATGTGCCCTCACTGAGAATCAAACCATGACCTCCTGGTTCATAGGTCACTGCTCAACCACTGAGCCACACCAACTGGATACAACCACTTCTTCATATAGGATACTTGAAATTTGCTTACACTGCAAAGCGACATTTCAGGTAGCTTTTGACTGCTCTCACATTTGGAATCCAGAAAAAATGCAGCATTAGTTATACTAACCAACTTGATCTTGGTTACACTTCTATCATTTCAAAAAAAATTTTTCTCTTAATTTTTCTTGTTTTATTTTTAATATATCACTAGCATGAATAAAGGGAAGGTTTCATAGTAAGAACTTAAAAATCATCTTGTGCAAAATAATCAATGGGAATTAGCATCTTCTTAATCTTCTAAAGCCAAAGTTTAAAAAAGTTTATTATTTTTTTATTTGTACTAAAAACACATCATAAAGTTTACCATTTAAAAAAAATATATTTTATTGATTTTTTACAGAGAGGAAGGGAGATAGAGAGTTAGAAACATTGATCAGTTGCCTCCTGCACACCCCCTATTGGGGATGTGCCAGCAACCAAGGTACGTACCCCAACCAGAATCGAACCCAGGACTCTTCAGTCCGCAGGCCGATGCTCTATCCATTGAGCCAAACCAGTTTCGAGAAGTTTACCATTTTTTTAGTGCACAGTTCAATGGTGTTAATATTATTTTCATTGTGAAATCATACCTCTAGAACCTTTTCATCTTGAAAAAAAAATGAAACTCTAAATCCATGAAGGAACAGCTTCTTTTTTCCTCTTCCACAGCCCCTAGTAATCACTATTCTACTTTCTTTTTGTTGTTTTTTTTATTAAATGTATTGGGGTGGTATTGGTTAATAGGATCACATAGGTTTCAAGTGTCCATTTATATGATACAAGATCTATATATTGCACTGTGTGCCCATCACCCAAAGTCAAATCATCTCCCATCACCATATATTAGGACCCCTTCAACCCACACAACTATTGTTTGTGTCCAAGAGTTTCAGTTTTATAACCCACATATGAGTGCAATCATATGGTTTTCAGCTTTTTCTGACTGACTTATCTCACTTAGCACAATATCCTCAAGGTCTATCCATGTTGCAAATGGCAGTATTTCATCTTTTTCTCTTTTCTATGTCCTGACTTCTTTAGATACAACATTTTAGAGGAATCATGCCGTATTTGTCATTTTGTTTCTGGCTTATTTTGTTCAGCATAATGTCATCAAGACTTATCAATGTTGTAGCATGTGACATGCAGATGAAAAGGGGACCAACATGTTATCCTGACTGGCTCAGGAAAGGCCTGTGGGTGGCTTTGCAAACTCAGAGACCTAAAGTAACCTCAAATGCTGGTCTGAAATGAAAGCTTTTAAAATTAAAAAGCAGTTTGTGATGGGTAGTCATGTCTTAGGCCAGCCCGAATCTTCACCTATCAAAGTACAGTCTTTACCTTGACTGAACCTATTGTCTTTTTACATCTATGATAACATATTAGAATGCCAAAGTCATTCTCCTTTTTCCGGACCCCTCAAACCACAGGCACTGGTCCAGGAAGATCGCAGATCTCCTTATAGTTATTAATTGTTGATAGCTCTCCTGCACCTACCTAAGTAAAAGAAGTATGTGTCTATCGTTTTACTTCTTTATCCAATCCCAGAGGTTCCTCTGTGCCATCCCACTTTGCTTTCTTCTGCCTCCCTAATCTATCACCAATGGATTTCATGTAACCCGCTTACCTCTCCTCTTTTGATTGTAATCTATAAAACAAGGTGCAAAGCTGCCATTCTTAGGAACATTATTTCAGCCCCTTGAGAATCTGCTTCCCAACAAATAAATTCACAAAAAGAAAGCAAAGAGAAAGGGTATAAGGGAGTGAGGTTGGAGCTGGGGGTGGGGGTAGGGCGGACTTCTGGGATTGGAGAAAGAGTAAAATGATACACACACACTTATTTTATTTAGGTGGGTCAGGATAGTTAACAGTCAACAATTAACACAATGAGGAGATTTGTGGTCTCCATGGAGCAGCACCCTTACTTTGAGGCTCCCCCAAAAGGAAATTACTTTGTTTTTGCAAAGCCATGTGATTAGGCATGTTATCCAGATGCAAAATGACAAACAAGGTGAAGATGAACTTTTGTTAGAGAAAAACACTGTCTTAGGACATGATTCCTCATCATAAACTGCTTTTAGTTTTTTTTTAAAAAAAGTTTTCATTTCAGACCATCGTTTTTAGTTTCCTTAGGTCTGAATTTGCAAGGCCACCATGCAGGCCTTCCCCGAACTAGTCAGGTTAGCATGTGGCCCCTTTTCGTCCGCATCTCTTAAAGTCCCTAAAGGATCACTAGGAATTGCGCCTCTTTCTTGGTTGTAAGTGAGGCCACATCAAACTAGTTCTCCTTCTCCTTAAAAGGGATATCTCAAGATGCTTCACGCCAGTGGGCCCCTAGATATTTCACTGAGCCAGAAGATTCCTGGACTTTTGTTGGATTTATTCCCCATCCTTTGACTTACTGAGAAGGCAGAAGGAAGCTGGGTAGATAGGGGCGGGACCGTGGAGGGGGGAAGGGTGGGAGGAGAACCGAGAAACCCGACTAGGCGGAGTTTCCCAACTGGGCGGGAAGAGCAGGGACACTTGAAGTTTAAAATGGATGAAAGTTTCTAAAACAGGCAGCTTGCAGGTAGCCAATCACAAGGCAGGGAGGCGTGTGGCCAATCCCAAGGATGTTACTGAGACAGGATTCTTTGAAAGAACCAACCAGACACTAGCAAGCATGTATGGGGAAAAAGCGCGCGCTCCCCTGCAGGCTCTGTCCCCTGCGGGACGGTCCCTGGCCCCGTGGCGGGGGATGCTCCCTGCACTGTGTGGACCTCCCTGCACTGTGTGGACCTCCCTGCA
>JAAGEH010000012.1:59346873-59448879 GCA_011751065.1 Lasiurus cinereus | reverse complement strand
TTAATTTTTAGATTCACTTGTTGATAGATATGTATTTGTTGTTCATAATTTTTTTATCTTTTACCTTTTTCTTCTTTCTCTTAAAGAGCACCTTTCAGCATTTTGTATAATACTGATTTGGTGGTGATGAACTCCTTTAGCTTTTTCTTATCTGTGAACCTCTTTATCTGCCCTTCAATTCTGAATGATAGCTTTGCTGGATAGAGTATTCTTGGTTGTAGGTTCTTGCTATTCATGTTGAATATTTCTTGCCACCCCCATCTGGCCTGCATAGTTTCTGTTGAGAAATCAGCTGACAATCATATGGGTACTCCTTTATAGGTAATTAACTGTTTTTCTCTTGCTGCTTTCATTATTCTCTCTTTGTCTTTTGCTCTTGGTATTTTAATTATGATGTGTCTCGGTCTGGTCCTCTTTGGATTCCTTTTGTTTGGGGTTTTGTGTACTTCCTGGACTTATAAGTTTATTTCTTTCACCAGATGTGGGAAGTTTTCAGTCATTATTTCTTCAAATAGATTTTCAGTATCTTGCTCTCTCTCTTCTTCTGGCACCTCCACAATTCTTGAAGTTGTCCTAGAGCAGTGGTTCTCAACCTTCCTAAGGCTGTGACCCTTGCATACAGTTCCTCATGTGGTGGTGACCTCCAACCATGAAATTTTGCTACTGTTATGCATCGTGATGTAAATATCTGCATTTTCTGATGGTCTTAGGTGACCCCTGTGAAAGGGTCGTTTGACCCCCAAAGGGGTCGCGACCCACAGGTTGAGAACTGCTGTCCTAGAGGCTCCTTACATTATCTTCACATTTTTGGATTCTTTTTTCTTCTTGCTTTGCCAGTTGAGTGTTTTCTGCTTCTTTATATTTCATATTTTTGACTTGATTTTTGCCTTCCTCTAGTCTGCTGTTAGGTCTCTGTATAGTATTTTTTATTTCAGTCAGTGTATGCTTAATTTCTAGTTGGTCCTTTTTCATCTCTAGTTGGTTCTTTTTCATCTCCTCTTGGGTCTTGCTAAATTTATCCATCTTTTCTAGGAAATTCTTGAAAAACCTTATAACCGTGGTTTTGAACTCTATATCCAGTCGTTTGTTTTCCTCCATTTCTTTTGTTTGTGATCTCTTCCTTTGTCTCCACATTTTCACTATGCTGGGAGAACTTCTGTGTTGGAATCAGCCTTATGATACAAGACTTGCAAAACTGCAGTAGCCTCTCTGTTGAGCTTGGGAGGGGTTGAGTCTGAGAGCTTAAAGGACCACCTTGCCTTCCAGTCAGCCCCGCCCTAAGCAGCCCCTGGGTCTCACATAGCTCTAGGTAATTGCTGGAGCTGTCCCTGTGCACATTCACGCTCCAGGTGCCTCTAAGCCACTGCCTTTCTGGCTCCCCTGCACTCCAGGACCATATGAGTCTGGGTCCCCAGGGTCTCGCCTGAAACTGAGGTTTAGTGGAGTTAGAAATGGTGCAGTTGGGAGGCTCTGTCTCCCGCCCACTAGTGAAAGCCAGCAGCACAATCAACAGTCCATCTTCTGCGCCCAGTGCTGTGTGCTCCACCAGACTTTTGCCCTTTCATGACTCCCCTAAATTTCCGTGCACTTCTCCCTTTTCACAGTCCGGGCACCCCCCATATGAGTCTCCGCTGGACCTTAGGTTCAGTGCCATAGGATAAGGGGTTCAGTGCAGTTGGGAGTCTCCCATCTCCCTCCTGCCAGAGGAAACCAGCCAGGCAATCCAGCACCCCCTCTCTCTGAGAGCGCGTGTCTCCGTATCTCAGCTTTTTGCAGCTCCCCTGGGTCTTCGTGAGCCCTTCTTTTTCCTTCTAGTTGTAGAATTTTCACTCAGACAGCTTTCCTGTGGTTCTGGATGATGTCCGTACTGTCTTTTAGTTGTAGTTTTGAAATTGTTGTGCGAGGCAGCAGTTTAGGTGCTCACCTATGCCGCCATCTTGGTTTCTCCCTCCAGCTATTATTTCTTCAAATAAACTTTCTGCCTCTTCTTGTGGGATACAATAAAGCATATATTGGTCACCTTTATAATGTACCATAAATTCCTTTGGTTCTCTTCTTTTTTTTTTCTTTTGTTCCTCTGACTAATAATTTTTTGGAAAAAAACTATTTTCAAAATTACTGATTTGATTTTGATTCGCTGATTCAATCCATGGATTTATCTTTTTTTCTGACTGAGCAAGTTTACTATTAAGAACCATCTCCTGCATTTTTCTAGTTACTATGTTTTCAGCGTCAGAATTTTATTTTTTATTTTATTGATTTTTTACAGAGAGGAATGGAGAAGGATAGAGAGTTAGAAACATCGATGGGAGAGAGACATTGATCAGCTGCCTCCTGCACAACCCTTATTGGGGATGTGTCTGAAACCAAGGTACATGCCCTTGACTGGAATAGAAACTGGAACTCTTTCAGTCCACAGGCTGACGCTCTATCCACTGAGCCAAACTGGTTTCGGCCAGAATTTCTTTTGGTTATTATTTATTTGTTTTTTTGTAATGTTACCTGGAAACCCCTATGTAGGCTGGGCTACCTGTCTCTGTATCCAATAATGAAGGCAGAGTTGAATCATATTAGGTGTTTATTGAGAAGGCTAGCCAATCAAGAAGACAGGGCACTTACAAGCATCAAGTCCTGTCTCCCAGCTAGGTGCAGGGGACAGAATTATACTAGTATAGGGGAAGGGGCTGGGGTGAGGAATGCAGCTATGTGCAGGCCTGGGCCTCTGCAGACATCAGCTATTGTAATTAGTCATTAGGCAATAAGATGATGTTGATGAGACAATGTTTTGACTCCTGGTGGGTCGGATTGACCTTGTTTATAGGTTCTGCTTGCTGGATTCACAGCTGAGTAACCACCTCAATCGTTTTGCACAGTCCTTGAAAAGGAATCTTTTTTTTCAATATTGTATTGATTTTTTTACAGAGAGGGAGAGGGAAAGAAAGCTAGAAACATCGATCAGCTGCCTCCTGCACACCTCCAAGTGGGGATGTGCCTGCAACCAAGGCATATGCCCTGACCAGAATCGAACCTGGGACCCTTCAGTCTGCAGGCCGACGCTCTATCCACTGAGCCAAACCGGTCTCGGCTAAAATAATATGATTACTTTTTAGATTAATTCAGGTGTGCTACTAGATTATAAGTCCTCCCTATCAATAGCTTCTGTGTCTTTGTAGATTATTTTCATTTTGTTCATTTCTAATTTTCCTGATTTTGTTTGTTTATCTGGGTTCTCTTTTAGCTCAATAGTTCTTTTAAATTATTTGTAAGGTAAGCGATAGATTTGCATTTCTTCTCTAGGGTTGGTTCCCGGATTTTCATTTTGTTCCTTTGATTTGGTCATGTTTCTACGTTTCTTTCTTTTTAAAATAATACATTTTGCAGCCCTAACTGGTTTGGTTCAGTGGAGATAGAGTGTCGACCTGCGGACTGAAGAGTTCCGGGTTTGATTCCAGTCAAGGGTATGTACCTTGGTTGCGGGCGCACATCCTCAGTAGGAGGTGTGCAAGAGGCAGCTGATGAATGTTTCTCTCTCATTAATGTCATTGGTATTTCTAGCTCTCTATCCCTCTCCCTTTCTCTCTGTAAAAAAAAAATCAGTAAAATAATTTTAAAAAATACATTTTGCAGAGAGGAAGGGAGAGGGATAGTGTTAGAAACATTGATGAGAGAGTATCATCAATTGGCTTCCTCCTGCACACCCTCTACTGGAGATGGAGCCTGTACATGCCCTTGACTGGAATTGACCCCGGAACCATTCAGTCACAGAGTCGATGCTCTATTCACACTGAGCCAAACCAGTTAGGGCTATTTTTTTTTATGTTTTGTTTTGTTTTTGTTGAGACTTCAGCATTTGAAAAAACACTACCTTTCAGGTATTTACGGATTGTCTTAATGCAGGAGAAGACCCCCACTGATTAGCTTAACTAAAGGTCTAGGACCTCAAAAATCTTTTTGGACTCTGTTATCTTCTCTGAGCATATGCATGTGTTTTTAGTTAGCTCACATTACCTAAACCAGTGGTTGGCAAACTGCGGCTCTTTAGCTCGTTGGGTGTGGCTCTTCCACAAAATACCATGTGCAGGTGCGCACGAACAGTGTGAGTGAAGCTTCATGGCCCACGTGCAGAAGTCGGTTTTTGGCTCTCAAAAGAAATTTCAATGGTTGTACTGTTGATATTTGGCTCTGTTGACTAATGAGTTTACCAACCACTGACCTAAACAATTTGTCAGTGCTTCTCAGAAGTCCATTATGTCTTGCTCCACCTGCTGTTTGCCTGTGGAACTGCAGTCTTAACACTACAATGAAGGGGTTTGTTTACCAGGACTTCAAACAATGCCTGTAATTCTGCCAACCCTTGCAACCTGTGGAGGAAGACAACGGCTCTTCAGAAAGCTCCAGGACTAGCCAAGACATTGGACTCATGAGCCACTCTTTTTTTCAGTTCTAAGAAAGGAGACGCAGTGTGGGAGGTTTCCTTCTGGTTTTACCACACAGTGGGAGGGGCAGAGTTAAACAGACAAAATGCCATAAAATTTCCTACCCCTTTTGATGGAATTCTCTTTTGGTTTTACATTGATCTGGGTAGTGCAGCTTCTCTACTCTCCACTAGAGTTCTTGCAAAGCTAATCTAGTCATTATGTTGTTGCTAACTTGAGGCCTCTGATAGAAGGAGGCCCTCAAGTTCCCTGATCCACATTTGGCTTAGATCACTCTCTAAAGCTAAACTTTTACATGACTTAAATTCTTCGTTATCATGATTTAATATCATTCACATAACATAAGCACTATCCCATTTTCACAGATCATTATCTTACTGGGAATAGTTAAGTGGTTCTGCCCCACAAACCTGGAATCTTACCCTCCTGTTTTAATCTAATCTCATATGTACTTGACATACATATGAAAAAACACTACTAGTAACTTAATTTAAACACAAATCAAAACCAGAAAAAGTATATTTTTAGCAGTCTGGTACTGGGAAATCATCCTATATTTTTATTTCAATAAATTATATTGGAATAAATAAAACTGTGCTATTACATATTGACAAATGTTGGAAAGATGCTCAAATAATCAGAAAATAATAACATTTTATTAGTAAATAAATTTTGGTAAAAATTTAAGGGGATATCTTTTTTTAAAATTTATTTTTCAACTTTCCTGTAGATTTGAGATTATTTCCAAATAAAGTGTCTTATAAAAAAGATAGCGATGTGGTTAACATAAAACCCAATTTAAAAAATTGAAATTACTCTCTTTAGCCGACATAACTTTCCATATTTATCTTCCTCTTTTATCTATATCCCTATGTTCCTGATATACCAACATTGTCTAATAAATATAACTAAATAGCCTTATCTGGGACTCTTCTGAACAAAATAATGACCTAAGCACATTTAGTGAAAGGACAAATGGTGTGACAACATAGCTAGATCTAGAGGATATTATACTAAATGAAATAAGTCAGCTAAAGAAAGACAAATGGCATATGATTTTATATGTGGAATCTAACAAAATAAAAGGTTTATAGATACAGAGAAGAGATTGAGGTTTGACTGATAGGGGGATTAGGGATGGGGTGAAAAAGAGATTAAGTACAAATTGGTAGTCACAAAATAGTTACGTGTATAGCATAGTACAGCATAGGGAATATAACATAATATTATAATAACTATTATGGTGCCAGGTGGGTACAAGAATTATTGGGGGATTTGTAAATTATTGTCAAACCTCTACACTGTACACCTGAAACTAATATAAAATGATATTGAAAGTCAACTGTAATTAAAAAGTAATAGCAAGCCCTAGTTGGTTTGGTTCAGTGGACAGAGTATTGGCCTGTGGAATGAAGGGTCCTAGGTTCAATTCTGAACAAGGGCACATGTCCGGATTGTGGGCTGAGTCCCCAGTAGGTAGTGTGCAGGAGACAGCTGATCATTCTCATCATTGATGTTTCTATCTCCCTTCCTCTATGAAATCAATAAAAATATCCTATATAATAAAAAGTTAGTATGCAATTGACTGAACAGCAGAATGACCAGTTGCTATGACACATACTGATCACCAGGGGGAAGACACTCAAAGCAGGAACTGCCTCCTTGGTGGTCAGTGCGCTCCCACGGGGGGAGCACTGCTCAGCCAGAAGCCAGGCAAGTGTCTTTCCTGCCTCTGCTGCAGCGCCAAGGACATCTCCTGAGGGGTCCTGGACTGCAAGAGGGTGCAGGCTGGGCTGAGGGTCCATCCCCCGCCATCCTCCAGTGCATGAATGTCATGCACCAGGCCTCTAGTATTTAAAATAATAATAAATGGTGAATGAATAAAAGGAAAGTTGGTAAACATACTTGATCTCTCATGTTATGAAGCTCCACACGGATGAACAAAAATTTGATATCACTTTTGATATTTGATCAATAAGTAGTTTGACTCCTTCGCTAGAATACTTCCCAACTACATTGTGGTATCAAATAAATTGATCAGAAATGTAACCAAACTGGCAGAATTCACAGCAGAACCTAGTAAGCATAACTTGACTTACCCACAGTTCAAATTAAACTCTTAGTAGAGTTTAATCAAATTAAACTCTTGGTAGAGTTTAGTAAAACATTCAAGGAGTTTAAGAAGTGAGAACACACCAAAACCGGTTTGGCTCAGTGGATAGAGCTTCAGCCTGCAGACTGAAGGGTCCCAGGTTCGATTCCGGTCAAGGGCATGTACCTTGGTTGCGGGCACATCTCCAGTGGGGGGCGTGCAGGAGGCAGCTGATCGATGTCTCTCTCATCGATGTTTCTGACTCTCTATCCCTCTCCTTCCTTTCTGTGAAGAATAAATAAAATATATTAAAAAAAAAAGTGAGAACACAAAATAATTTTAAATAGTATAAATTCTTTTGTAAATTTAACATTTTCATTGCAAATTTGTTGTTGATCCATGTACTGTGATGATCTGCAACAGGTAAGTACTCATTGAATTATAATATATTCAGTTCTGTAATTTGTGAACCCTAGTGATATTTATATGATTTACATTTCTGTGTTTTTTGTGACCTTATAATAAAAGGTATAAAATTTTAATTACATTACTTTAAGCAGTCTTTTGGTGGGTTGCCTTATTCCCTTGGAAATATTTTCCAGAATGATTTTTTATTGTGTGATATTGAAAATGTCTGTAAAGAGTGGTGAGGATATTTTGAATTTTATTCCTTCTAGGTAACTTTCTTTTCCTGCCCTGATATCCATAATATTTTTTCTTCATCTCTGAGATTTAGTATATTACCACAATATATTTTGATTTGATTTGACTTTATTAAGTTTTCCTGAAACATGGTGATACATGTGACTCTACAGATTCAACCTTCATTCCTTATAATTTTGAATGGTTTTCTGTGCCACTTTTTTTGCTCTCTAAGTTGAGGATTTCAGCTACCCATATGATTGATTTCTATTGACTGTCCTTTTTTATAACCTTCATTATTTTATTGCACATTTATATTTTTTGCTGGTTCTCTGCATTCTGTGCAGATTTCTCAAACTCAACTCATTTTCATTTTTCCTTTGGTTAAATTTTATATATACATTGTTATATGTAATGAGCATTTTCAATATTTTCACTCATAGTGCTTATAATAATAATTCTTATTTTTCATTCCACTTTTATTTTAGATCCAAAAAGAAAAAGAAAAAGAAATACAAAACAGATTCCTCACATAATATATTATTGTTACCTGATGTGTTTGCAATAATTTTCATTTGTTACACTTCTCACTTCTGTCAAGATGGCGGTGTAAGTAAACATGGTACTCACTTTCCCCCACAATCACATCAAAGTTACAACTAATCTACTGAACAACCATCATTCAGAACCACCTCTTATCAAACTGAATGGAAGTCTTGGAATGAGGGAATTGGAAAAAAAAAAAGCTATATTTAGACTGGTAGAAGAGGCAGAGATGTGGAATGGGTGGATAAAAATCAGGAGGGATATCTCAGCTGTGATGGTCCTCCTTGAGGAGTGAGGGGTCTTTACCCAACACCAGGCCCCACAGCCCAGCATTCCAGTGCCAGGAAGAGAGAAGCAGTGATTAAGGCTGAGGGAGAAGGAAGGCAGCTAGAGTTTGAGGCAGGGACCATGCATGGACTAACTTGGACTACACTCTAGGAGCTCCAAAGGGGGAGAAGGCAGCAGCTTGAAAGGCACCAGAGACGAGGGGAGGAACTGAATTGTCCAGCATCAGGGCAATAGCTGGAGGGTGGGGGTTGTGGGGGGAAAGACAGCTTTCTTCCAGACAAGAGTGCTGGCAGAGGCCATTGCTCCTTTGATGAGCCCTAACCCTACTGAGACTGCAGGTAGGCAGCATTTCTGAGATTCCACAACTGTTTGCCCAGCCCTGTTGATTCACACAACTTATGGGCCCACTCAAGCTGCTCCCAGTCACTTTTTCATATGGTCTATCTTGGCTCATGCTTCAGATTTTCCTAAACCTCAAACAAGCAGCATCTGGCCTCATGAAACCCGTACCTCTCATTAAGTGTCTCCAGGCCAACCACTAGCAGCAGCCAGCCCTAGTTCACAGCTTGACTTTGCCTGGATACCTCTCAGCCCAGAAAATGTAGCCGACAACTATATATTGCTTTTTAGCTCATGCAAGATGGCCTCAGGCAGAATACAAGTGGTGGCTGACCTTGGCCTATATACTCCTGGAAGGCCCCTGAGCCATTGTACCCAGTGGATAGCTTCAGTTCATGGCAAAGTACCATGACCCAACCACCTCCATATGCAACACACTTAAGGGGTAGATCAGTGGGCACTAGAACCCTGTTGAAGTAAGCCCTGATCCATGAAGTGAGCCCCTGCACAACTGATCCTCCATGATGGTTAAGGTAAGTGGTCATAGCCTGGGGGGAAAGGGGATTTCTCCCATGGATGTGCCAACAACAATCAAGTTCAACTACAAGAGGAGGGTGTACACAGCCTACTCAGGGGCTGTACCTCAAGTGCCCATCTTTGGTGACTGGGGAAGCTGTGCACTGAACCCTACATGACACCTTCCATATAAGGCAACTATACCAAACCTGGGAGACATAGAAATTCTATCTAGAAACAAACACAGAGAGGTTGCAAAAATGAGCAGACAAAGAAGCATGTCCCAAATGAAAGAAGAGAACATAATTCCAGAAAAATAAAAAATAGAGACAACCACCTAGCTGGCTTGGCTCAGTGGATAGAGCGTCAGCCTGCAGACTGAAGGGACCCAGGTTCAATTCTGGTCAAGGGCACATGCCTGGATTGTGGGTTCCATCCCCAATAGGGTGTGTGCAGGAGCAACTAATCAATGATTGTCTCTCATCATTGCTATTTCTATCTCTGTATCTCTCTGAAGTCAATAAAAATATGTTAAAAAAAAAAAAAGATTGTAGGGCCATGCCCTGCAGACAGTGGGAAACAAAATGGAGACAAGCAATCTACTAGACACAGAGTTGCAGAATTCAAAACACTGGTTATAAGGATATTTAATGATCCTACTGAGAAACTCAATGGCATAAAAAAGGACCAGTCAGAAATAAAGGATACACTAAATAAAATGAATAATTTATAAGGTTTTCAACAATAGAGTAGGTGAAGCTGCAAATCAAATCAGCAATTTGGAATAAAAGGAAGGAAAAACACCTAATCAGAACAGCGAATAAAGAATCCACAAAAATGAAGATAGTGTAAGGAGCCTTTGGGACAATTTCAATCATACACATTATGAGAGTGCTGGGATGAAAAGAAAGATCAAGAAATTAAAAACCTATCTGAAAAAATATTGACAGAAAACTTTCCTAACTTTAAGGTGATAGACACACAAATCCAGGAAGCTCAGAGAGTCCCAAGTAAGATGAAGCCAAAAAGGCCCCACCAGGATACATCATAATTAAAATGCAAAAGATTAAAGACAGAATCTTAAAAGCAATCTTACCTACGCGGGAGCTCCCATACGATTATCAGCTGATTTCTCAACAGGAACTTTGCAGGCCAGAAGCAGTGGCAAGAAATATTCAAAGTAATGAAAAGCAAGGCCCATAGCCGAGTTTACTCTACCCAGCAATGTTATCATTGAGAATCCACTGACAGATGAAGAGCTACCTAGACAAGAAAAAGCTAATGGAGTTCATCATCATCAAACCAGTACTATATGAAATTCTAAAGGATCTTTCAGAAGAAGAAAAAGAAAAGGTAAAAAATATGAACAATAGCCAAAACCGGTTTGGCTCAGTGGATAGAACATCAGCCTGTGGATTGAAAGGTCTCAGGTTCGATTCTGGTCAAGGGCATGTACCTTGGTTGCAGGCACATCCCCAGTAGGGGGCGTGCAGGAGGTAGCTGATTGATGTTTCTCTCTCATCGATGTTTCTAACTCTCTATCCCTTTTCCTTCCTCTCCATAAAAAATTAATAAAATATATAAAAAATATGAACAATAAAATGGCAATAAATATATATCTAACAATAATTGAAACTAAAAGGAAACCAAGATGGTGGCATAGGTAAAAACACCTAAACTGCTGCCTTGCACAACAATTTCAAAACTACAACTAAAAGACAAAATGGACATCATACAGAACCACAGGAAGGCTGGCTGAGTGGAAATTCTACAACTATAAGGAAAGAGAAAAGCACACTGAGACTTACAGGAACTGCGAAGGCAGAGGTACGGAGGTGCCCACTCAGAGAGGGCTGGCAATTGAGTACACGGCTAGCTTTCTCAATCAGGAGGAAGACAAAAACTCCCGACTGCTCTGAACTCCAGTTTCTGGCGAGACTTTGAGGACCCAGACTCATATGGGGAGAAACTGAACTATCTGTAGAGGGTGAAACTTGAGGGCAGCTTTCTCTCAGAGGTGCTTGCAGCGCTTACGCGGGACACAGAACCAGGGACCTCTTAGGGCAAGGCTGGAGGGAAGCTATTGCTGTTTGCTCTACCCTGATATCCCGCCCCATGAAGCCATTGCTGATTCCTCTGCCCTGAGACTCAGCCCCATCCAAGCTGAGCACAGAGGCTTTTGCATATGAATGGTTTGGTTCTTTAAATTTTAAACTTACCTAACAACTGCAGTTGAGTCAGTGAGACCCAGAACATCCACAAGAAGGCTCAAGGCTTAACAGAAACTTACATTGCTTCACAATGCCTCATCTGGGCACCCCTAAAACCCAAAGAAGAGGAATCTGCAGATCGCTCCAGAGCTCCTGTTGGCGGGCTTCAGGCAGAGGCTAGAATAGCACCTCCATGGAGATCCAAAAGCCAGTGTACCCAGCTGTCAGAGTGAGACCATCAAGATTATAACTCCTCAGATCCATAAGGGACACACTAGGGAGCAGACTCAGTGAGCACCAAAGCCCCACTGAAGCAAGTCTTGTCTCATAAGGATGTCTCCAGCACAGAAGTTCTCCCATCATAGACAGCTGATCCTCACAGCCAATTGGTCTGGAGGTCAATTCCTCCCACTGATACCAACAACAATCAAGGCTTAACTACAAGACTGTGCACACAGCCCACAAAGGGGTGCACCAAGGGTGTCCACCTCAGGTAACTGGGGAGGCTGAGCCACTGGGCCCTATAAGACACTTAGCACACAAATTGTAAGGACCACCATGTAGGCCTCCCCTGAGCTCATTAAAATATATAAGTGGCCTTATATATGGGATGGAGAAAAGTAGGTTTATAGTTTTGAGTATGTGAAACAGAGTTTATTCTTATATTATTATTTATTTTTTTTAAAAAAATATATTTTATTGATTTTGTACAGAGAAGAAGGGAGAGGGATAGACTTAGAAACATCGATGAGAGAGAGACATTGATTAGCTGCCTCCTGCACACCCCCTACTGGGGATATGCCTGCAACCAAGGTACATGCTCTTGACCGGAATCAAACCTGGGACCTTTCAGTCCACAGGCCTATGCTCTATCCACTGAGCTAAACTGGTTCGGCTTTATATTATTATTTATTAACTAGGGGCCTGGTGCACGAAATTCATGCACTGGGGAGGGGTCCCTCAGCCCAGCCTGCCCCCCTCTCGCATACCGGGAGCCTTCAGGGAATGTCCTACTGATGCCTTAGGCCTGCTCCCTGTTGGGAGCGGACCTAAGCCACAGTCTGGCCTCTCTGTGGGAGGCCACTGGGCTGATCAGGGGAAGGTGTGGGGGAGTGGGGTAAGGGCAGAGGGTGGTGTGGGAACCCTCTGCTGCAGCCACTGCCAGTCACCACAGCCACCAAGGTATTTTCATCAACACAGACTCCAGTCACTTCACCATGAAAAAAATGACAACTTTCTTTAGGCATTTTCATATGTGCCTTTCATAGGCTATGACATTTCTTTATTTTTCTTTTTATCTTCACTTGAGGATATGTTTCCATCGATTTTTCCCCTTTCCCTCCAATCGCAGGCTCAGTCTCTTCCCAAGCCTACAGCCTCAGAGCCCCAGGCTTTAGGCTTGAGAAGCAGGTACCTCTTACCGGCCAAGACTAAAGCCTCCAGTGGATGGCCAGCTGGGAGTGACCTGGGTGCTGAGGAGCTTCCCAGGACCCAGGTATGTATGCAAATCAGCTGCCATCTTAGTTGGGTTAATGTGCATACTCACTCTGATTGGCTGTGGGTGTAGCAGAGGTACGGTCAGTTTACATGTTTCTCTATTATTAGGAAATATTTTTATATTTCAGCTGTTGTAGATGAGTGAAAATGGAGCCACAGACTAAATCTGACATACTCAGGGGAGGCCTGCATAGTGGTCCTTACAATCTTAGGGAACTAAGATAACCATATAGGATGGTCTATAATGAAAGCTTCCTAAAGATAAGAGAGTCATGTTGGGTAGTTATGTCCTAGGACAGTATCTTCCCTGGCAAAGGTCAATCTTTACCTTAACTGAACCTGTTCATTGTCTTTTTGCATGTATGATAACATACCTTTGGGATATCAAGATAATTTTATTTTTCCAGACCCCCTCAGGGCACAATTTCCCTCCAGAGCAGGAGACCATGGAGTTCCTTCATTGCTATTATTATAAAGTTAAATCTTAACTGTCCTAGACTTACTTATGTAAAAGAAATGCAGGTCTATTCATTTTACTTTCTATCCAATCCCAGAGATTTTCCCCTTTGCTTCCTCCTACTCTCTTAATCTATCATCAGTGGATTTCATGCAGCCCCTTTGGGCTTCCTCTGTTGATTGTAATGTATAGAAAACGGTCAAACCTCCAATACTCTCTAGAGCATATTCTCAGTCCGATGAAATTTTGCTTCCCAGCAATAGTTGTCAGTTGGCTCAAATAAACTCATATAAAAATTCTTACATATTTGGATGTTTCAAACACTATAATCTTACTTTTGCCCACCTAATAGATAATATTATTTGATGTTTTCTGTTTTTAATTTTCACAATAATATATTATAAACTACCATCTATTTTCTACTTTTTCACAATGCATGCTCTTTTTTCCTTTCTTTAAAATATTTAGCTATGTATCCATTTTATTAGTAATGGACATTTAGATTACAATTAAATTATTATAAATTTTTTGTTTTTTATAAAACTTACTCATTATGGAACTTGTGAAAAATGCTTGTAGTATAAATTAAATGATGGAATTGGAGCCTTATAATAAACACATTTTGGTTCAACTGAATAATACCAGATTACTTCCCTTCATATATGCACCAGTTTCACTGCTAACCAGCAGAGGATAATAGTCCCATCCTCCAATACCATCACCAAAATGTGTATTATCCAACATAGAAAGTTTTATGAGGGAGAATCCAAGATGGTGGCATAGGTAAACACCTACACTGCTGACTCGCACAACAATTTCAAAACTACAACTAAAAGACAGAACAGACATCATCCAGAACCACAGGAAAGCTGGCTGAGTGGAAACTCTACAACTAGAGGGAAAGAGAGGGGCTCACGGAGACCCAGAGGAGCTGCAAAAAGCTGAGGTATGGCGGACGTGCCCGCTGAGAGAGCGGGTGCCGGAATACCTGGCTGGTTTTCTCTGGCAGGAGGGAAACGGAGACTCTCAAAGGCATTGAACCCCTATCTTACGACACTAAACCCCAGATCCAGCCAAAACTCATACGAGGGGAGTTTGGACTGTGAAAAGGGAGAAGTGCACGGAAATTTAGGGGAGTCGCAAAAGATCAGAGGACTGGTGGCACGCACGGCACAGCGCACAGGACAGACTGCTGATTGTGCCACTGGATTTCACGAGTGGGCGGGAGACAGACCCAACTGTGCCACTTCTGACTCCACTTAAGCCCCAGTTTCAGGTGAAACCCTGGGGACCTAAACTTGTGTGGTCCTGGGGTACAGGGGAGCCAGAAAGGCAGCTGTCTAGAGGCACTGCGGGCTCGCGCTCACAAGGACTGCTCCAGCGATTACCCAGTCACGTGAGACTCAGGGGCCGTGAAGGGCGGGGCTGACTGAAAGGCAAGGCGGTCCCTTAAGCCCTGAGACTCCACCCATCCCAAGCTCAACAGAGGCTTCTTCGGTTTTGAAAGTCTGGTATCATAAGGCTGAATTCAACACAGAAGTTTCCCCGGCATAGTGAAAATGCCGAGACAAGGGAAGGGATCACAAACAAAAGAAATGGAGGGAAAAAAACGACTGGATATAGAGTTCAAAACCACGCTTGTAAGGTTTTTCAAGAATATGCTAGAAAAGTTGGATAAAGTTAGCGAGAGCCAAGAGAAGATGAAAAAGGACCAAGTAGCAATTAAACATACACTGACTGAAATAAAAACTATTATACAGAGTCCTAACAGCAGACTAGAGAAAGGCAAGAATCAAGTCAAAAATTTGAAATATAAAGAAGCAGAAAACATTCAACTGGAAAAGCAAGAAGAGAAAAGAATCCGAAAATATGAAGATAGCTGAAACCTGTTTGGCTCAGTGGATAGAGCGTCGGCCTGGGGACTGAAGGGTCGGGGGCATGTACTTTGGTTGCAGGCACATCCCCAGTAGGAATGTGCAAGAGGCGGCTGATCGATGTCTCTCTCTCATTGATGCTTCTGGCTTTCTGTCCCTTTCCCTTCCTCTCTGTGAAAAATCAATAAAATATATTAAAAAAAAAAAGTGAAGATAATGTAAGGAGCCTCTGGGATAGCTTCAAGCGTACCAACATCAGAATTGTGGGGGTGCCAGAAGAAAAGAGAGAGCAAGATACTGAAAACCTATTTAAAGAAATAATGACTGAAAACTTCCCACATCTGGTGAAAGAAATAGACTTACAAGTCCAGGAAGCACACAGAACCCCATATAAAAGGAATCCAAAGAGGACCACACCAAGACACATCATCATTAAAATACCAAGAGAAAAAGACAAAGAGAGAATATTAAAAGCAGCAAGAGAAAAACAGTTCACTATCTACAAGGGACCGCCCATACAACTGTCAGCTGATTTCTCAACAGAAATGATGCAGGCCAGATGGGAGTGGCAAAAAATATTCAACATGATGAATAGCAAGAACCTACAACCAAGAATACTCTATCCAGCAAAGCTATCATTCAGAACTGAATGGCAGATAAAGAGCTTCACAGGTAAGAAAAATCTAAAGGAGTTCATCAAATCCAAACCAGTATTATGAAATGCGGAAAGGTACTCTTTTAAAAGAGGAAGAAGAAAAAGGTAAAAGACAAAAAATTATGAACAACAAATACATTTAACAAGTGAATCTAAAAATTAAGTGAATTAAAATTTTGATCAACAGAATAAACTGGTGAATATAATAGAATCAGGAGCACAGAAAGGGAGTGGACTGATAATTCTCAGGGGGGAAGGGGTGAGGGGTGTACAGGGAGAGACTGGACAAAAATCATACACCTATGGATGAGGTCAATGGGAGGGAGGTAAGGGCAGAGGGAAGGGTGGGAGCTGGGTGGAGGGATGCTATGGAGGGTAAAAAGGAGAAACAAATGTAATAATCTGAATAATGAATATTTAATTTAAAAAAAAAGAAAAAAAAAGAAAAGTTTTATGAACTGATAGCTTCTTGTTTTAACTCACATTTATCAATGTATTAGTAATGATACAATTTTTATGTATAGCATTTAGTCATTTTATATCTCCCATCTAATCCTATTTATCACCTCTGCCCATTTTTATAACGTATTTCATTTATTCTCTTGTGATATACCATCTGAAATTTTTGTCCAATTTTCTATAGATTTTTCTGCCTTTTTGCTTATTCATTTATAGTATTCAAAATATGAATTTTAAAACATTTTTATAGATAAAATTAATTTCATAGTTAAATATTTGCTACATGTAAGACAAAAGTATTGGATATCTATCGATATACATCTATATGTATGTATGTATGTATGTATATCTATACACTAGAGGCCCAGTGCTCAAAATTTGTGCATTGGGGTGGGGGTTCCTCAGCCCGGCCTGTGCCCTCTTGCGTCCGGGACTTCTCACTCCTTGCTGACGGCCTATTTGTTGCTCCTTAGCCCTGCTGTAGAGGTGGGAGAGGCTCCCGCCACCGATGCTGCACTTTCCAGCTATGAGTCCGGCTTCTGGCTGAGCGGCTGTCCTCCTGTGGGAACGCACTGACCAACAGGGGGCAACTCCTGCATTGAGTGTCTGCCTCCTGGTGGTCACTGCATACCATCGCAACTGGTTCTGGTCTTTCCACTGTAATGATCGCTTAGGCTTTTCTTATATAGATATATTATTATAAGACTAATTTGTGGGTTCAAAAAAACAATGTAAGCTTTTTATGATGACATCCTAGCTTTCTGTGCCTCATTAGTGACAAACAACATTATCTATGACAATAATAAAGAATGAGACCATTTAAAGTTTAAAAAGCCCTTTAGACTGTATTGCTCATTCATGTATAATCATAAATTGGGTGATTTAATAACCCACCATATAGATATAGTGTAGTTATACAAAGTTTCCCAATAGGTCATTATTTTACACAGTAGTGCAAAGTAACCTCTCAAAGTACTATGAAATACACACTAAAGAGAGTTTCTATAAAGATTAAGATTAATTTGGGAACAATAAGGCTTTAAATCTTGCTTGGAACCCTGAAACCACTGGAGCACACTAAAAATATAGTTTCCTAGTCATTGGGGTACAAATACATAAATTATAAAGGTTTATCTAAACAGAATAATATACACGGAATAGATTTTTTATACCCAAGGTAAGGTACTTTTTGTGTTTGGACTTTATATTCTTATTAAAATTCCTACCTTAATATATTGGTGCATGAAAACATTTTTGAAGTAACAACCTTTATTTAGATATTGAATTTATAAGTATAAATTATTTTTAACCATAAGAACTTTATTGCATACTCTGTTGATGTTCTTCTTCCTGTCACCTCTCCCCCAATTTTTGGTCAGAAGGTTTAGTTAGGATATCTACCACCCTTTGTTGAGTGAATATAAAATCCTGAGATATGCTTATTCTTTAAAGATTAATACCTAGCAAATCATAAGGACGTTAATACTGTATGTGAAGATTTCCTTAAGACATACGGCATTTACATTCTAATCTTTGCTCTTCTTTCTTTAGCAACTCATTCTTTGGAATACTATTTTTGTATACTTCTGTAAATTGAGTGATTTAATAACCCACCTTTCATGCTGCTTATCTCTGATGTGATACTTCCAGACATTCTTAGTTCCTTGCTTCTGTTAAGACATGTCTAAAATAATTTGAAATGTATACTTTGGTACCCTGCCTTTTTTATAGTGTTTTACACATGCTATATACATTTTGATACAATTATAGTTTAGATTTGTTTGATGCTGTGATCATTCACTACATTTAATTCTGTAAACATTCCTTGAATCTACTAAATGATAAGAACTGAGGATACAAAGTTGAATAAGGCAGTTACTATTAATAAATATACAGTTATTGCCGAAAGCGGTTTGGCTCAGTGGATAGCGTCGGCCTGCGGACTGAAAGGTCCCAGGTTCGATTCCGGTTGGGGGCATGTACCTTGCTTGCGGGCACAACTCCAGTGGGGGAAGTGCAGGAGGTGGCTGATCGATGTCTCTCTCATCGATGTTTCTGACTTTCTGTCCCTCTCCCTTCCTCTCTGTAAAAAATCAATAAAAATATTTTTAAAAAATAAAAAAAATAAATATACAGTTATTAACCAAAGTAGATAACTAAATATTAACTGTGGATAAAGTATATATGACAAGTACCAAACACAGGCAAAAAAGTCATATGTAATTGATCATGAATCGATTAAACATATTTACATCTACACTAATAAAAGGGTAATATGCTAATTAGACTGGGAGACCTTCCAGATGTCCTTCTGGACAAAGCCATGGTGGTGGGGCTGAGGCAGAGGTGGTTAGGGGCAATCAGGCCAGGAGGAGAGGGCAGTTGGGGGCGAGCAGGCCAGTAGGGAGGGTGGGGACAGTTGGGGGCAAGAAGGTCAGCAGGCAGGTGAGTGGTTGGGAGGCAGCGGTCCTGGATTGTGAGAGGGATGTCTGACATCCCCGAGGGGTCCCAGACATACCCCAAGGGGTCCCTGGCTGGGCTGAGGGACACCACCTCCCCTTCATGAATTTCATGCATGAAGCCACTAGTGTTTTCATAATAGAAAATCTAAGGAGACTCTAACTAGATTTAGAAACATGGAATAGATAATCTAAAAGTAGGCTGATCACCATAAAAATTGATAAACCACAATATTTGACTCAAATATAATTAATCAACAGCTAACATGATGTTGTTAAAACGTAAAAACCGCCGAGATCGGTTTGGCTCAGTGAATAGAGCGTCGGCTTGTGGACTGAAGGGTTCCAGGTTCGATTCCGGTCAGGGGCATGTACCTTGGTTGCAGGCACATCTTCAGTAGGGGGTGTGCAAGAGGCAGCTAATCAATATTTCTCTCCCATTGATGTTCCTAAGTCTATCCCTCTCCCTTCTTCTCTGTAAAAAATCAATAAAATATATTAAAAACAACAACAACAACAAAAAACCACGTAAAAACCATTGAAACCTGTAAAGAATTTTTGTGAATTTACTTGAGCCAAACTGTCAACATATGCCTGGAAGCAGAACCTCAACAAATTGAGATAATGCTCCAGAGAATGGTGGGTTACATCTGTTTTTATACATTGAAACCAAAGGAAGGGACATAGGTGGGTTACATGAAATCCATTGGTGACAGACTAGAGAGGTGGGAGAAATCAAAGTGGGAAAAACCCTGGGTTTGGATAAAAAGTAAAATGATGGACACATACTTAGGAGGGTGCAGGAACAATTAACATGATAATGAAGGAATTTGTTGTATCTGTTCAGGCACCCAGCATATTTGGTTGTGCCCCAGGGGCTCCAGAAAAGGGAAGTTACATGTTACCCAGACATTTCAAGGGTATGTTATCATAGATGCAAAAAGACAGATAGGCTCAGTTAAGGTAAAGGTTGACCTTGTCAGTGAAGATACTGGCCTAAGATATAAGTACTCACCATAACTGCTTTTAGTTAAAGTTTAATTTCAGACCATCCTTTGTGGTTCCTTTAGGTCTCTGAGTTTGGGAGACTGCCATGCATGCCTTCCATGAGCTTGTCAGGTCAGCATGTGGGCCCTTTTGTCCACAATGTCAAATTATTTTTCCCAATGAAATGTGGCAAAATAAAAGTTTTTATTTCAAGCCTTCTGGGAAATGCATCCTATTATACCCAGTGAAAGACAACATATTTTTGTCATTGAAAAAGTTAATATATTCACATTTAATAAAGATTTTGATAACACTATGATAATATAAACAGCAAATTGCTAATTGAATTTCCTAAAGAGTATGCAAAAGTAAAAGAAATTACATTATACTGTAAAATGCAGAGGTTAATATCTGTTTTTTAAAAACAGAATGGCTTAAGAAGTGTTATAAAAATAAAAAGTGCCTCAGGCATAGACAATGTAATATATCAATATGAAATAGTGTTGTAGGTAATGAAATCTAGACACCGAACTCATGTACATCATATCATTGATGATATGATTAGTGGTAGCAGATCTATAAAGATAAAACATATACTATTAAATTTATATTCAGTGAATCCATTTTTAATATTTGCTTGTTTATTTTGTTGTAAATAACTAAAAAGGAAGCACATTCATTTATAATCTATCTGACACCTCAAACTCTAGCAGTATAGATATGAAGTTCTTTGTTTTGCTTTTAGTATAATATATTTCATAGGTAAAGAAATACTCAATAACATAATTTAATTTTATTTACATAACTATATCTATAGATATACTTACACAAATAAATATAGATAAAGTCTTTATATATATATATATATATATATATATATATATATATATATATATAATTGATTTTTTACAGAGAGGAAGGGAGAGAGATAGAAAGTCAGAAACATTGATGAGAGAGAGACATTGATCAGCTGCCCCTGCACGCCCCCCTGTGGAGGTGTGCCCGCAAGCAAGGTACATGCCCCCAACCGGAATCGAACCCGGGACCCCTCAGTCTGCAAGCCGATGCTCTATCCACTGAGCCAAACTGGTCTCGGCTCAAAATATATTTTTAAATACATTCAATTTAGTAATTAGAAGATTTAAGTCAAGTGATAAAATCAGAGAGGACTTGAGTCAGAATTGACAGAAGGTACCTCTTTATATGTGTACTAAATAATGGAAAGTAAAAATGAACATAGTTAAAAATGAAGAGTATCTACCGCCCATCATGTAATAGCTATTTTGAACAAAAATATATAGTTCCATCAGTTACAGGATCAATTCTTTTTATTTATTTAAAAATATATTTTATTGATTTTTTACAGAGAGGAAGGGAGAGGGATAGACTTAGGAACATCAATGGGAGAGAAATATTGATCAGCTGCCTCTTGCACACCCCCTACTGAAGATGTGCCTGCAACCATGGTACATGCCCTTGACCAAAATCGAACCTGGGATCCTTCAGTCCGCAGGCTGAGGCTGTATCCACTGAGCCAAACCGGTCAGGGTTACAGCATCAATTCTTACTGATTATGATATATGAGAGAAAGAAACAATTTTATTTTTCATCTGTTTATGCAACAAATTATATGCTCCTTAGGGAAATATTAATGGGCTAAATAATTAGTTCATCTAGTGAAGCATGATTGAGAAGGATAACAGTCCTATCAGAGCTGAAAGAGTAACTGGAGCAAAGAAAGAGAATCAGGAAACCAAAAGGTATATTTGGCTATCATAATAGGATGATGTGTTCCCATATGTAGACATCAATATATATATTTTAAATATATTTTATTGATTTTTTACAGAGAGAAAGGGAGAGAGATAGAAAGTCAGAAACAGAGAATCCAAGATGGCGGCATAGGTAAACACCTACACTGCTGCCTCGCACAACAATTTCAAAACTACAAAAAGACAGAATGGACATCATCTAGAACCACAGGAAAGCTGGCTGAGTGGAAGTTCTACAGCTACAGGGAAAGAGAGGGGCTCACGGAGACCCAGAGGAGTTGCAAAAAGCTGAGGTACAGCAGACGCGTGGGTGGAGAGAACAGGTGCCTGAGTACCTGGCTGGCTTTCTCTGGCAGGAGGGAGACGGAAACTCTCAAAGGCATTGAGCCCCTTATCTTACAACACTAAACCCCAGATCCAGCCGAAACTCATACGGGGGGAGTTTGGATTGTGGAAAGGGAGAGGTGCACGGAAATTTAGGGGAGTTGCAAAAGATCAGAGGCCTGGCGGCGCGCACGGCCCTGCACAAAGAGGACAGATTGCTGATTGTGCCGCTGGCTTTCTCAACTGTGCCACTTCTGAGTCCACTAAGCCCCTGTTTCGGGTGAAACCCTGGGGACCTAGACTCCTGTGGGGGAGCCGGAAAGGCAGCAGTCTAGTGGCTCTGCAAGAGCACACACACAAGGGACTGCTCCAATGATTACCCAGTCACGTGAGACTGAGGGGCTGTGGAGGGCGGGGCCGACTAGAAGGCAAGGCGGTCCATTAAGCCCTGAGACTCCACCCATCCCAAGCTCAACAGAGGCTTCTTCGGTTTTGAAAGTCTGGTATCATAAGGCTGAATCCAACACAGAAGTTCTCCTGGCATAGTGAAAATGCCGAGACAAGGGAAGGGATCACAAACAAAAGAAATGGAGGAAAACAAACGACTGGATATAGAGTTCAAAACCACGCTTGTAAGGTTTTTCAAGAATATGCTAAAAAAGTTGGATAAAGTTAGTGAGAGCCTAGAGGAGATGAAAAAGGACCAACTAGAGACACTGACTGAAATAAAAAATATTATACAGAGTCCTAACAGCAGAGTAGAGGAAGGTAAGAATCAAGAAAACATTCAACTGGAAAAGCAAGAAGAGAAAAGAATCCAAAAATGTGAAGATAATGTAAGGAGCCTCTGGGACAGCTTCAAGCGTACCAATATCAGAATTGTGGGGGTGCCAGAAGAAGAGAGACAGCAAGATACTGAAAACCTATTTAAAGAAATAATGACTGAAAACTTCCCACATCTGGTAAAAGAAATAGACTTACAAGTCCAGGAAGCACACAGAACCCCATATAAAAGGAATCCAAAGAGGACCACACCAAGACACATCATCATTAAAATACCAAGAGCAAAAGACAAAGAGAGAATATTAAAAGCAGCAAGAGAAAAACAGTTCATTACCTACTAGGGAGCACCCATACTACTGTCAGCCGATTTCTCAACAGAAACGATGCAGGCCAGACGGGAGTGGCAAGAAATATTCAACGTGATGAATAGCAAGAACCTACAACCAAGAATAATCTATCCAGCAAAGCTGTCATTCAGAATTGAGGGGCAGATAAAGAGCTTCACAGAGAAGAAAAAGCTAAAGGAGTTCATCGAATCCAAACCAGTATTATATGAAATGCTGAAAGGTACTCTTTTAGAAGAGGAAGAAGAAAAAGGTAAAAGACAAAAAATTATGAACAGCAAATACATATCTATTAACAAGTGAATCTAAAAATTAAGTGAATTAAAAATTTGATCAACAGAATAAACTGGTGAATATAATAGAATCAGGAGCACAGAAAGGGAATGGACTGATAATTCTCAGGGGAAAAGGGGTGAGGAGTGTACAGGGAGAGACTGGACAAAAATCATACACATATGGATGAGGTCAATGGGAGGGAGGTAAGGGCAGAGGGAAGGGTGGGAGTTGGGTGGAGGGATGCTATGGAGGGGAAAAAAGAGAAACAATTGTAATAATCTGGGTAATAAAGATTTAATTTAAAATAAAAAATAAGAAGAGACAGACTAAAAAAAAAAAAAAAAAAAAAAAAAAAAAAAAAAATCAATGAGAGTGAGACATTGATCAGCCGCCTCCTGCACGCCCCACTGTGGAGATGTGCCTGCAAGCAAGGTACATGCCCTTGACCGGAATCGAACCTGGGATCTTTCAGTCTGCAAGCCAACGCTTTATCCACCGAGCCAAACCGGTCTCAGCTAGACATCAATATTTACAAGGGCAAAGCCTACGACCAGCTCAGTCATAAAAATACACAACATCAGAGATTGCTATCCTTAACAAGGCATCTCAATAGTTTGTTATCTGATTCAATCACATAATGTTGTAAACAATTACAAGATGATAAAGCAAGAGATGTGATTAAGGTCAAACTACAAGATATTCATAAAAGGAAAATACTCCATGAAATTGTCTTACCCTTCTTATTAGTGTAATAAGAACAAGTTGCCTAGTTGATATACTTTCTCATGTAATCCAGTCAACAAATTCCCAGCAGCCCCATTCTGATTCTACAAGGTTGTAGTTGTGTTTTTGTTTTTTTTTTAAAGAGGGGCTTTCTATTTATTTATTTATTTATTTATTTATTTATTTGAAATATATTTATTGATTTCAGAGAGGAAGGGAGAAGGAGAGAGAGATAGAAACATCAGTGATGAGAGAGAATCATTGATTGGCTGCCTCCTGCAAGCCCCCCACTGGTGGCTGACCCCACAACCCAGGCATATGCCCTTGGCCAGAATTGAACCTGGGATCCTCCAGACCCCAGGCTGACGCTCTAGCGCCAAATTGGCTAAGGCAGGTTGTAGCTGTTTTTAAGATTTGAGGAGGAACTGACTCAATTTGCAAGACAAAGTCCTTTTATTTTTGTTGTTGTTGTTATTAATCCTCACCTGAGATATGTCTCCATTTATTAGTTTATTTTTTAGAGAGAGTTTAGATGGGGGTGGGGGGTGGGGGAGGGGGAGAGAGAGAGAGAGAGAGAGAGAGAGAGAGAGAGAGAAATCAAAGTGAGAGACATATTGATTGGTTGCCTCTAGGCCAGTGGTCGGCAAACTCAATAGTCAACAGAGCCAAATATCAACAGTAACACGATTGGAATTTCTTTTGAGAGCCGGAAAACCGACTTCTGTGCATGGGCCACGAAGTTTCCATCGCACTGTCAGCACCTGGTACGTATTTTTGTGGAAGAGCCACACTCAAGGGGCCAAAGAGCCTCATGTGGCTCGCGAGCCGCAGTTTGCCCACCACTGCTCTAGACCAATATCCAGTAAAGAAAAAAGACTTTGGCAAATAGGGCGGGCCCTTGGGAGGAGGAAGTGAAACCCGGAACCCAGATGGGCGGTGATACTAAGGCACCCCCACTGGGGTGGAAGGACGGGTGAGCTGCAGAGGCGTGGACTTTAAAATGTATGGATATTGCTAAGACAGACAGCGTGCAGAGAGCCAATCACAAGGCAGTGAGGCAAGCATAGATACAAAAAAGTGCGCGCTTTATCTTCTCCCCGGGCTCAGCGACCGAGGATGCTAGTGGTCTTGAGGGGAAGGGGGAGGGGGGGATTGGGAGGGGTGGGGGTGGGGGTGGGGGAGGAGCACATCCCTGCAACCACGTGTAAGGCCACGGGGCCTCCACACTTGGACTAATGGATTTAATTAGCTTGGATGCCGAACTGCTCCCGAATGTAACATGGAACTGGTTCTGGACACTGGCCTGCTCCTGGGACCCCAGCTGCACCTTTTCCAGGACTGGCTTCTCCCCATAAGCTTTCCTTCCATTAATCACTTTTGTCCTCGACTTCATCCTTTGATTTTCGCAAGACAAGAACTCGGACTCAAATCAGATCTGAGGTATGTACCCTTGCCTGGAATCGAACCCAGGACCCTTCTGTCCGTGGGTGGATTCTCTATCCACTGAGCCAAACTGGCTAGGGCAAGGTTGTAGTTCTTCTATGTTATGCAAAATCAAAACGCCCAGCGAGAAGTGTGGCATTCTTAAGGTCCCAGGTCTCGATATGCTGTCTCAACAAGTGATGTCTGGGAATAAATGCTGTGAGAACACAATTTATGAGTGGCACATCGGTGAAGTTTTAAAAACGATGTAATTTGCTTGTTCAAAGTATTTAGTTATTACAGTTCATGACTTTTGTTTTATTGTGATGTGCCCAGTTACAGCAGTTTTTAACCCGAATTCAGTTCTGCGTTTTAGAAATCCTATGTTCTCTCTCAAAAGTATCTCTACTGAAAAATTTTTTAAGGTAAAAATTTTTTTATTTTATTTATTCACTGTTTTTTTTTTTTTTTTTTTTTTTTTTTTTTTTTATAGTATACAGCTTAAGGAAAAAAGGGCAGGAATATTTCTATTCTGCTTCTATCACCAACCAGCAAGGGGACAAGTGATTTTGATCTCATTAAATCGCTGGTTTCTCATGGTAAATTAAAGAGTTTGTTTCGCAATGATATTTGAAAGGACTTCTGTGGGTGAATTAGATCTGCATTAAAGTGTATAATGCACATAATATACATGATCTATATGTAATAAAGGAAATGTCTACTTATCTTTAAAAATATTTAGTTAAACCCATCATTTCATAGAAGTACAAAATTCATCATTTCATAGAAATACAAAGAAAAGGAGGGGAGAATTTATTCTGTGATGATAACTCTCTTAACAACTTTGATATATAACATATAGCAGTGTTAATTATAGTCATTATGTTGTATATTATGTCCCTAGTACTTATTTACCTTATAACTGACTATCTTCCTTCAACCCTCTCACCCCCGTACACACTTCCCATCTCTGGTGATCACAAGTCTGATATCTTTTCTATGAGTGTTTGTTTCTTTTTCTTTTTTAAAAAATATGTTTTATTGGTTTTTTACAGAGAGAAAGGGAGAGGGATAGAGTTAGAAACATCGATGAGAGAGAAACATCAATCAGCTGCCCCCTGCACACCTCCTACTGGGGATGTGCCCTTGACCGGAATCGAACCTGGGATCCTTCAGTCCGCAGGCCGAAGCTCTATCCACTGAGCCAAACCGATTTTGGGGAGTGTTTGTTTCTTTTTGTGTTTTAGATTCCACATATAAGTGAGATTTTATAGTATTTGTATTTCTCTGTTTGACTTATTTAACTTAGCATAATACCCTCAATGCCCATACATGGAAATGGCAGGATTTCTTCTTTTTTTATGGTTGGGATATATTTCAAAGTGAAGCAAAACCTTCAGTCACAAAACCCATGATGAATAATAGAACAACAGTTTAAATATTTTTAAAAAAATATTTTATAAATTTTAGAAAGATTAAAAGAGTTTAGTGACAAAACACAGGATCTAATGTGGTATAAAAGAATCCATGTAGCTCATTAAATAAAAAGAGTAGTACACTATAAGCACTATCAGATAGTTACAGTTAGGATAATGCTATGCACATCTACTTTGTTTACACTATATTGATAAAAAAAGACACCTTTAGGAAAGTTAATGTTAGGCCATAAAAAGGAATCAGCCTACATTTTTCTTTCTTTTTTTTATACATATCTCCACATTGCTCCCCTCCCTCCTAGGCATACCCCAACCGCCCAGTGTCTGTGATCATTAGTTATGCTTATATGCATGCATAAAAGTCCTTTGATTGATCACTTATCTACCTCACCTAACTTTAATCTTTCTGCTGTAATTTCACAGTTTGATGCTTTATGATTTTTGTCCCCCTGAGAATTATCAGTCTACTCCCTTTCTGTGCTCCTGATTCTATTGTATTCACCAGTTTATTCTGTTGATCAAATTTTTAATTCACTTAATTTTTAGATTCACTTGTTGACAGATATGTATTTGTTGTTCATAATTTTTTGGCTTTTACCTTTTTCTTCTTCCTCTTCTAAAAGAGTACCTTTCAGCATTTCATATAATACTGGTTTGGAGTTGATGAACTCCTTTAGCTTTTTCTTCTCTGTGAAGCTCTTTATCTGCCCTTCAATTCTGAATGATAGCTTTGCTGGATAGATTATTCTTGGTTGTAGGTTCTTGCTATTCATCACGTTGAATATTTTTTGCCACTCCCGTCTGGCCTGCATCTGGCCTGCATCGTTTCTGTTGAGAAATCAGCTGACAGTAGTATGGGTGCTCCCTAGTAGGTAATGAACTGTTTTTCTCTTGCTGCTTTTAATATTCTCTTTTTGTTTTTTGCTCTTGGTATTTTAATTATGATGTGTCTTGGTGTGGTCCTCTTTGGATTCCTTTTATATGGGGTTCTGTGTGCTTCCTGGACTTGTAAGTCTATTTCTTTTACCAGATGTGGGAAGTTTTCAGTCATTATTTCTTTAAATAGGTTTTCAGTATCTTGCTCTCTCTCTCTTCTGGCACCCCCACAATTCTGATGTTGGTATGCTTGAAACTGTCCCAGAGGCTCCTTACATTATCTTCACATTTTTGGATTCTTTTCTCTTCTTGCTTTTCCAGTTGAATGTTTTCTGCTTCTTTATATTTCAAATTTTTTACTTGATTCTTGCCTTTCTCTAGTCTGCTGTTAGGACTCTGTATAATATTTTTTATTTCAGTCAGTGTATGTTTAATTTCTATTTGGTCCTTTATCATCTTTAGTTGGACCTTTTTCATCTCCTCTTGGGTCTCACTAAATTTATCCATCTTTTCTAGCATATTCTTGAAAAACCTTATAAGTGTGGTTTTGAACTCTATATCCAGTCGTTTTTTTTCCCTCCATTTCTTTTGTTTGTGATCCCTTCCCTTGTCTCGGCATTTTCACTATGCCGGGGAAACTTCTGTGTTGAATTCAGCCTTATGATACCAGATGCAAAACTGAAGAAGCCTCTATTGAGCTTGGGAGGGTGGAGTCTCAGGGCTTAAGGGACCGCCTTGCCTTCCAGTCGGCCCGCCCTCCACGGCCCCTGAGTCTCACGTGACTGGGTAATGGCTGGAGCTGTCCTTGTGCCTTTAACCGCTGCCTTTCCAGCTCCCCTGCGCACCAGGACCACACAAGTCTAGGTCCCCAGGGTTTCGTCCGAAAGAGGGGCTTAGTGGAGTCAGAAGTGGCACAGTTGGGAGAGTCTATCCCCCACCCACTCGCGAAAGCCAGCAGCACAATCAGCAGTCTGACCTGTGCGCAGTGCCGTTGATCTTTTGTGACTCCCCTAAGTTTCCGTGCACTTCTCCCTTTTCACAGTCCAAACTCCCCCCGTATGAGTTTCGGCTGGATCTGGGGTTTATTCTCGTAGGATAAGGGGTTCAATGCCTTTGAGAGTCTCCGTTTCCCTCCCGCCAGAGAAAGCCAGCCAGGTACTCTGGCACCATGTGCGCGTCTCCGTACCTCAGCTTTTTGCAGCTCCTCTGGGGCTCCGTGAGCCCCTCTCTTTCCTTCTAGTTGTAGAACTTCCACTCAGCCAGCTTTCCTGTGGTTCTGGATGATGTCCGTTCTGTCTTTTAGTTGTAGTTTTGAAATTGTTGTGTGAGGCAGCAGTGTAGGTGTTTACCTATGCCGCCATCTTGGATTCCTCTCTATTATTATTTTTTTTAAGAAAACCTCTTTTCACTCAGTTTAACTGACTATAAAAACAGTTTTCATTTGCCATATTGTATGGGATGTCTTTAATGCTTTGTTTTATCTTTAGCTTCAAATTTGCTTTTGTTGTTGACATAATTGATCACACCCTCCTGTTTCACCTTCCATTTCCCCATGATCTTGTCGTTCCTCTCTGATCACCTGTCGAACTTGAGTCCCTTAGAGTCAGAGAAGAGAAAGATAAAACCGGTTTAAGCAAAAGCTTTTTACATTGTAGTTAAATATAAGAGAACAACTTACACCTTAACATTTATAAAAATCTGTGAACTTGAAATAGCAAGATAAAAATATTTACAGGAACATACAGTTATCTACAGTGAATTAATAACTGAGGCATCACTTTACCAATCCATATTAATTAGATTAAGCTCCGAAAACTATCTATATTGGAAAATTAATTTTTCTTTGACTTTACATTTTTATTTATTTATTTATTAAAAAATATATTTTACTGATTTTTTATAAAGAGGAAGGGAGAGGGATAGAGAGTTAGAAACATCAGTGAGAGAGAAACATCAATCAGCTGCCTCCTGCACACCCCCTACTGGGGATGTGCCTGCAACCAAGGTACATGCCCTTGACCAGAATTGAATCTAGGACCTTTCAGTCTGCAGGCCAACGCTCTATCCACTGAACCAAAACAGTTTCAGCTGACTTTACACTTTTAATTGGAAATGAACCTCATATTTATTAATTGAGATTTAATTGCACATGTCAAAATCCTGTACCAATCCAGTATGAACGTTTTAAGGTGCCTTATATTAATATAGTCAACATGCAAATATTAAATATAGAGCAGGATAAAATTTATTACTCTCCATTTTTAGCTACAATGAGGAAAATTTTACTATAGTGGTTAATATTGAATATTTATTGGCAGGCATTTTCTCTAAAATGAACAAAGAGCTTATTAATCAGAGATTAAATATATATATATAAACATTAAAAACATTAGTTATAATAAATGCAGTAGAAGTAGTCTTACATTGCAGTGGAAATCCATTTGTGTTAATTCTCAATATGTCAGGAGCCATTTGAGTTATTAAATGTGCCTTTTAACTCATAATCGTTAGTGTTATGGGTTGATTCATTTCATGTATTGAAGTCTTAAACCCCAGTACCTGAGAATGCGACATTATTTGAAAATAGGATTGGTACCGATGTCATTAGTTAAGATGAAGCCATACTCGAGTAGGTAGCTTTCTGATCCAATAAGACCATTGTCCTTATCAAAGGGGGATTGTCAGAAACCAAACATTGTTCTTACTAAATGGATGTAAACAGGAGGCCAGAAGGCTGGTCAACCTTAATTGCTCTGAAAGGTCAGAGCTAATCACTCACTGTTTAGTTGAAACATTGTTGGCTGAAGCAGCCTCTACCTGTTTGTTTCATTTTAATTTCTGTTTTGTTATTTCCTGCCTAAAGGCTAGGGGTGTGTCCCAAAGCCTTAATAAAAGGGAGAAAAAGGCCAGAGCAAGTGGCAGTCCTTTCCACTAGAGGAAGGCTCCCGCCTGGCCCCCCAATATTGCCAAATTAATATTTTCTAGTCTCTCTCTTCATTTTCGTTTGGCCTCCTTCAGAACCCGAACCCTGAACCGGGAACCCTGAACCACGCAGGACGTGGAAAGGGGCTCCCACAGGGGATATTTGAACACAGACAGGCACACAGGAACAACACAATGTGAAGATGAAGGCTGAGATCAAGGTGATGCTAAGGTAGCCAAGGAATGCCAAAGACTAACAAACAGCAAACAAGAAGGCTAGAGAGGCCTGGAATTTCTCCTCCACAGCCCTCAGAAGGAACCAACGCCTTGAACTCAGATTTTTAGGCTCTAGGATTGTGAGACAGTAATTTCTGTTATTTAAGCTGATCAAGAGGGCCTTGGTATTCCCTTAGCTTCACTACATTTTTAAAAAACTCCTTCCTGACTCTAGCGCCCCCAGCCCCCCCCCAAATCCCTCCCCAGCTTCCTTATCTTAGCACATTTACTTTAGAAATTTTGCAATTATAAATTCTTTCTCTACTCCTTTGAGATGTAAGTCTTCTCCTCATGCCTGTTTCATAAGCCAGGACCTGGCAGCCTTCTTTTTTGAAATGCAAGCATCAAGAAAGGCAGGATCCCATGTCCCTAGTGTCTGTAGAATAGAGCCTGACATCATTCAATAAGCACAAACTGGCAGTGATGTCACCTACCCTCTTTTTACCTCAATTTTTTCCCTCTAGCGCACCCTAGTGCTGAAAAACTCTCCAGCCTTTTGCTTCTACACAGTTTAGTTCAATCTCGCTTCCGTATTGTAATACGTAGTCATGAATAAAGACTTACTTGCCTATTTAACTCTGTTTGATGCAATTTTTCATTGACAAACCCAGCCAGTTTATGGTACTTTGTCACAGAAATCCAAATACAGTAAGAATCGTCTATTCAATGTCTGGTAAATTGATAAGGTATAGAGAGCTTCAAATGCTAGATTAAGAAAGAGTGGATTTAGACCAGAAGTCCTATCTCTAGAATTTTGTAGCTAATAACACTTGGCTATAGTTTATACATAGTTAAGAAACAGCTTTGGCAGCTAGAAATAGACCATCAACTACAATTGTTATATGGAGACATAAATGCAATATGTAAAGAATTTGGGGCAGTTTAGAATCAATTTATAATCTCAAGTATATTTGTATGTATGTGTGTATATATGTATACATATATGTAGTTTTATATATGGTAGCACATATATTTCAGTCATTGTTTAATATATATATTCCAAGTTTTGTGTAGATATAGATAGCCATTATTAATGTTAAATAAACAATCATTAATAACTGTTGAATGATAATCTGAATTTTTCTTTTTCATTTTTGGTAGATATTAAAGTATCCTTGAGACCTCACCTGCTTATAACTCTTCAGAGACTCCTTATCACATATAGATTAAAGTTACTGAATACAAGTTCTTCCTTAAATACTTTCATAGAATCAAATCTGACAACACTCCACCATGCTCTCAAAATATAGAATTATTTGCCATTTTGTTTCATTCATCATATTTTCTAGGTCACCCTTGTATTACTCATGCTGCCTTCTTGTCTGGAAAGCCCTTATACTTTTCTTTATTTAAAAAATATATTTTATTGATTTTTTTAGAGAGGAAGGGAGAGGGATAGAGAGTTAGAAACATATCGATGAGAAACATCTATCAGCTGTATCCTGCACACTCCCCACTGGGGCTGTGCCACAACGAAGGTACATGCCCCTTGACCAGAATGGAACCTGGGACCCTTCAGTTCACAGGCCGAGACTATCCACTGAGCCAAACCGGTTTCAGCCTTATGCTTTTCTTTACCTACTACACTCTTGCTCATTTGTTTAAGAGTCACCATAGCCACCATGTCTTCTACCAAGTTCCCTCTGAATGTGGTGGTTGGAAGTTTGGATTATTGCTGGGCTATGGAGTACTCTTTGTGCCCCCCCAATCCCCTTTTTAACCATTTTCCATATTCAAATAATTCTGTTAATGCCTGGTCCTCTCAGACAATTGTAAAATCCTTGAGAGCACAGTCAAGTGCTGGTGTTACTGATTGGGGTTACCAGCTGGGACCTCAACCTTTTCATTAACACAGAAAAGATTTTAAGCTCAACGAAAATAAAAGTAAAGCAAAATGCAGTTTATTGAAGATATATTCCAAACAAAGAGCAGGCCAGTTGAGAGAGAGCGGCACATACACACACAGGCCAGTTGAGACACACACACACACACACACACACACACACACACACACCAGGCTGCTGAAACACAGAGAGACACCAGAGAAAAGGGGGCCTTAGGGACAGGGTCAGGGGTTAGCCCGGGCCAGCTGCAGCGGCTCATCTGCTCTGGTTGCAAGCCTCATGGGGTCCCCTAGAGTTGGGGGGACCCATGCCTGTGGGGGAAGGGAGGGGAAACGGGACGGCATGGACGTGCAGCTTGGAGGGAGAGCCTGCGGGAGAGGGCTTGGCTCCCACCTCCGGGGTTTAAAAGAGGGGTTTTCTGGGTGGAGCTTTTCATTTGCATTCAGGGATGATTGACAAAAATTACCTTTTTTCTGGGCATATGCCTTTACCCATAATGTATAATGTATAGCGGGGGAGGGTCAAACAAATGCAACTTTTATTCTAATTAGCCCAGGGCCCTCGTCTGCTGGCACTGGCACGGAGGCCAGGTCTTCCTCTGAGCTGGCGCCCAGAGCCGGCTGCTCCCAGCCCGCCTGCTGGCTGTGCCCCCCGCCCCCTCCGCCCCGGGGAGGCGGTCTGAGCGCCGAGCGGGTCCCCCCCCCCCCACTGGCAGGACCCGGGCCGGCCCGCCCCCGCCGCTCAGGGCTCACTGCCTACCTAACACTGGTATTTAATAAATGTCTTTGAAAATAGTCAGAACTAGCAATTCTGTTTTTTCTTAGGTAACATATGGGTGAGTATTTTTTCCCACCTACAGTAATGAGAATTGCTGTTTGTAATGCTATATCCAAGTAAGTATAACCATCAGGATTTTAATGCATATCACTCGGAGATTTGTAATTTAAACAACAATAACTAAACCATTTTTCCTATCAGAAGTGGCTGTTTTCTTCCCCAGCAACTTTCTAACAGCTGTGAGTGTAGTCAAAACATTTCAGTTTATTTTCCAAAAGTTCTGCTTTTTCCATTCTTCTAGGACTGTGGCAGCTTTCAAACTGGTTTCAGCTGCCACTCATGTACTAAACTAAGTCTATCTATGTGAGAAAAAAAACTCATATAAAATACTATATATTATACCATTCAAATCTCAGATATTTGACAGGGTATACCATACAGCTATAGTCTGACATATGAATACCAGTTATTAAATGTCATTTTATACCCTGCTCATCCTTCTAAACTTTCATTCTGTGCAGTAGGACCATGTTGTAATTAATTAATTAGCATCGTGCACTAATTAAATTACTAAGGACGAGATTTTCCTGTGGAGTGAAATTCCTAAGTAAATCGATGTTCCCAAATATATCCTCTGACTTTCTAACCAAGCTGCCATTCTGTTATATGTAGATATTGAAACTGCTTCTTAACGCTTGTCTTTGCCTTTTCATTTCTACTCCTATAATCCATTTTCCACACAGCAGGCAGTGTGAAATTTTACCACAAAAATCAGATTATGTTTTTCTATTTTAAAACCCTCAGCGGCATTCGATTGCCTTAAAATAAAATACAGACTTTTTTCTACAGCCTGAAGACAGAACAGAGATGGCCCTTGCCTCCTCCTCCTCCTTCTGCAGCTCACACACTGAACTGCAGCCCATGTATCTCTCTGATTCTCAAACACAGTAAGGTTTTTATTTCCTTTTTTTTGTGATTTTTGCATTTGTTGTTTCTCCTCCCTAGAAAATCTAAATCTCCTCATGACTGTCTCCTTGTCGTTATCAAAATTTCAAATTAGGGGTTTCCTTTTATGCCTGTGGTCACCTTTTATTTCTTTGGTTGTGTTCAGTGTTTCTTTACCCAACATCAGGGGACTACCTTATTGATACAGTCATTTATCTCTCCTCCCACCTCTAGAATGTAAGTTGCATAATGATAGGAGATTCACCTGTCATCTTTGTACCTATGACATCACCAAGCACAAAATAGCAGCTCAAAAATATTTGAATATTTATTCTAGTGAGTGAGACAAAGAATTGTTTTTTAAAAAATATATTTTATTGATTTTTTTACAGAAAGGAAGAGAGAGGGATAGAGAGTTAGCAACATCGATGAGAGAGAGAGACACATCAATCAGCTGCCTCTTGCACGCCCCCTACTGGGGATGTGCCCACCACCAAGGTACATGCCCTTGACTGGAATCGAACCTGGGACCTTTCAGTCTGCAGGCCGACGCTCTATCCACTGAGCCAAACTTTTTTGTGGGCAAGAAAAAGAATTGTTATAGGCAGTTAGACAGGCATGAGCAGATCAAGGACGATGGGCCAGGTACAAAAGAAACTCATCAGAGCAGAAAGCCCTGAATGCCTAGCAAGGGGCAAAACTGGGAAGATAAGAACCTTGCCCCCAGGGTAACCGTTCCTCCCCTAGCATATCACTGGTATGCGGTTTGAACCCCCTGACTTCTCAAATCCCTAGTCTTGTGGTTTAGACCCCCTTGACTTTCTCCTCCCTAGAGATAACATCTAGGCTGCAGTTGTATTTCAGCTCCAGGCCCAGAAAAGCAGCAAAACCAGACAAGTGATGGTGTGGCTGCCCCAAGGAACAGCTTCATTGACTAATGACCCCCTGCCCCGGTACTGACCAATCAGTGGAGACCATGACCCTGAAGGAGAAAGCTGATGAATATTCTACTGCAGTGGTCAGTAAACCGTGGTTCGAGAGCCACATGCAGCTCTTTGGCCCTTTGAGTGTGGCTCTTCCACAAAATACCACGTGTGGGTGCACACATACAGTGCGATTGAAACTTTGTGGCCCATGGGGCAGAAGTCGGTTTTCGGCTCTCAAAAGGAATTTCAATTGTTGTACTGTTGATATTTGGCTCTGTTAACTAATGAGTTTGCCGACCACTGTTCTACGGAGACACTCCTGTGGAACCTCCCCTAAGATTTCCACCTGCAAGAGAGAGATTAAATACACTCAGGATGAAGGACCCAGTGCACTCTCCCCCAGGGGAGCACAACCTCACCATTCCCTTTCCCCTTATTTCCTCTATGGGCTCCCAGAAGACTTGCAACCAGAGGAGCAATGGGTAGTTAAAGCTTGTCCCAGTCTAACCCCTGCACCTGTCTACAGGCCTCCTTTTCTCTGACTTTCCAGTGAGCCAGAGAAGCCCAGCTGAGGGTCTCCTGTTGCTTCTTCTAGGTGTTATGAACACATTTTTGTGACCTAAGTGTCCAAATACTATGTCCCAAGTGTGTTTTGCTGCAGCCAATAAGTTCTTGCTTGCTTTGCTGCATTTTATGTCTTGATTGAAATCATTAAGACAAAAACTGAAGTCTCACAGTCTCCCCGGTAACAGAAGGGGCATTTGAGCTTCTATTAAGTAAACCAGTACCTCTTTCAGAACTGTTGGAACATCCATGTTTGTATTTGGGTCAATGATTGGTTTAGTAAGCCTTTGGTGGCAAGCTAACATCAGTCTCTAAGAACACCATGCAGTGTTTAAGTGTTTTACATAAATTAAAATACTTAACAGTAAACCTATTCTCAAGAGCCAGAATTTATTTATCCTCTTTATACCAAGAAGACATTTAGGCACAAAGAGGTTAAGTAACTTGCCCAAGATTGCATACCATGTACATGGCTAAATGGGGACTGAAATCAAGTGTCATTAGTATATAAAACACTGGAAATCTTTTCCTTCCACAATTCACATTTCACTGTTAACAGTAGAAAGTATGCAACTATGAAATCACACGCTAATACTTCTGTAAACTGAGAGATTGTTTTAATTCATTCATGGAAGTGGAATACATTTTGTTAATGGAGGTTCAGGATGATTGGATATCTATTCATAATAATAAAGGGTATTTTAAAATTAACTTTCTATATTATTAGTTACTTATTTCATACTTTATATATTTCATATTTTATATATATGTATTATTTTCAAGTACAAAAATACCTTTCTCTTTTAGTGGGCACAACTAAAGTTACTACAAATAAAATAATAGGACTTATGAATATAAGTAGAAACCATGTTAATAAGCATGTACTACTGCTTATGCATGCACATAGACAAAACTGGGGAAAAATAGAATAATAAATAATTCCATATATAGAAAAATTTAATACAGAATAGCTAACAAAAGAATAAGGATGATTATATATTTCCAGCAGACAGTAATGGAATAACAATAGTTGCTGCATTGTTCAAATGCAGTGAGAAAGAGTACAATTTGCTAGTGATCCAAGTTAAAGAATAAAAATATGGCAACTGAGATAGCATTATAAGATGGGTAGGATTTTGACAGGCAGAAATTAACAGGAACCAGTTTTGGTTTTGACACTACAATACCACTAATTGGACAGGAAATTGACAGGGGAAGAAGGACTAGGTTCCCAAGAAACTAACGCACCAATGAATGATCTAATTATCTTAGGAAGAAGGTGACTTTGGAATATGAACTTGTCAATGTAAGTACCATTCTCTACAACAGGACGCAGATCTTGGCAATGGTGTGCTCCTTTTGTGGTGAAATCAACAAAAGGTTCTGAATAAAAGGAGAAAGAGTAGAGAGAGTGAAAAGAGAGAGAGCTCTAGGATATGAATTAAATCTAAAGTTCCTTCTTTGGAATGAGGAAGGGCTCTTTAAGAAGAACCATGATTTATATGCAAACACACAGGGACTTGATCCCTCAGATCACAACACAAGTCTTTAGGACACGGGTCATTGTAGGAAATGATAGTTTCCTGGAGAAGAGAAAAATGAGCCCTTTTAATGGGGGTCTCACAGCAAGAAATGTATGAGAAGTAAATCATGAAAAAAAGCACTGAATTACAGATTTAGCATATGGAGAAGATGAATACATTTTGGGGACATAAGTGTCCAAATACTTTGGGCAGTTAAAATTTAATGTTGCTGGCATTTTTTTTAAGGGCATGACTATTTTATTTATTTATTTATTTAAAAAATATATATAGTTTAAGTATTACAAATAGTAGTACATATGTCTCCCCTCTTTTTCCTATTGACCCTCCCCCCCACCTTTCCCACCCCTCCAGTACATGCTCTCACCTGTCCCCCCTTCCCCCCTGCGAGTGTCCTGTATCCACATTGGCTATGCTTACATACATGCATACAAGTCCTTTGGTTGATCTCTTATAGGTCCCTTCCCACCCAACCTCCCCTGCCTTCCCACTGTAGCATGACAGTCTGTTCATTGCTTCTTTGCCTCTGTATCTGTTCCCCCCCACCACCCCGATTCTTTTCTTTAAAAACATCTTGCCTCTGTAGGCTAGACATAAACTTATAAGAACAAAAAATGTTTGCATCCCAATTTCAATGTCCAATAGTTATGAGTCCCAGTTTCAATGTCAAACAGTTCCTTATGTGTACAGGTCAGCAATGGTATCTGGATAGTGGACAAATGGTTGTTGCTGGTGTTTTATAATATCTATGGGCATCAAAGAGCTTTCACATAATTTTATTCCACAAATTTGGCCTATGCTTCAAGTAATTTCAGAAGTTTTGTTCAAGAAGCGAATATATTTGCTATGAGATTTTACAAAAATTCATTGGCTGAAGGTGTAACAGATAGAAGCAGATTTTCCAAACTCAAAAATCAGCAGTTCTTTCAAAGAAGTGCCTGTTGTGTGTGGTTCAGCCAGGCATGGGCAGCCTGTGTGGCTCACGATTAGGGGCTGCCAGCCTTTGCATAGCACACCCAGTTGTGCCTCCTTTTGCTCTTCCTTAGCTGTGAAGCTTTCTTTAGTCACTTTCCACATCACCTGTAATTACAAGAGGGCACCTTTGTATTTCTCAGTCTGAGCAGAAGAGGGATACATCCCTCCTAAGTATTTCTCAATTTTATTCATGGTCAGATTTCCTCTCTGTTAAATACAGCTGGCAAAATGCCAGAGTTGAAAGCCACTTGATTTTATTAAGAGGGAAAAGAGAGATGTTTTCTATAGGAGCCGGAATCTTTCAGTTCTCAACTTTCCTCTGGGGAAAAATAAATCCCAGGTGTAGTTGAAGGAGAGGAGGCAATGATAATAGGGACTTAAGTTTGTACAACTTGGTTCACACTGTTTCACAGCAAGTTTTCTCAGAATATCATCAGATCTACTTCCTGGGTGAAAACTGTTTAGTGTTTGCTAGTATGCAGATTCCTGAATTTCTAATTCCTCTAAATTAAAAAAATCTGAGGAGTAAAATGTGGGAGTCTGTATTATTTAATACATTCTACAAAGTACGTTCAGTCACACTAATTATTGTGACTTTTTTTTTGTGTGTGTCCAGAGATCTCTCAATTGTCTGCAGGTCCACATTCCCTGGCCCAAATGGTAAAATAAACTGAAAAGGAATCCCAACACTTTTATTTTCCTCTTCACTTTAACAAAAACAGAAATAGTTTTATCATATGCCAGCTGCTATTCTACACACTTTACAAATGTTTACTTAATTCTCAGAGAAATGTATTCTCTCATTATGTAATAAAGGAAGTAGAATACAGAAAAACCCCCACAAGTAACCTGCCTAAAGAGAGCAAGCATAATTAGTATATACCTTGGCAATGTGGCTTCAGAGACCGTTTCTTTTTCTCCCTTTGCAATTGACTATTTTATGACCAGAGACTGTACATATTGAATGCGTATGTTTTTGTCCAACTTGCTAGGTATGGGTCTTTGGGAGATTTTCTTTATTCTTCTTCTGGGAAGCAGACATGCTTTCTTTATTGTGAGTTGGCATATCCCTGTCTCCTCCTCCTCTTCTCCTGCTTGGATATGAAATGCAAATACTTTTCCCTAGTGCAGTCTTCTTCAATCATTCTTCTTCTTCTTTTTTTAATATATTTTATTTATTTTTTACAGAGAGGAAGGGAGAGGGGTAGAGAGCTAGAAACATCAATGAGAGAGAAACATCCATCAGCTGTCTCCTGCACGCCCCCTACTGGGGATGTGCCTGTAACCAAGGTACATGCCCTTGACTGGAATCGAACCTGGGACCCTTTAGTCCAAAGGCCGACACTCCATCCATTGAGCCAAACCAGTTTCGGCTTCAATCATTCTTTATCTTTAACTCCAGTGATTTAGATACTTTCTCCCTTTTTGAAGAAGAAACAGAACACATATTCACAAAGTGATATTTCATTATATTTTAAGCAGAGAAACTGACTCTTAAATGCCTATATCACAAGTGATGGCACTTAAAGAAATGCTTTAGAAACCACAAAGGAAAGTATCAACATAGGGTAAATTAAAGGAGAATATAACCTACTATTTACTGAGGGATTGCCTAATGCCGATATTATTCTGAGTGTCATTTTTTTCATATTTTAATATATTGACTACTGTTAATAACCTCGAGTTATGTATCAATAGCATTACTTTTTTTGTTTTTAAAGTCCAGCTTTTTTTTTTTTTACTGTATTTAAAAAAATATTTATTGATTTTAGAGAGGAAGGAAGAGGGAGAGAGAGATAGAAACATCAATGATAAGAGAATCATTAATTGGCTGCCTTCTGCACACCCCCTACTGGGGATTGAGCCTGCAACCAGGGCATGTACCCTTGACTGGAATTGAACCTGGGACTCTTCAGTCCACAGGCTGACTCTCTGCTCACTGAGCCAAACCAGTTAAGGCAGCATTACTTTTTTATACACTAGAAAACTAGACAGAGTGAGGTTAAGAATAATCGAAACATCTAAAGGTGGGCAGTATGAGCAAACTGGGGAGATGAGCCACAGATGCAGCCCTATAGCTGGGAGCTCATGGTAGTGCTCAGCCTGGAGGAATCAAGTGTGGCTGGTACTCCCTTCAGCAGGGAGGAGCAAACATATTTGATGGGCATTCTTATAGGAGTGGTCAGTATGAGCTATGGCTGCACAGAAGTGTGGCCGTGGTTGCCTGGTGGTGAAATTTCAGACAAAGAAATCGTGGAGCCTGGCTGCCCCTTAACCTCCCAGAGCTTGTCTCCCTTTGCCCTTGGCATCAGGTTGCAGAGCACATTATCTGCAAAACTGAGAACTCTTATTACAAAATCACCTTTTGCCTGAGCAAAGGGCTCACTCTGTGACTGGTTCTAGGATTGCAAGCTCAGGGGGAACTCTGCAAAGGTCCATGGTCACCATTATCAGGAGGACAACACAACTTAGAAGTCGCCTGATTACCCCAGTCGAGCCCATCCCCCACTCTACATGACTATGCTGATGGCAGTGTCTGCTGTCGAGGACAGCACTGGGATTTCACAGATTTAAAGTCCCATTGCCCAACACATTTCTCTGAGGGGTTGGTCCACTGAAACGGGGGCAATGGGATCACAGGTGAATCATCCACCTTCCCATTTTCCGATTCCTCATGAAGATCTGAAAAACTAGAGAAGTGCAAAAGAGCTAAAAATTTTCATTCAACACTACCTACTAGAAAATAATAGAAAGACTTCATATAAATCTACTAGAGAAATGCCACTCATACATAGATGCATAGAGAAGGAATCCATCAAATATCATGAATAACCAAGAGAGCGAGGAAGCTCAGAAGGAAAATAAAATATTTCCAGAAAATGAACTTAAAGACATGGAAACATGTGATTTAAATTATAGAGAATTCAAGATTGTAGTTCTGAAAAAAACTCAATAAATAGGCAACTTAATGATTCAGAAACAAATCAATGAACAAAATGAGTACTTTACCAAAGGGATTGAAACTTTAAAAAAGAACCAAACAAATTCTGGAGATGAAAAATCCAATATAAGATATCAAGAATTAATACTAGGAAATACAGGAAATATAATGGACCAGAAAGAGGAAAGATTAGTGGTATCGAAGACAGAAATCTAGAAATGATGCATAGGGAAGGAGACACTTGAGCATAAAGAGACACAGAGAGAGAGAGAGACAGAGAGAGAGAGAGACAGAGAGAGAGAGAGACAGAGAGAGAGAGAGAGAGAGAGAGAGAGAGAGAAGAAAACTGTACCAGAACTACCCAACTCGGTTAGAAAGAACAATATAAGAATAAAAGGCATACCAGAAAAGAAGACAATGAACCTCACCAGGTAAATAAGATGGGAATGTTTTCTGTTAAAATTGAATGATTTCTTAAGTTGGTAGTTTTCAGCAACATACAGTGTAAACAGCAGCACTAACAAAAGTTTTAAGGACATTAAATATTAAGTGAGAGAATCCAAGATGGCGGCATAGGTAAACACCTACTTGCTGCCTCCCACAACAATTTCAAAACGTCAACTAAAAGACAGAACAGATATTATCCAGAACCACAGGAAAACTGGCTGACTGGAAATTCTACAACTAGAGGGAAATAGAGGGGCTTACAGAGACCAGAGGAGCTGCAAAAAGCTGAGGTATGGAAACGCGTGCTTGGAAGGGAGCGGGTGCTGGAGAACCTGGCTGGCTTTCTCTGGCGGGAGGGAGATGGAGACTCTCATCGGCATTGAACCCCTTATCCTATGACACTAACCCCAGATCCAGCCAAAACTCATGGGGCGGGGGAGTTTGGACTGAAAAGAGAGAAGTGCACGGAAATTTAGGGGAGTTGCAAAAGATCAGAAGTCTGGTGGCGCGCACGGCACTGTGCGCAGAGGACCGACTGCTGATTGCCCGCTGGATTTCACTGGTGGGCGGGAGACAGACCCTCCCAACTGTGCCACTTCTAACTCCACTAAACCCCGGTTTCAGGCGAAACCCTGGGGACCCAGACTCATATGGTCCCAGAGTGCAGGGGAGCCGGAAAGGCAGCAGTATAGAAGCACTGTGAGAGTGTGCATGCACACAGGGACTGATCCAGAGATTACCCAGTCACTTCAGACTCAGGGGCCATGGAGGGCGGGGCCGACTGGAAGGCCAGGTGGTCCTTTAAGCCCAGAGACTCCAGCCATCCCAAGCTCAACAGAGAGGCTTCTGCAATTTTTCAAGTCTGGTATCATAAGGCTGAATCCAACACAGAAGTTCTCCTGGCATAGTGAAAATACCGAGACAAGGGAAGGGAACACAAACAAAAGAAATGGAGGAAAACAAACTACTGGATATAGAGTTCAAAATCCCGCTTATAAACTTTTTCAAGAATATGCTAGAAAAGTTGGATAAAGTTAGCGAGAGCCAAGAGGAGGTGAAAAAGAACCAACTGGAGATGAAAAAGAACCAACTAGAGATGGAAAAGGACCAACTAGAAATTAAACATACACTGACTGAAATAAAAAATATTATACAGAAACCTAACAGCAGACTAGAGGAAGGCAAAAATCAAGTAAAAAATTTGAAATATAAAGAATCAGAAAACACTCAACTGGAAAAGCAAGAAGAGAAAAGAATAAAAAAATTCGAAGATAATGTAAGGAGCTTCTGGGACAGCTTCAAGCGTACCAACATCAGAATTGTGGGGGTGCCGAGGAAGAGAAAGAGCAAGATACTGAAAACCTATTTAAAGAAATAATGACTGAAAACTTCCCACATCTGGTAAAAGAAATAGACTTACAAGTCCAGGAAGCACACAGAACCCCATATAAAAGGAATCCAAAGAGGACCACACCAAGACACATCATAATTAAAATACCAAGAGCAAAAGACAAAGAGAGAATATTGAAAGCAGCAAGAGAAAAACAGTTCATTACCTACAAGGGAGCACCCATACTACTGTCAGCCAATTTCTCAACAGAAACGATGCAGGCCAGACGGGAGTGGCAAGAAATATTCAACGTGATGAACAGCAAGAACCTACAACCGAGAATACTCTATCCAGCAAAGCTGTCATTCAGAATTGAAGGACAGATAAAGAGCTTCACAGAGAAGAAAAAGCTAAAGGAGTTCATCAACTCCAAACCAGTATTATATGAAATGCTGAAAGGTACTCTTTTAGAAGAGGAAGAAGAAAAAGGTAAAAGACAAAAAATTATGAACAACAAATACATATCTGTCAACAAGTGAATCTAAAAATTTGATCAACAGAATAAACTGGTGAATATAATAGAATCAGGAGCACAGAAAGGGAGTGGACTGATAATTCTCAGGGGGAAAAGGGTGAGTGGTGTACAGGGAGAGACTGGATAAAAATCATACACCTATGGATGAGGTCAATGGGAGGGAGATAAGGGTAGAGGGAAAGGTGGGAGCTGGGTGGAGGGGAGCTATGGAGGGGAAAAAAGATAAACAAATGTAATTATCTGAATAATAAAGATTTAATTAAAAAAATGAAGTGATAAAGACATCTTCCTCTGATGATCATTACATTTTCTCTTACTACATCAACTTCTTTATTTTTATTTTATTTTTTAAAAATATATTTTATTGATTTTTCACAGAGAGGAAGGAAGAGGGATAGAGAGTTAGAAACATCAATGAGAGAGAGATATCGATCAGCCGCCTCCTGCATGCCCCCTACTGAGGATGTGCCCGCAACCAAGGTACATGCCCTTGACCGGAATCGAACCTGGGGACCTTTCAGTCCGCAGGCTGACACTCTATCCACTGAGCCAAACCGGGTTCGGCTTTATTTTTATTTTTATTGTTTAAAGTATTACATATAGTAGTACATATATCTCCTTTTTTTTCACCATTGACCTTGCCCCAGTCTCCCCTACCCCTGTTCCACGCCCTCATCCCATCCCTCCAGTGTCTTGTGTCCATTGGTGTGCTTATATGCATGCATACAAGTGCTCTGGTTGATCTCTTTCCTCCCTCCCCAACACTCTTGAGCCTTCCCGCTGTAAGTTGACAGTCTATTCAGTGCTTTACTGCCTCTGTGTCTATCTTTTTGTTCATGAGGTTATAATGTTCTGTATTTTCCACAAATGAGTGAGATCATGTGGTATTTTTCTTTCATTGCCTGACTTATTTCACTTAACATAATGCTCTCCAGGTCCATCCATGCTGCTGCAAATGGTAAGAGTTCCTTCTTTTTAATAGCAGCATGGTATTCCATTGTTTAGATGTACCATAGTTTTCTAATCCACTCATCTGCTCGACGACTCATATCTCAAAAATCTCGTATGTTAAGGCACTCATATCTCGAGGTACCACTGTATTGGTGTATAGATTTCTTGGCATTAATTTTGTATCCTGCTACCTCGCCGAATTCATTTATTAAGTCTAATAGTTTTTTTATGAAGTTCTTCAGGTTTTCTATGTACAATAATGTTATCTGCCAATAGGGACAGCTTTACTTCTTCTTTTCCAATTTGGATGTCTTTTATTTCTTCTTCTTGTCTAATTGCAATGGCTAATACTTCCAGTACTATCTTGAACAGAAGTTGTGAGAGTGGGCATCCCTGTCTTGTTCCTGTTCTTAGGGGAAATGGTTTTAGTTTTTGCCCAGTGAGTATGATGTTAGCTGTGGGTTTATCATATATGGTTTTTATTATGTTCAGGTATGATTCTTCTATTCCCACCTTGTTGAGTTTTTATCAAGAAAGAGTGTTGGATTTTGTCAAATGCTTTTTCTGCATCAATTGATATGACTATGTGATTTTTATCTCTCAATTTGTTTATGTGATGTATCATGTTCATTGATTTGTGTATATTGTACCATCCTTGCATTCCTGGGATAAATCCTACTTGGTCATGATGTATGATCTTTCTGCTGTACTGTTGGATCTGATTTGCTAGAATTTTGTTGAGGATTTTGGCATCTATGTTCATGAGGGATATTGGCCTATAATTCTCTTTCATTGTGTTGTCTTTATCTGGTTTTGGTATCAGGATGCTGCTGACTTCATAGAAGTTGCTTGGAATGTTCCTTTTTCTTGAATTTTTTGGAATAGTGTGAGGAGGCTAGGTTTTACTTCTTCCTTGAATATTTGGTAAAACTTCGCTGTGAAGCCATCTGGCCCCAGGCTTTTGTTTGTTATAATATATTTTGTTTTAAAATATATTTTTAAAATATATTTTAATTGATTTTCTACAGAGAGGAAGGGAGAGGGTCAGAGAGCCAGAAACATTGATGAGAGAGAAACATCAATCAGCTGCCTCCTGCACACACCCCACACACTGGATGTGCCCACAACTAAGGTACATGCCATTGATCGGAATCAAACCTGGGACCCTTCAGTCCACAGGCCAATGATCTATCCACTGAGCCTAATTGGTTTCGGCTGCCGGAAATTTGTGATGACTTTTCAATTTCTTCCATAGTTATGGCCTATTGAGATGTTTAGATTCTTCCTGATTGAGTTTTGGAAGGTTATATTTTTCTAGGAATATGTCCATTTCTTCCAGGTTGTCCAGTTTGTTGGAATAGATTGTTCATAGTTTTTTTTTTTTTTTTAACAATCCTTTGTATTTCTGTGAGGTCTGTTGTTATTTCTCCTCTTTCATTTCTGATTTTGTTTACTTGGGTCCTCTCTTTTTGCTTTTGGTGAGCCTGGCTAGCGGTTCATCAATCTTGTTTATCCTTTCAAAGAACCAGCTCTTGGTTTTGTTGATCTTTTGTATTGTTTCTTTGGTCTCTGTTATTTATCTTCACTCTGATCTTTATTATTTTCTTCCTTCTGCTTACACTGGGCTTTTCTTATTGCTCTCTTTCTAACCCTTTGAGTTGTAGGATTACATAATTTATTACCATTGCTTTTTTGTTTTTTTGCAGTAGTCTTGTAGAGCTATGAACTCTCCTCTCAAGACTGCTTTCACTGTGTCCCATAGATTTTGTATTGTTGTGCTTTCATTGTCATTTGTTGCCATGATGTTTTTTATTTCTTTGATCTCTCTGGTAACCCAGTCATTGTTTAATTGCATGCTATTTAGTCTCCATGTGTTTGATTTTTTTGGATTGTTTTTATTATAGCTGATTTCCAGTTTTATGCCACTGTGATCTGAGAAGATGCTTGATATGCTTTCTATCTTCTTGAATTTGAAGAGATTGCCTGTGACCCAATATATGGTCTATCTTTGAAAGTGATCCATATGCACTTGAGAAGAATGTATATTCTGTGGCTTTGGGGTGAAATGTTCTGAAGATGTCAATTAATTACATTTGGTCTAGTGAGTCATTTAGGATTTATATTTCTTTGCTGATTTTTTGTTTAGAGGATTTATCCAATGGTGATAGTGGGGTATGAAAGTGTTCTACTATGATTGAATTGCTGTCAATCTCTCCTTTGATAACTTCCAGGAGTATTATTTTTTAATGTATTTGTGTGCTCCTGTATCAGGTACAGAGTTATTTCTTCTTGTTGAATTGTTCCATTTAATATTATGAAGTGGTCTTCCTTATGTCTTGTTATGTCTTTCACTTTTAGATCTAATTTGTCAGATATAAGTATTGGCTATCTCAGCTTTTCCTTCATTTCCATTCACCTTAAAAAACATTTTTCATCCCTTCATCCTCAGTCTGTGTGCGTCTTTTTTTCTGAGGTGGGTCTGCTGTAGACAGCAGATATATGGGTTATATTTTCTTACCTAATCAGTTACCCTATGTCTTTTGATTGGGGCATTTAATCCGTTTACATTTAAAGTATTTTATTATTCATAGGTATTTGTCTGTGACCATTTTTATTCTTTACCCTACTGTTCTTCCTTCACTTTCTATTTTTTCTTTTTACAGCAGACCCTTTAGCATTTCTTGCATTGCTGGTTTGGTGGTAATAAACTCCGTTAGTCCTTTTTTGTCTGTGAAGCTCCTGATTTCACCCTCAGTTTTGATTGATAGCCTTGCTGGTACAGTATTCTTGGATTGAGACCCTTCCTTTGCATAACTTTGTATATTTCATTCCATTCCCTCCTGGCCTGATGTGTTTCTGTTGAGAAATCAGTTGCTAGTCTGATGGGGGTAACTTTCTGTCTCTTTCTGGCTCCTCTTAAGATTCTTATTTTGTCATTAGTGTTTGCCAATTTAATTATAATGTGTCTTGGTGTCCGTCTTTTAGGGTTCATTTTGCTTGGGACTCTGTGAGCTTCTTGGATTTGTGTGGTGTTTTCTTCCCTATATCAGGGAAGTTTTCTGACATTATTTCTTCAAACAGGTTTTCTATTTTTTGTTCAGTTTCCTTTTCTTTTGGCACCACTATTATGTGGATATTGTTTTGTTTCATGTTGTCCCAAAGTTCTCTTAGGTTCTCCTCCTGCTTTTTAATATTTTTTCTAAAGCTGCTCTACTTGGGTATCTTTTTTACCTTGTTTTCTAGCTCAGTGATGTGGTCCTCTGCTTCTTCTAGTCTACTCTTGATGCTTTCTATTGAGTTCTTTACAGCAGCGAAGTCATTTTTCATTTCTTTTTGGTTCTTCTTAATTTTCTCTTGGTTCTTACTCATATTGTCAAATTTGTCTTCCGTTCTTTTCAGCCACCTTATGACCATTTCTCTGAAATCCTTCTCTGGCAGGTTGCTTGTCTCCATTTTGTTTACTTCCTTTTCTGGTGATGCCTGCTTTTCTTCTATATGCGGGCTGCTTCTTTGTCTCCCCAATTACTCTCTTCTCTGGGTGTCTGGTTATGTAGTTTTCTCTCTCCTGCATTGATTTAAAGGCACAAAATACAACACAACCAGTTACAACACAAAGCACTAAACAGAAATGTATTCACTATATTAATAACTCCAAATAAAGATGACCACCAGAGAAAGGCAAATTAAGAGACAGTAGAGAAAGGAGAAGAGGAAAAATGAAGGAGTGCAAAAATGAAATTGGGAAAAGGAAAAAAAAAATAAGAGAGGAAAGAGAAAATAAGAAAGAAGAGGGGAAAAAAAACTATATATATGGGTAGAAAACTCTAATGGAACAGTCACTAATCCCAACACATGCCAGCAACAAGTACATGGAGATGAATGCAAACTACTTACAATAACTCATATAAAGTGAGTGAGGGAAAACAGAAGCAAAAAACAAACAAAAACAAAACAATAAAACAAGAAGAAAAAGCAAAACAATATCATAATCAAGCATACAAAATCAATATTATCAACAATCAAGCAAACAACAACAAAAGGACAGAGAGAAAAATAAATTTTTTAAATAGTGATGAAAGGGAAGAGACAGGTGTGTATGTATTTGGAGCAGGGTATTGGAAATTAGATATATAAGTAGGGTGAAATTTTAACGGGGTAAAAAGAAGGAATAGGGAAAAATCTAAAGCAAGAATGGGATAAGAGAAATAAGACAACTAAAGAAAAGTGAAGGAGAGAGTTATGGCATAAAGGTAAAGTTGAGATAGAGTAAAATGATGCTAAAGGAAAGATGAAAATGGAGTGTAGAACACTAATCCCAAAGTAAAATAAAATGACATTTTTTTTAACAAAAAGGTAAAATAGTAGTACTAATAATACTGATTGAAAATAAAAATGTAATAATTAAAAAGGTAAAATCAACTGAGGTAAAAAGAAAAAAATTAGTTTCTTAAGTAAAAGATGAAAAAAAATAAAATAAAATGTGCAGTAGTGAAGGCCATTCATTTCCTCTACTGTTCTGTTTTCTAGTCAGGACAGTATTGAAGTTCCCTGCGTTCCACTGCCCTTCAGTGTTGTAAGCCAGTCCTGACTTTTAAGCAGCCTGTAGATCTTTATTTCTTCTATTTCTTTATTTGTGTTTACACAAGAGTCAATTTGTGATTCAACCCCTGGACCGACCTTCAGGTCTGTAGGTCCTCTCTAGCCAGTGCTTAGATCCTGCTTTCCTGTGGCACTCAGTACTGGTTTGTGGGAGTGGATTGCCCCAGAGCTGGTTCTCTGATGGTTATTCCCCACTCTAATCCTCAAGTTCCAGAAAAACAACTTTCCCCTGTAGTCTCTTAGAGTGACCCCAATTGGGTGATCCTATTTATTGAGTTTATTAATTAGAAGCAAGGATTTAAAGAGGGGAAAAAAAAAAGAACCAGAGTAAGTGTGCAAACTCCAGGTCCATGCACAAGTCTGTGCAGTCTTTTTTCTTCTTGGGTCTAATCAGTCGGCACACTTTAAAGTTTTTAGGCTGTCCTTTTGCACCCAGATCAAAATGGGTTTCTTTTCAGATTTCCCTTCTGTTAGCAGTTCTGCAGACCTCCTTCCACATTCATGGATCATGCCAGCCCCAACAGCCATGGATTTTTCTTCCCCCGGTCCTTCAACTCCCGTGTATGCATTTCTCTCTCCTGTAGGAACCACAGACCTCATCTTATCCCAGGTGAAATCTGACCTTTTCGTGAGGGAGTGTAGAGCTCCTCTGAATCCACGTGCTTGCAGCACTTGAGGACCGGTGTTCTCGGTTTGCAGCTGTTTGGTGGGTGCTGTAATTGTAGATTCCCCAGGCTTTTCAGGCATCTGATAATATCCACTCTCCCCTTCAAAATGACACGGTCTCCGCTACATCCACATTTTTAAAACTAAGTTAAATAAAAATAAACATTGAGAATAGGGTGGAGATATATATATCTATCTTACATGTGATATATATGCAAATATATAGGGTATGTATATGTGTATATATGCATACATAGGATATATGTTATATATATATATATATATATATATATATATATATACATACACACACACACACATACATATTGCAATACAACAAACCAGAGATGTGCATGTTATTACACTTTTCTTTATCTTAATGTCTATTAAAAAGAGGATGGACATTCAGCAGCAGCTGTGACCAAATGATTATCTATTTAATATAAGTAAAGAATGTAGAGAAGGAGGCATACTTCAACAGAAAATTCCCAACACGGAACATGTGCCCCTGGGATGCACTGGATCAGGAAAAGCAAGTTGATCTCTGATGTTAGAATGATAGAGACAACTCATGCCCTAGGTGTATAACTGGATCTAACCCTTAACTTAAAAAGAATTAAAGGCACTTACTTTTCAAACCCTGACATTCAGAAATTCAAAATTGAAAATAAAACTGTTTCTAAAGGATATGACAGACCTAGTAGTATTCAAAAAAATTCCAATAGGCAATTACTTCTCTTTACTAGTCAAGCATTTCCAAGATTGTTCCTAAGACACATGTTTGTTTTATATGTACACTAGAGGCCCGGTGCACAAAATTAGTGCACTGGGGGGTATCCCTCAGCCTGGCCTGTGCCCTCTGCAGTCCAGGATCTTTCTCTCCTTACCGCCTGCCTGCTTGCTGCTCCTTACTGCTTGGCTTGCTGTGTCAGCCCCCTGGTTGGGAGGGACCACTGGAAAGCTCCAGAGCATGTCTGTCTTGCCCAGTCCCGATCTGCTGGACCCCAACAGCAAGCTAACTGACTGGTAAAAACATCTGTTCCCTGGTGGTCAGTGCACCTCATAGCAACTGGTTGACCAGTTGACTGCCCCCTAGTGCTCAGTGCACCTCATAGAGACTTGTCAACCAGTCGACTGCCTGCCCCCCAGTGGTCAGTGCACATCATAGAGAGCAGTTGAGTGGCCTTAGCATATCATTAGCATATTAGGCTTTTATTATACAGGATATAATAAAATATGTTTATGTGTGGATATGTATCTGTTTATGTGTGTATGACTATTTGGTATTGTTAAAACTATTATATCTTGACAGGGCTCTATTTTAAAGTATAATGATTTGCAGATGGCAGCACATTTATCTTATTTTCTTTTTTTTTTAAATATATTTTTTATTGCCGAAACCAGTGTGGCTCAGTGGATAGAATGTCCACCTGGGGACTGAAAGGTCCGGGTTCAATTCTGGTCAAGGGCATGACGTTGGTTGCGGGCACATCCCCAGTAGGGGGCGTGCAGGAGGCAGCTGATCGATGTCTCTCATTGATGTTTCTAACTTTCTATAATAAATCAATAAAAAATATTTTTTAAATACTTTTTTATTGATTTATTACAGAGAGGAAGGGCGAGGGATAGAGAGAAACATTGAGGAGAGAGAAACATCAATCAACTTCCTCCTGCACGCCCCCCACTGGGAATGTGCCCGCAACCAAGGTACATGTTCTTGACTGGGATTGAACCCGGGACCCTTCAGTCCACAGGGCTAACGCTTTATCCACTGAGCCAAACTGGTTTTGGCATTTTATCTTATTTTTGTTATAATGTTTATTATAGGAAATATGAAAACTTAATCAGATTAAAAATATCAGGCTATAAATTATCATGTCTATAGATTTTATTGAAGTGAAAGCAAAGAAAATATTTATATTTGTTTTGTTAAATTATTAAATCAATATTCTTCAAAATTTAATTGATTTTTTTGGGGGGAGTTATTCATATTTCTAAGTAGGTATCTGTTTCTTATCTATAATCAGAGGAAACCATATTCAATATAATCTGTGGAACTTTTAAGATTGTGTTGATATTTTTCTGCCTCAACATATGTACCTTCATCTATCTATAAAACCCCTAATGGTTTTATTATCATACTAGAGGTCCAGTGCATAAAATTAGTGCACTCAGGGTGGGCGGGGAGGGGGCGGTCCCTCAGCTGAGCCTGTGCCCTCTCGCAGTCCAGCAGTTGGACATCCTTAGTGCTGCCACGGAGGCGGAAGGGCTCCTGCCTCTGCCACTGCACTCACCAGCCATGAGCCCAGTTTCTGGCTGAGGGGCACTTCCCAGGTGGGAGCACACTGACCACCAGGCGGCAGCTCCTGCATTGAGCGTCTGCCCCCGTGGTTATCCTGTTGTTTGGTTGATTTGCATATTAGGCTTTTATTATATAGGATTAATTTAAAATTTTGAAAATACTTAACATAAAAGTAAAAGAGAAAAAAGTTATTGGAAATATATGACAGTTTTTCAGCTGTAATAAGTTCTTGTTCACTGGAAAAACAACCTGGGATTTACGATACAAGGTCATGCCTGGAAGCAAAGATTAAATATTGCAGTACCATTAAAGTCTACAATAACTGTTCTCTTCCACCTTTATTTAAAGGTTATATGATTGACACATTTTATTAGCCAGTTCTAGTTTTGTCATAGCAAGTGCTAAATTAATTTATATATAATTCAGTGAACTTGTTGTGTTTTTATTGCTGTCTCCCCAAATACCCTCCACAAGCAATACTAAAATTCCCCCCAGACAGAGCACTGCCGTTCAAATTTTAATTCTTCCCTTGTTCAATAGTTTTTATAATAGCATATCCAGAGGGTAAGCTTCTTTTCAACGGGTGCTATTTTGTCAATGATTGACTACTTCATGAAGTAGTCAAATTGCAATGTGCATGAAATGAAACATTTACCATATATTCTGATAAAAGGCATTATGATTTGTTGTGTTCTATAATATTTTAATATTTTAAAAGTGGGTTGGTACAGTTTCCTACTGACATCATTTACTATGAGAAACCAATTTTCTATTAAAATAATCAAATTTCTACATCATTTATCCAATTTCAGATGAAACCTTATTTCTTTACCATCTACTTCATGTACTTGCAATAGAATCTGCAGGATTATATAGAAAGGTAGAAGACATACAGGGAGAGATTGCCTTTAGTCCACCAATGCTTGAAGGAAGAGATAAATAAAGGAGAGACTGTGGTTCAGACCTAAAGCTAAAGCAGGAACTTTAATGTAATAACAGGGAAAGAAAACTTAATGGGGAAGGAAAACTCTCCCCAATATGACTATGTGATTTTCCAAGTAGGCAAAAATTGACCTTAGTCCTTCACTTAGACACTGTTTTACAACAGCAGCTACACATCTAAAGTTTTAAAAATATATTTCCTCCCATTCTAAGTTAAATCATAAATTCTCAAGCCTATGTATCCTGGGTGCTGTCACATTTTGTATATGGTTCTAAATATAAATTTGCAATTCAGTATAATCATCTCATGCTTTTAAAATATTTTAAAACATAAATCTAGTGGATATTAAGTAGATGTATTACAGGTATTGTTTTCAAAACAAAACTATGTGCAACTCAATCCTCAAAAATCCAATGTGTAAATGATAAATAAAGGGATATACTGAAGCTCATAGATATTAAGCCACATAGCTGTGTTAATATGCAAAACCAGAATAGACACCCCAGCCTGGCTGATGCAACACATTGTGTTTCTTTCAAAAGACTCCACTCATATTCAAATAAGCTTCTTCCATTTTCAAGGTAAGTGTCACCACAGAGAGGAGTAAGATGAATTTTACCTTTTCAAATTTAGAACTTAATACTTTATGTATAATTTGTATGGTATCAGCTGGGCCCACTAACCAAGATTCAATTGATGAACTTTAAGCAATGAATTAGAAAAATAATTTCAAGTTTAATGCTCATTACATAAAAAAAATTCAACACAATAAAATATTGCATTCACCATGATGTGCAGCTCCATGCTCAGTCGTTACTTTAACACTCTTAATTAATCAGTTATTGTGGCAAAAAAAAAAAAAAAGAGAGAGAGAGAAAGAAAACCACGAAGTACTGCATATGTATTCTTTATGTTCTATAGTAAGGTATATAAGAAATTTAACTACATCCAGTAGGAAAGCCAATGCCTAGATTTTAGGACTTTTGACCTCTAAAATATAAAATACATTTTGTGTTTAAACCATTAAATTTATGGTAATTTGTTACAGCAGCAATAAGAAATGAATGCAAAATCTATAAAAATACTTACAGACCCATCACTAAAAACCTTGTGCCTCCAAAGTTATGGGAGCAATGAAAGTCTGAAGGACATGGGAAGAGAGAAATTACCAGAACCTACAGGGAATGAGTTTGTATAGTGTCAGCCATCTTGAAAAAAAAGTAGTGACCTTCTCTGGAGAGATGAAGGCACATAAAGGTGACTTTGCAAATTGAGAGATGGTAGAATAAATATGCTACCAATGTCATTCTCCTTCTGTATTTGATCCCCTACTAGGTCTCCTGTAGGATGACTAACTGGAACCAAGAGGACAGGGGAACTTGCTGATTGGGATGGACTGCTAAATGCCTGGTAGAGAAGAGAGGAGAGATGCCTGGCATCTCTCCCTCTGGCATTTCTGCATGCTCCCAATGTGCAGAATGTGCCGAACATGGATTTATTACTGATGGGTCTGTAAGTATTTATTACTTCCAACATGTCCATGCATGTATCAACAAGAACATTTTTTTTTTACCTTGTTCTTGAACTATTTCATTATTTTTATTAGAAAAGAAAGAAAAAACTATTGAGAATCTAAGGAAATATTCTCTGGAATTTTCCTAAATAGAATGAAGAAACTAAAATAATAACAACAGAGTTACCATTGAAAAATACAAGTAGAACTTAGATTTCCTAATAACTATGCTAGCACTATACACAAACAACATATATACCTTCAACTACCCATGATTTAGACACTGTTCTATCATAATTTCTTCAAGAGGGATTCAAATATTTAAGTAATTTGTAGTTACTTAAATAGTACATGGAATAGCTGGAAAAACAGCACTTGCTCATTAGCAACACTGTCTTCCTCTATGCACAGAGATACAATTTCTCTACTATTCCAATTAAAATATGAAATATGAACAAGTATACCCATAGACTGCTCAACAGTATTTCACAGATATGTTTACATTACTTTATTAAAGAGTGAGAATTTTCAAATATCATAGGAGAGTGTTAAAGCAGATACTTATGAACTGTGTATGCATAAAATCATGGAGAATACCCAGGAATATACATTGAACTATAATGAAACTGAAAAATCATCTCTATATATAAAAGTCTAAGAGACTGGTGGACCACTTGACTGGTCAACTGGTAGCTATGATGCGTACTGACCACCAGGGGGCAGATGCTCAATGTAGGAGCTGCCCCCTGCTGGTCAGTGTGCTCCCACAGAGGGAACGCCACTCAGTTGACCAATGGGTGCCAGACGCTGGGTTCATGGCTGGCGAGTGCAGTAGTGGTGCAGTGCCTGGTCTGGGCTCAGGCTCCTCCCTGGCTGCCTGCTGCTTAGTGCAGTACTATATCCCCCGAGGGGTTGCAGATTGTGAGAGGGCACAGGCCAGGCCGAGGTATCCCACTGGTGTATGAATTCATGCACCAGGCCTCTAGTGTTCTTATAAAGAACATGCCTTATGCTTTAGTGACTCAGGTTTTCTTCCAGTGAAAGTTTTCTAATTCTTTTTTAAAAAAAATATATTTTATTGATTTTTCATAGAGAGAAAGGAAGAAGGATAGAGATAAACATCGATCAGCTGCCTCCTGCACGCCCCTACTGGGGATATGCCTGCAATCAAGGTGCATGCCCTTGACCGGAATAGAACCTGGGACCTTTCAGTCCACAGGACGATGCTCTATCCACTGAGCCAAACCGGTTTCGGCAGTTTTCTAACTCTTTTAGCACTTGTACTCCATGTCATTGTAGTACTTGCTTTATTTCACTCTTTGTCCAGAAAGAGTGCTTCATGGGGCATATTCTCTTAAACTATTTATTTTATTTTATTAAAAAATATATTTTATTGATTTTTTACAGAGAGGAAGGGAGAGAGATAGAAAGTCAGAAACATCGATGAGAGAGAGACATCGATCAGCCGCCTCCTGCATGCCCCACAGTGGAGATGTGCCCGCAAGCAAGGTACATGCCCCCAACCGGAATCGAACCTGGGACCTTTCAGTCCGTAAGCCGACGCTCTATCCACTGAGCCAAACCAGTCTTGGCTTAAACTACTTAATCAATTTGGAATTATCTTTTTTGGAAAATAATTTTGAGATAATTGGAGATGTGAATGGTTGTTTCCAAAGCTCTGCTCTTAGTCTTACTGTTTTTCTTTTCCAGGGAAAAATAACCAAATCTCTGTGCATAAGATTTTTAATCTATATGCAGTGCAGGAGAAGTCAAATATGTAAGCAGGTTCATCCTAGCTATTAGTGAAGGGCATAGGAAATGTCTGGAGCTAACAAAGGCTACTGTGTACTGGCTGTCCCTTGAACTCACAAATTAATCACATTTGACAACTGACTACAAAATATAGATTACTTGGCAGATAGCAGCACCTTTTGTTTCACATATTTCCCTTCATCTTTTTGAAGTACATGTTTATTCTTTATTTCATGAGCTTGGTATTTTATATATACTCAATGAATCTAAGCAACTTGTACAAAGTTGTTTTAAATATTTGGTACTTACATTTCCATTTAATTATCTGATAAGTTAGCAAGTGAGTTGAACAACAGTGAAGGATATATGGTGTCAAGGACACTTATTTTGTTTGCAAATGAACACAGTGCATCTTTCTGAATGTTGATGTTTATATAGTCACACTTTTGCAGAAGGATAAGTAAGGAATATGGTATGTCCCTCTGCCATAATCAACAGTATTTTACATCATTCCAGAATGTAACCAATATATTAATTAATTGCAATGGAACAAAATAATTTTCAGTCAGAAATTTTTTTCAACATGTAATCAATACTATATGTTCCACTTAAGATCAAACCTCCATGCTTTTAAAAAAAATATATTTTTACTGATATCCAAGAGGGAGAGATAGAAACATCAATGATGATAGAGAATCATTGATGGGCTGCCTCCCGCATGCCCTACACTGGGGATCGAGCCGACAACCCAGGCACATGCCTTGACTGGGAATCGATCTGTGACTTCCTGGCTCATAGGTCGATGCTCAACCACTAAAGTCATTCCAACTGGGCAATCCTCCATGCTTGTGTTCCCCAAGTGCTATATTGTAAAAATATCTAAGTTGAACAGCAATGTAGGACATTATTACATTGTAGATGTGCAGAGTATTAGAATTGTTTGAAATAAATGAATCAAGTGAGTGCTTAAGTTATGAAATTTTAAACAATAAGGTAATATTTATATAACAAGCAGGATTATAGGAATAGTCAAGAAAAGGGATACTCGCTTTATAATACCTGTAATATTTTATTGGTATTTGCTTATCGAGGTTGCAGGAGTGCTATGTGCGGGAACATATAGTATTATTATTTCCCCACTCTGAAGTAGGAAACGGTTTTAGGTATGCAAATATAAATGGAAAGACTAGTGAAGCACTTCTGGCTATAGTTGTTCTTCTTTGTCTTATGAATAATCAATAGGAAACCAGAATCTAAGTTTGGTAATTACTCTCTAAACTTTTATTTTGATGTATACTGGACTATTCCAAATACTAATGCTACTTACAGCAATGACTAATTTTAATCAGTCATTTTATGGAAGTGTTGATAAAAAAAAAGAGATGATTTCTAAAAATCTCAGAGTGAAGTAGTTCTTTAAATAGAACATTGCATAAACAGCAAAGTCAGGAACTATTCTGGGTCTAAGGGCAAAATCAGCAAAATAGAACACCGTAAATAGTGTAGTGTTCATAATTGTAGCCGATATGACACACATACAAGGCTCAAATACATAGAGCTATATTTTAAAGTCTTCTGCAAAGACTATTTTACTTTAAGCCATTAGATGGAAAAATATAGCAATATACCTATCATCTATCTATCTACCTATCTATCATCTATAAGGTGGAAATAATTTTATCATCAACACAAAGGAATAAATATACTTAAAAATTCCTTAATAATATGGAAGTGGAAGGCTTTATCTAAAATATAAGAGTGGCTCATCTTCTCTTTAATTCAGTTGCCAAAAAAAAAAGTCATTTATCGTAATACATTATTCAGAAGCCTAGGTAAAACTGTAGCGTGGTGTACAAAGTTGTGTCTATCAAGCAATAGCCATTTAAAAAAAATTTTTCACCCGAGGATTTTTTAAATTGATTAAAATCAATTTAAGAGAGAGAAGAGAGAAGTATTTATGTGATAGAGAAACGTATTGGTTGCCTCCTCTACATGCCCCCACTGAGGATCAAACGTACAATTTAGGCATGTGCTCTGACTGGTAATCAAAACCTGCTACCTTTTGGATATGGGATGATGCTACAATCAACTGAGAGTCACCAGGCCAGGGCAGCAACTGCCATTTTTATTATTTATATCTATGATCGGTCCACCAGGGGATGTGCGCATTTGCTTAAGTAATGAAACTACATTGGTACAGTAGTCGCAATTAGAGTTACCACCTGGTTAAACCAACAGTAATCTACTTTATTTTCTTAAGAACCATCTGTCTTCTGCACAGGCCAAGTAGAATGGGGATGTGGTGGGAATCACATCTATAGCCTTCAATTTCTTTTCTTTCTTTCTTTTTTAAAAAATATATTCTATTGATTTTTTACAGAGAGAAAGGGAGAGGAATAGAGAGTTAGAAGCATCGATGAGAGAGAAACATCAGTCAGCTGCCTCCTGCATGCCCCCTACTGGGGATGTGCCCACAACCAAGGTACATGTCCTTGACCATAATCGAATCTGGGACCTTTTAGTCCACTGGCTGATGCTCTATCCACTGAGCCAAACCGGTTTTGGCTAGCCTTCAATTTCTTGATGGTGGCACAAATATCAGCAATCTTTCCAGGACTGTGATATTGCCTTAGGTTAATATTTGTCTAGGTAAAGGAAACACTACTGGTATTGGCTTCCATTTGACTTTTGCTATGATAATAGCCCTTACTTTACAAATCAGGGTGTCTTTGTGGGGATTCTGCTAGTTACTATGTCTATCCAATATGGCCTAATAACCACAAGATGGGTTTTGAGAACTATTGGACCCACTGTAAAAGAGAACTGAGCTAAAACTCTATTGGTCATCTGACCTCCACAGCCCCTTTTCTGACTGGTCTTCTGAAATTAGTTTTAGTTCAAAGCCAGTGTCCAGAAGTCCTCAAAAATTTTTATTACTTCCTTTTCTTTTCTTTCTTTTATTTTAAAATTAAATCTTTATTATCCAGATTATTACATTTGTTTCTCTTTTTTCCCCTCCATAGCTTCCTTCCACCCAGCTCCTACCCTTCTCTCTACCCTTCCCTCCCTCCCGTTGACCTCATCCATAGGTATGATTTTTGTCCAGTCTCTCCCTGTATATCCCTCACCCCTTTCCCCCTGAGAATTATCAGTCCACTCCTTTTCTGTGCTCCTAATTCTATTATATTCACCAGTTTATTCTGTTGATCAAATTTTTAGATTCACTTGTTGATAGATATGTATTTGTTGTTCATAATTTTTTGTCTTTTACCTTTTTCTTCTTCCTCTTCTAAAAGAGTACCTTTCAGCATTTCATATAATACTGGTTTGGATTTGATGAACTCCTTTAGCTTTTTCTTCTCTGTGAAGCTCTTTATCTGTCCTTCAATTCTGAATGACAGCTTTGCTGGATAGAGTATTCTAGGTTGTAGGTTCTTGCTGTTCATCACGTTGAATATTTCTTGCCACTCCCGTCTGGCCTGCATCGTTTCTGTTGAGAAATTGGCTGACAGTCGTATGGGTGCTCCCTTGTAGATAATGAACTGTTTTTCTCTTGCTGCTTTCAATATTCTCTCTTTGTCTTTTGCTCTTGGTATTTTAATTATGATGTGTCTTGGTGTGGTCTTCTTTGGATTCCTTTTATATGGGGTTCTGTGTGCTTCCTGGACTTGTAAGTCTATTTCTTTTACCAGATGTGGGAAGTTTTCAGTCATTATTTCTTTAAATAGGTTTTCAGTATCTTGCTCTCTCTCTTCCTCTGGTACCCCCACAATTCTGATGTTGGTACGCTTGAAGCTGTCCCAGAGGCTCCTTACATTATCTTCGAATTTTTTTATTCTTTTCTCTTCTTGCTTTTCCAGTTGAGTGTTTTCTGATTCTTTATATTTCAAATTTTTGACTTGATTTTTGCCTTCCTCTAGTCTGCTGTTAGGTCTCTGTATATTTTTTATTTCAGTCAGTGTATGTTTAATTTCTAGTTGGTCCTTTTCCATCTCTAGTTGGATCTTTTCCATCTCTAGTTGGTTCTTTTTCTTCTCCTCTTGGGTCTCACTAACTTTATCCAACTTTTCTAGGATATTCTTGAAAAACCTTTTAAGCATGGTTTTGAACTCTATATCCAGTCGTTTGTTTTCCTCCATTTGTTTTGTTTGTGATCCCTTCCCTCGTCTCGGCATTTTCACTATGCCGGGAGAACTTTTGGTGTTGGATTCAGCCTTATGATATCAGACTTGCAAAACTGCAAAACCTTCTCTGTTGAGCTCAGTGCTTAAGGGACCACCTTGCCTTTCAGTCAGCCCCGCACTCCATGACCCCTGAGTCTCAAGTGACTGGGTAATTGCTGGATCAGTCCCTGTGCACGTGCATGTGCGCCCTCACAGTGCCTCTAGACTGCTGCCCCTCTGGCTCCCCTGAGCTCCGAGACCATATGAGTCTGGGTCCTCAGGGTTTCACCTGAAACTTGGGTTTAGTGTAGCGCAGTTGGGAGGGTCTGTCTCCTGCCCACCAGTGAAAGCCAGCGGCACAATCAGCAGTCAGTCCTCTGCGCACAGTGCCGTGCGCGCCACCAGACTTCTGATCTTTTGCAACTCCCCTAAATTTCCTTGCACTTTTCCCTTTTCACAGTCCAAACTCCCCCCATATGAGTTACGGCTAGATCTTGGGTTTAGTGTCCTAGGATAAGGGGTTCAATGCCATTGAGAGTCTCTGTCTCCCTCCCGCCAGAGAAAGCCAGCCAGGTTCTCCAGCACCCGCTCTCTCCATGCATGCGTCTCTGTACCTCAGCTTTTTGCAGCTCCTCTGGGTCTCTGTGAGCCCCTCTCTTTCCTTCTAGTTATAGACTTTCCACTCAGCCAGCTTTCCTGTGGTTTTGGATGATGTTTGTTCTGTCTTTTAGTTGTAGTTTTGAAATTGTTGTGCGAAACAGCAGTGTAGGTGTTCACCTATGCAGCCATATTGCATTCTCTCTCACTTCCTTTTCTTTAATGCACAGTTACTCTGGTGGAAGACCATATGTCTGTCCCTTTGAAGAAAGCTAGGAGAAAGATTAACAGCTTAAATTTTTGGCGTGGATTGGAATCCTTCTGTCAAGGGAACCCGGTCTCCCCTTCATTCAAGGGGTCCTAAGACTGACTGTAAACTGGCTCACATTTAGTCATTGAAGGATCATGACTTTGGTTCACTTGACCTAGAACTTTTCTGCTTATTCAGATCAAGCAAAAATTTAATAAGCTTCCTAACTATTTCACTTCTAGGAACACCACAATGAACTATTAATAGGTCTGTGTGAGTCAGACTGCTGGGCTCTTTGCTTTTACTCTGCCCATTAGAGCAACTATGCCTACTTTGTCTTTGGCAGTGGAGTGCTGCCACTTGGTCTCTGCCCCCTAGAGATGCAATTACTCCCATTACATTTCACTTTCCCTGTTCAGTGACTCCATTTCCCACTGTCAGGCCTGGATTACAGAGAAGAGAGATTGCTGAGACCCCTCCTCACAAATTAATTTCTCATCATAAAGGTATGTCTTTGGACTCTTCAATTGTGAGTGAGTGGATGATCTCAAATGACAAATCCACTCTAACATTCCACTCTCCTGAAGATTTTTTAATCCCTTCTTCTACTCTAAACCAAGGCAGTTCTGGAATTTCCAGCTCACTAACTGTGGGCTATCTTTTGATTCCTGTTTTAGCCAACCAAGCAACTAACCAGTTTGAGTTTTTTTCAACTCCCTGAACTGCAATATTAACACAGAGTCTCTGAGTGCTGAGCCCAACTAATAAATCTGGCCTGACTCAATTTTGTGCCCCTTTCATTATTCCACATATTTAAAAGCATGTTCCCCAAATTTCTTTCTGAATAAATTAGAAAACTCGAGTGGTTCTTTTGGAATGTGGAACACCTCCTCATTGGTCACATTTGCACCTCACCTTTAGGGGCTTGTAGGGACATTAGTTTTTTGATCTAGAAGCAAAGAAGGTTGGTGGGGTGGGTCCTGAAAAGAACCAGCATTATCTTGCATGGCAACTACTTCAAGGGGAGCTATTCCAGATTCCTTGATCAATGCAGGGTTCAACCCCTCAGAAGGAGTGAGGGGGTTACTTCCACTGGGAGTGCAGAAGTTGTTTCCACTGTCAAAGAGACTTCATTAAAATTAGGGGCTCAACGTCCCCAGCTTCATCAGTGTCTTCCCACATGTACATATCTCAACTTTCAGGATCCCTTTCCTTGCCAATCAATATACTCAGTTAAACAGTAGACACGCTGACAAACTGAAAGTTCAAGTAACATTTTGTATCAGCTATATGCAGGATGAGATTATGAGTTTGAATTTTAGCAATCTCAGCCCTACTACTACAGAAGATAAGGGTTTCCTTCAGGGCACACATAGAAGTCTTCAGGCCTTTGACACAGCACATAAACTGGAATTGAAATTCCTGAGCTCAACTGTTTCTTTTAGTACTTTGTTCAGTTACATTAGAAGTAACTAGACAATTTCATCCCATCTGTGAATTTGTAAAAAATATTCATAGGTAGTATATACACAGTCTCCCAGCTCCTTGCTTCATATAAGTGGTTAAGAGTATCCAATGGTGATATTTTGCCTATCTCTTTGTGAGATTGCCCCATGGACTATCAGCTCTCTATATTAGTGGAAAGAGAATCATTAGCATACTTTAATCTATTTAGATTAGAGAGCCAAATCCAGAAACCTTTCTGCTCAGAGGAAGGTCAGTATTTTTTTAAAAATTTTTTATTAATGTATTACATGTATACATATCTTCCCACTGGTCCCCCTTACCCCACAGGAAGGTTAGTATTTTTTTTTAAAAATATATATTTTATTGATTTTTTACAGAGAGGAAGGGAGAGAGAAAGTCAGAAACATCGATGAGAGAGAGACATCGATCAGCCTCCTCCTGCACACCCCAATGTGGAGATGTGCCCGCAAGCAAGGTACATGCCCCCAGCCAAAATCGAACCTGGGACCTTTCAGTCCTCAAGCCGACGCTCTATCCACTGAGCCAAACTGGTCTCGGCAGGTCAGTATTTTTTATTCCATTCAGGTCTTTAGTTGACTGGATGAGACCCATCCACATTGAGGGGCAATGTGCTATACTAATTTTACCAATTTAAATGTTTATCTCACATAAATACACAGGATAATGTTTGATCAAATATCTGGGCATTGCAGGACCTAGTCAAGTTGACACACAAAATTAATCACAGAAAATCTGTATTAACAGTTTATACTAAATAATGTGGAGACACAATTTGTCTATAGGCATACATAAATATGTTAGCTTTCTATTGCTATATAATGTGTATAGTGTTTTAGATCAACCCACATTAGTTGTCTCATAATTTTCTTGACCAGGAAGCTGTGCATATCTAAGCTGGGTCTTCTGCTTAGGGTATTTTAAGTTTGAAATCAAGATATTGACTGGGATGAGTTCTTGAGAAGCTTTGAGGAAGCATTCACTTCAAACCTCATTCCAACTGTTGGCACAAATCATTGCCTTTTGGTTGTATGACTCAGAGTCCTCTTATTGTCTGTTAAATGCATGTCGCTCACAAGTCCTATAGTCGTAGTGCAGTTGCCTGACATTTGAACTTATCACAAGCAGTTCACAACATAGTCATTTATTCCTTCTTATCTTGTTTTTTAAATTATTCAGTGATAAAACAAAAGATTCAGCAAATAGATGAAAGGATAGATGGGCCTAAAATAAAGGAAAATCCACATAAATGTTACAAATTTTGGAGTAGCACACAGTTGTTAAATGAAGTACAAGAAATGGTGATGTTATTATGGAGAGGAAGTCTAGATTCTAGCCATAAATATCTCAATAATTTAAAATAACCAAAAGAAGACTTACTGTGAATTTAGACTGACATGTGTTTATGTCAGTGAAATATGAGGATCTAATGTCACCTAAGGCTGGCTTTATGTGCATGTATTCTGTGCAGTCACACAAGGCCTCACACCAGGTTTAATGTTTTGCTATCACCATTTTGAAAACTTTAATAATTTATGAACAAGGCACTCCACATTGTACTTTTGTACTGGGATCCATAAATTATGTGGCTGGTCCTGGTACTATTAAAACGAGAGAAGAACAGGGATTTCTCACATGCGTGGATATGAATGGATCTTTAATAAGATGTTTTGATAACATGTAAGTCAATTACTGACTTAGCAAATATCTATGAGTAAAATTCTGAGAGTGAAACGATATTTTAATAAATTGTAATGTAGGTTTTAAGAAACTTCACTGTGAAGAAGAGTGAAAAGGGCAAAAAAAATTTGAGTGCAGGATGAAAGAGAAGTATGGGACAGAGAAAGATTGTTATCTCTGCTTCATCTATATTGATAAAAGACTAAGTTACCTTTAGGACAGAATGACTGGTCGACCAGTTGCTATGAAGCACACTGACCACCAGGGAGCAGATGCTCAAGGCAGGAGCTGTCCCCTGATGGTCAGTCCACTCCCACAGGGGGAATGCTGCTCAGCCAGAATCCAGGCTCATGGCCAGCGAGTGCCACTGCGGTGGTTAGAGCCTCTTCCTACTAGGTGGCAGCAGGCGCAGTGGGCCGGGATGAGCACAAGTGGTGTGGTACCTGGCCCAGGTTCTGGCTCCTCCCTGGCCACCTGCTGCTTGGTGCACTGTTACATCCTCTGAGGGTTCCCAGATTATAAGGGGGCTCAGGATGGGCTCAGGGACGACCTTCTCCCCGCACCCCCCAGTGTACAAATTTTGTGCACCAGGTGTCTAGTGTGTGTGTGTGTGTGTGTGTGTGTGTGTGTGTGTGTATTTCTCAGGCATGTTTGAATGTAATGGGTAAGAATCCAGTAAGAAGCTGAAGATATAGTCAAATGGAAGTTAATGAAAAGATTGAGGTTCATGAAAAAAGTCAAACGAATATTTTTTTTCAAATATATTTTATTGATTTTTTACAGAGAGGAAGGGAGAAGGATAGAAAGTCAGAAACATCGATGAGAGAGAGACATCGATCAGCCACCTCCTGCATGCCCCCTACTGGAGATGTGCCCACAACCAAGTACATGCCCTTGACTGGATCCATATTGCTCTCTCATTGATGTTTCTAACTCTCTATCCCTCTCCATTCCTCCTTGTAAAAAAATCAAAATAAATAAAAAAATAGTGGGAATGGGGTGGGTATGTATGGGAGCAATTAACCAAATAATTTATATGCACACTAGAGGCCCTGTGCACATGTAAAGACATTTTTGAGGGGTGAAAACTTTTCCAAGACCCTGGTGAAAGCTTTTTTTAAAAAAAAATATTTTATTGATTTTTTACAAAGAGAAATGGAGAGAATAGAGTTAGAAACATCCATCAGTTGCCTCTTGCACCCTCCCTTCTGGGGATGTGCCGCCACCAAGGTACATGCCCTTGACCAGAATTGAACCTGAAACCCTTCAGTCTGCAGGCCGACGCTCTATCCACTGAGCCAAACCAGTTAGGGCCCAGGTGAAAGCTTTTTAACATTCTTACCTTCTGGGATTACACAGTAACATACTGAAATTGAAAGATTCTCACACGTGATAATAAGTTGTGCTGTGTTGGCTGTGTGGGCCTGGTAGCAAGGTCCAGGCAAATAAGGCCACTCATTTGGTCCAAAATTCTGAAAGGCAGAAATCATTAATAGACATTTTTCTTTTTCTTTCAAACACCCAGATAGACATGAGCCATAAAACATAACAATAATTTGAATCATATTTGTGGAAGTAGGCAAGTTACACATAGGAAATGAGAGCAATATTTCTACTACTTATGCAATTCAATAAAAAGTACATATGGTGAGTATTTGTCTTCAATATTTTCTGTAAATATACCATGAAAATATTGAAACATTTTTAGGAAAACATTTAGGATTAGGGTTAGGATATATTAAGGAAAATATTTCACTTTAATTCCACAAGGGAGGGAGTTTGCTTAATTTTTGGACACCTTCATTCTACTTCCCAACTATACATATAAACTTTCACTTCTTATTGCTAAGTCAACAAATATAATGACTGGAAAGTAATCTTTTTTAAAAAATCAATATGCATTTTATTGATTTATTTTTATTTTTTTTATAGAGAGGAAGGGAGAGGGATAGAGAGTTAGAAACATCGATGAGAAACATTGATCAGCTGCCTCCTGCTCACTACCTATTGGGTATGTGCCCACAACCAAGGTATGTGCCCATAACCAAGGTACATGCCCTTGACCAGAATTGAATCTGGGACCCTTCAGTCTGCAGACCGATGCTCTCTCCACTGAGCCAAGCCACTTAAAGCTGGAGAGTAATCTTAAAATAATTAAAGTACATGTCTCTCGTCCCATAAAAGAAAAATAGCATTTGATATAGTTGCATTGATGTGTGTCTCAGAAATGAGTGTTATTTTAATTAGGTAATTATACATGATTATAATTATACACATGAAATTGTAATTGTACATTATTTGAATTATAATGTACATTATGTAATTACACATAATTTTAATTATATATTTGCTATAAAATCTAAGAAGTTAGAGATAAAATATCTATGAATTCACCTAGTCAAACCTTTTAGAATTCTGCCCAGAGATTTTCTTCCCCAAGAATTATCCTTATTCTTCAAAGTAGATAAATAATGAGACTGATCTGTGTTCATGACCTTCCTTTACAGTCGATCAGTAGTTCATTTTTTGGTTTATCTTTTAAGCCTGGCATTATGCCCCTCAGGATGTGTTGTGTGTCATGTTGTGATGTGTTTCTAAAAATTTCATGTAATGCGTCTCATTTAGAGAAAGGTAAGGTGTATTAATTGAACCTATCTGAGAAATTTCTTTTCTTAACCTGATTGGTATCTCTGGTGTTTGATAATCAGAATGGAAACCTACAGAAGTGTTGCTGAGGAACTGTGACTACCAACATCCTTGGCTTACATTACAGTTAGCCCTGACTATGTTGGAAACTTGCTTTTTTCAGTCCTGAACTGATGACATAGATATTAGAATACTATGGTGCACATAAGAAGGTCAAAATTGATACTACCCTCACCACCACTAAAATGGCATTTACTCTATATGCTGGGTTTTGACATCCAGATCATTTGGGCAGATACTTTAACTTGAAAATAAATTGAATACGTAAGTTAAAGCTTTCCCCAAGCAGTATTAACTTATAAGATCAGCACTTTCTTAGAAATCACCTCAGGGCTGACTGATCCTAGCAATATGTTTGCAGTATTCGCACATGACTGAATTATTTTTTTGCACTATTGCTAAATTAGAAATAGACACAACTTTTCTTTCAGTGATAGGCAAGGTAAGCAGATCTCTGTGGCTGCCTCTCTCTTCATCTTGAATGTGTGTGTGTGTGTGTGTGTGTGTGTGTGTGTGTGTGTGTATTTAAAAAATACATAAATTTTATATTTATATGTATATACAGGCAATCCTCGGATTATGTCGGAGTCGAAGTACGTTGTTTCATGGTTACATCGCCATTTCCCATTTATTTATATATAAAAAAATGTTCCATCATTTTGACGTATGTACATGTGTGCTTTATGTTTTTTATTATTTATTTACCACAAGGAAAAGTCAGGAATTATCTTTCTTTTAATTTTTTTTTTTTACTGTGTCACTCATTATTGCTGTGTATGTGTTCCATGTGAGTGACATAGGTGCTTATGTAGGTGGGTTCCACCTTACGGCGAAAATCGCATTACCTCATGCTGTAGGAACGGATCTCCGACGTAAACCAAGGACCTATTGTAGTGTGGGTATATACATGCATTATGAATAAGTTATTTTTAATTTCTATAAATAACTGTAATTAATAAGTAATCCTATCTTCCTCCTTCCCTCCCTATCCATCTATCCATCCATTCACCTATCCTAAATCACAATCACCATCCAATAGTGTTTTACATAAATGGTAGACACATGCCTTAATCTCTCATGTAGAAAAAACAGAGGTGTCCTGCTGACAGCATGTACAGTGATAATTACTAAGAGAGTAATTTTAATCAGGAAAGTAAAATATTGCATCTTCTATTTGTTATCAATGGATTTGAACTCCTAATAGTCATCTGCTACCAGTAGAATGTGTTCTATTTGGCAGTATGTCAAAGTGCAGTGGAAAAAGAATGAGCTTTGTATCCATGAAAACATCTCTAACATTGAATAAGTTATATAATCAATTTTCAACCATCAGTTCTTCACTCATAAATTAGTATTGGTTATACTTCCCTTCTAAATCTGAGGTGAGAGTTTTCTCTAAGCTACTTCAAAGAATGTGTAGCACAAGATAATTGCTCAATTAATGTTGATTTTCATCCATATATCTAGCCAGCATGTTCTATTGAAACCTGACTTATGAGATCCATCCCTGACTGAGCCATCTGGTTACTTGCTGCATTCTGAATACCTGGATCCTGCTCAGGATGCCTATGTTTATATGTTCCCTTGGTAGCCATTAGCATTTACTGTGCGTCAGGTAATTATGTGCTAAGGATTCAAAGATGGAAAAAGCATGACGTGGGTATGTTAGTATTTTAATAGAGAATTTGGTCCTAAGCCCAAGCCGAGCAAACATTGAGACCATGATTATGTCTCATGCATGGAAATAAGGTAATAGAAACTTAATTTCTACATCATCAGGGATGTTATCTCCATTTCCAAGACAGTTTCCATTTTCTTTCTGCAAATTAGAGATAATGATGGTACCTGTTCCAAAGGATCTTGTGAGGACTGAATGAGTTAATAGTATATGAAGAAACATCTCACATACAGTAAACTTTAAATGTTTTGAACAAGAAGGGTATTTTGCTTTAACTTCTGGATTAAGGCTTTCTTAAAGAATTAAGAAAATAATAAAATAAGGTCTTCGAACCAGGCACTGAGCCAGGTAATCTGATCTTTCTACCTTGCCTCTTGTCTGAGCTTCTGAAGCTCTCTTGATTTTTCCAAACCAGCAGTGTATGGGCATAATTTATAAAATAAACTGTGATGAGATGACATAGTTGTCTCTTCCTACATGGCTTTACATATTTGTTAGCATGCTTTTAATTTTACATTGTATGTCACGGCCCTAGCCAGTCTGGCTCAATGGATAGAGCATTGCCTGCAGATCAAAGGGTCCTGAGTTCAATTTTGGTGAAGGGCTCATATCTTGATTTCAGGCTCCTGGTCTGGGCCCTGGTCAGAGTTTGTGCAGGAGGCAACCAATCGAGGTGTTTCTCTCACATAGATGTTTCCCTCTTTCTTCCACTCTTCCTAAAAATCAATGGAAAAATTTCCTTGGGTGAGGATTAACAACAATAAAAATACTCTAAGTCATGAAGTGTACACAGTGCTAATGGCATATTAAGTGCTTTGATGAAATACTTGTCTAGTGCGCTAGCTTGTTTGGCTCAGTGGATAGAGTGTAGGCCTGGGTTCACTTCCGGTCCAGGATACATGTTTGGGTTGCAAGCTCACCCCCGTAAGGCATGCAGGAGGCAGCTGATCAATGATTCTCATCATTAATGCTTCAATCTCTCCCTCTTCCTTCGTCTCTGAAATCAATAAACATATATATAAAAAATATTTGTCAAGTACCTGGATAATGCACACACAGTAGGATAAAATATTTAAAAATTAATTCTGGCCCAGCCAGTATGGTTCAGTGATTGAGTGTCAACCCATGAACCAGAAAGTCATTGCTTTGATTTTTGGCCAGGATATAAGCTGAGTTGCAAGCTCAATCCCCAGTAGAGGGTATGTTCCTCTTTCATTGATGTTCTTTTCTTTCTATCCTTATTCCCTCTCTCAAAATCAATCAAATAATATTTACAGTAAATATTTATAACTGTAGTATATTGTTTTATACTGATTACAATCTGAATCCAAGAGGAGCTTTAGTATTTTATCCTTTTTCCTTTTATCGATTTGAGTTTCTTAAATTTCAGTCCACAATCTCTCTTCTTTCTCTATACATTTGGGATGACAATCTTAAAGTTATAGGTTCAAGTATGCAAATTCCAAGTTTGTTTCACCCACATTGTATTTCTAGTGGTCTCTACAAGAATCACTAATATATTAATGACCTTTAAATATACATATTTCAAACCCATTTGCTAGGCTTCACTCTCCCATATTTCCTACGCCTACTGGATATTTCCCATTGGATACCCCATAGGCATCTTGAATTCATTTTGTCCAAACTATAAATCATCACTTTTTAAACTTAAACCTAATATATTTTCTATCTTATTTAATAACACTGTCACTCATCCAGTTGCCCAAGGCAATTTTTTTGGAAATCACTCTCTATTTTTTTCTCTTTCCTTCCAAACATAAGTCTTCCTGTCTCCAACTGATTCTTTCCAATTGCACTGAGACTGTCTTATAGTCATACTATCTCTAGTGCAAATTATGATGACAGGCTGCTGGTCTTCGCCCTCCAGTCTGTCCACTGCCCTGTCAATCCTCCACAATTCTGTCAAGGCCTTTTTACTAAATACAAATCTGAATCTGTCACTGTCCTACTTAAATTGCTTCTTTTCCCATTTCCTGAGGGCTAAAATTTAATTTCTTAGAAAGTCTGTAAGAAGTCCATGATTCAGTGCTATTCTACATGTTTTGTCTCATATCAGTAACAACCAAAAAAATAAAAAAGCACTTCAGGCATTATAAACTTTGTGAACTATACCGAGTGAGACATATCCCATCAAACCTAACACTCTTTACTCAGGTTTTTTTTTTAACCTTCATTGCTCTCTTCTACTTTTGCTGCCTCCTGTTCCTCCTTTAATCTGATTGAGGGTTTCCTACCCTCAAAATCCTTTTTTTCTAAGAGGCATAGGCAATGTTTGCAGTTTTATGTTCTTGATAACTGCTCAAACATAATTCTAACATGGAAAATAACAAATGTATATTTATCGAGATTTCCTCACATCTTTCCTGTTAGTGGTTGAAAAGTAAATATATGGCATTTGCTTGGATAGTATTTGATGCATTTGGAAATATGGGAATGAAACATAGGAAATGGATCTAAAATATGCATATTTGAAGGTCATGAAAAACAATGTGGATGAGACAAACTTTTGGAACTTGCATCCTTGAAGCTATGACTGTGATTAAGACAGTCAACCTAAATGTATAGGGAAAGAAGACAGGTTGTGGCTAATCCTATATAATAAAGAAGTAATATGCAAATTGACTGTCACTCCAACACACAAGATGGCTGCCACCATCTGGTCAAAGATGGCCACCCTATGTGGAAACAAGATGGCCACCACAAGATGGCTGGCAGGTGAGGGAAGTTGTGGGTGATCAGGCCAGCAGGAAAGGGCAGTTGGGAGAGACCAGGCTATAGGGGAGGGCAGTTGGCGGTGATCAGGCCTGCATGGAGGACAGTTAGGGGTAACCAGGCTAGCAGGGGAGGGCATTTAGGGGTGACCAGACTGGCAGGGGAGGGCAGTTAGGGCAATCAGGCCTGCAGGGAAGGGCGGTTGGCAACAATGAGGCCTGCAGGGGAAGACAGTTGGGGGAGACCAGGCCTGTAAAGGAGGGCAGTTGGGGGTGACCAAGCTGCAGGAAAGAATAGTTAGGGTTGACCAGGCCTGCAAGGGAGGACAGTTAGGGGTAAATAGGCCATCAGGGGAGGGCAGTTAGGGGCAGTTGGGCAGGCAGGGGAGCAGTGAGGTGTCAATCAGACTGGCAGGGGAATGGTTAGGGGGTGATAAGGCTGGCAGGCAGAAGCAGTTAGGGGCAATCAGGCAGGCAGGCAGGCAGGCAAATGATTGGGAGACAGCAATCCTGGATTGTGAGCAGGATAGGAGTCCCAGATTGAAGAGGGTGTAGGTAGGGCTTAGGGACACACACCCCCTCCTCTGGATGAATTTTGTGCAACAGACCTCTAGTATTTAATAATTGTTTTTAAGCAACACATCCTAAGAAAAATATATTGCTTTTTGTGTTTTGCAAAGATAGAACTGAGACATAAAATCATGGTTTGAAAAAGTCAATGTTATGTGTAAGCAGCAATAAACTGTATTTGAGGCAAATGTTTTCTTCAAAATTTTTGTAACCTTTACTAATTTTGTTTGGAAAATACATGAAAATTAAATTAACAATAGGAGCTGTTTATCCAAATTTGTAAAAAAAATCAGACCCAAAACTTCCTCAGAAAAATCCCTAGACTGATTATTAGAAGGCATGGGAAAGAAACCAATTCATAGCTGTTACAGAACAACCAGGGGTAGACTGTAAACGGATCAATGAGGTGTCATAGCCACAGATCACATCCTGTCAAAAGGTCTTCACAAACTAGTAATGAAAGACAACCTCTGTCAGCAGTAGTCATGGAGTTGTTATACACTTTTAACAGAGCAATTTTGAGATGATGATGTGCACAGAATCCTACTTGAAATGGCTCATATGAGTTCATCTGTCTCAGCAACACTATAACTCAATTATGAACAATTTTCCACATACATTTAGTTTTAGGCTACAGGTGTTTAAAGAAGTATCTGTCCCAATTTTGTTTTGAATTCTCATGAACCTCAACTGCCCCCAAAATTATGGATAAGAATTACAACAAACATTTTGGAAATAATATAATATATGGTCAACTTTTCCGTACTTCTCCTGTTCTTACATTTCTTTTTTTCAGGCCACCAATTTTAAGATTTCATCTTAGTTTTCCACATTATAAACTATTTGATACTTACTATGCAATAAAACTCACTGCTTCCTGGGTAGCTAAAAGTTCTTAGATTTAAAGGTAATAACCTATTAGCATGTTTAGAAAACAAATTCTGTAATATCTCAAGGCTACATTAGTTGATAGTGTTAATGATCATTAGTAAAATAAAGGAAAGGTTGCTGAAATTCAGTCAAGGTATAGTTGTTGGGAAAGAAAATCAACAAGAAGAGCATAATTACATTTACTTGGAAAATGTATTTAAGTTAGAAAATATTGGAGAAAATATAGTAAAACTTGGATTAGTAGTTAACAATAAAATTTAGAGAAACTAAAACTAAAGAGAATACAATATTTGGCAATAGAAGTAGATTATAAAAATGCTAAAGGTAAAGTATAAATTTGAATTATTCAAATGGTATGTACAGGGTAGGGCAAAAGTAGGTCTACAGTTGTGAGAACATGAAATACAGAATTTATTCTTGTATTATTTACTTATTTTAATTTATCTCTATTGTTGAAAGTATTACAGATGTCCCTCCTTTTCCCCCCAAGTGATCCTCCCTCTCATCCCCTCCCCAGATTTTCATTGCACTATTGCCTGTGTCCATGGCTTATGGACCTACAACCAAGATTACTTTACCCAGCAAAGCTATCATTTAGAATTAAAGGTCAGATAAAATGCTTCACAGATAAGAAAAAGCTAAAGGAGTTTATGATACCAAACCAGTATTACATGAAATGTTGAAAGGTATTCTTTAAGAAAAGGAAAAAGAAGACAAAAAATATGAATAAAATGGCAATAAATACCTATAAACAATTGAATCTAAAAATTAAAAAAAATGAACAAGGAATCTAATAAAGAAAATAAAATGATGAATAAAATAGAACCAGAGGCATGGAAACATGGGACAGACTGACAAATCTCAGAAGAAAGCGGGGGGAGGTGGGAAGAGATTAACCAAAGAACTTATATGCATAATAGAGGCCCGGTGCACAAATTTGTGCACCAGTGGGGTCCCTTGGCACCACCTGTGGGGATTGGGCCAAAACCAGCAGTCCAATACCACCCACTGCTCCTGCCTGATACTCCCATTCATCCCAGCCTCACTGTGACTGCCACAGGTTTGTGCCCAGTCAGTCCCATTCAGGAGAGGATCATGCCACTGCAGTGGCACTTGCCAGCCATGAGCCTTGTGTCTGGTGCCCATTGGTCAGCTGAGTGGCGCTCCTGCAGTGGGAGCACAATGACCACCAGGGGGAAGCTCCTGTGTTGAGTATCTGCCCCCTAGTGGCCAGTGCACATCATAGTGACCGCTCAACTGGTTGTTAGGTTGTTCAGTTGCTTAGGCTTATATATAAGCCTGGGGTGGGGCAGGAACTGGGTTGAGGGGGACAATGGGGGGAAAGTGGGGGACATCTGTAATACTATCAACAATAAAGATTAAAAAAGATTTATAGAAGATATGTCAATTGAATACTTACTTCAATTACATTTAATCAGGTACATTTGCAGTTTGTAAAGTGGATGCTTTCTGTTTATTTTTGTTACAATCACATCAAAAAACACTATCAAGAAAAGCCATTTTTTTATTGACTAATACAGTTAGAAGTTTTTTTTTTTTAATTCATCAGTATTTATGTCAGCACTGTTAAAGAGAGGGGTGCAGAAGATAAAAAGGTGAAAAAATAGTAATGGAAGAATACTGATTCATGTGTGTCATCCTATTATCTTACCTTTTTTTTTTAAATATATTTTATTGATTCTTTACAGAGAGGAAGGGAAAGGGGTAGAAAGTCAGAAACATCGATGAGAGAGAGACATTGACCAGCCACCTCCTGCACACCCCCTACCGGGGATGTGCCCGCAACCAGGATACATGCCCTTGACTGGAATCGAACCCGGGACCTTTCAGTCCGCAGGCCGACCTCTATCCACTGAGCCAAACCAGTCTCGGCTATCTTACCCTTTCTTGCTATCCTTAAACTTATTTGACTCTAACTTGTGTTTAATCCCCTAATAAAAATTTGTAACATTATTTTTTGGTGATATTATGTTAATTGAACCTGAGGAACAGAAAGTGGTAACTATTGTGGATCCTTTTGTATGTATAGAGTCCAAAGGGTGGAAAATAAACTCTACAAAGATTTAGAGGATTTCTATATTGGAAACTTTTAGGATTCCAGTAGTGAGGAGCATGTTGGAGTATATTCTCCAAGTTGAAAGAAGAGTTTTTGTACATTGCAATTCTTACCACTACTAGTCTCTGTTTAGTAGGACAGTTTGGATTTTGCTCCTAGATCACTTCCTATGTGTTGCCACATTGATTATTCTTTCAGCATTTGCTTCTGGGGAGCAAATTGAGACAGCTGGTTCCCAGGTAGCAGACTCTCAGAATGGAACTCTGGAGTTGGGTCCCTCCCTGGCCAGATTACAATGGGGCCACATTGTCCACAGTAAGTATTGTTTACCCTTGCAGTGTTGTGGCATTATACTATGTTACTAAGATTACTTATAGGTATATAGATGGGATTCATATTGAAGGGAATCTGCTGGCTTGTGAAAAATCACTAGCATTAGATAAATATGAGAAAATAGTAATTAAAGAGATGGAATTTTTGACAAGTTCAATTGATGCTCTGAATAAGGCAAACTAAGCAATCAAATCAGCTAATTACCAACTCAGGGTATAATGAGCATGTAATGCCTTCATGAAAGCATTAAGAAGAACTTTATCTCCAGCAACAGACCTTTATCATAAAACTAGCAAACTAGAGAGAAAGCTAACTTTGAAGCTTTACCAAGTCACTTCTGCCTAGTTTAGGGCTCTGTAGACCATATAAGATGCTGTTATGTAGCTGGGCTCTCTGTCAATAAAGGAGAGAATTCTGAAAGAGTGGAGGTCAAGAGGCAGTACTTAACCAATAGAGGCAGAACAGACATTATAACTCTAACAGACTCTGGGATCAGATGGAAATCAAGGGCTATGACCCATAAAAATCTATACCAGTGGCCAATTGATCATAACTACTCATTGCAAAAATATGAATTGACAGCCTAAACTATCAACTGATACACTTGATTTTTTAAAAGTAGATGATTAGAAGGTTAATAGCAGCTGTTCCAATGGAAAATCACAATCTTTCATACATTACTATGTCTGCAACATTTCTTATACCAGAGACAATCAATTGAAGAGGCTAATATCCCTGAAAGAATCATTACATGACAGTGTGTGCAACAGTATTGAAAGGATATGTGGCCATTCATCTGAGTAATTGTACACTGGGGAGGACGAAGCACCCAGATTTTACAAGAGATTTTTTTTCTTTATTGATTAAGGTATTATATATGTGTCTTTATCTCTCCCCCCCATTTCTCTACTCCTCCCCCCAACTCCTGCTTTCACCCCCCTGGTGTCTGTGTTCATTGGTTAGGCTTTTAACATTGTGAACAGGTTAACATTGATTCCAGAAACCAACATTTGGCATGGAGGTATATGAAAGCCAGATAGTAAATAGAGGCATGGCAAAACACACCTGTCAAAGGTTACAATACATCCAAGGCACTCATTTCTCAGTATCTGATTGTATATTTAAAATGGATAAACTTAGCATAGAAAACATTTCAATTATGTCCTTGAACACCGGAGCAAGGCCTCTTGAAAGTTCCACCTGTGCCCAAGGTTGTAAATCAGAAGTAGTGCCATATAGAGTACAAAGCCAGAGATTACTGCCCTTTCAAAGCTGTAAAGGATAAAGAGTTGGATAACTCTGTCATGTCCCCATTTGTTTCATAGTTTAGCTCCTGAAAAAAAAAGTTTATGGCAGATGGTGGTTCATCATTACAAACTTAAACAACTGTTTAACTATTTCCTGTGCCAGAAGAGGACAATACAGCCTCTGCTCTGGTACATCATATATTCTATGGATCTGTCTTTTAAAAATGCATTAGGCCAGAATGGCATGGCTCAGTGGTTGAGGATCATCCTCTAAACCAGGAGATTATGGTTCAATTCCTGGTCAGGGCATATGCCCAGGTTGCAGACTTGATCCCCAATGGGAGGTGTGCAGGAAGCAGCCTATCAATGATTCTCTCTCATCGTTGATGTTTCTATCTCTTTCTCCCTCTCCCTTCCTCTCTGAAATCAATAATAAAATAGTTTAAAAAATGCATTAAGACAAAAAATGTTCATTCAGAATGGACAATAATACAAATAGAAGGTCTTCCTCTATGGTTATACTTATTCTTCTCCCCTCTGCTACCATGTATTCCAAAGTCACCTAAAAATCTGGACTGATAAGAGGTGGTATATAAAAAGTACCCTTTCAATAAATCCTATGTGTGTATCTATAATCAAAATAATGTAAGTATTAGGTCTGATCAAATAATTGGATTGATATCCCCTCCTCTGGGAAACTGACCTTTAGATTATTTCACAACTGACATTCCCTTTTGCATAGACCACATTCCATTTGCTAAGACCAGGAACTTGCCCAGGATCCAGACCTGCCCAGAGAATTCCCTGCCGAAAAAGCCCGCCTCGTGTCCTTTAAAATCTCTGACTCTCTGTGCCTGAGCCATTTTGGGGCTTAGCCCATAGGGTTTCCAGATGACCTAATAAATTTCTGATTCTTTACCACTTTCTGCCCCCTTGTGCCTCTTTCAGAGACCCTAACGGTAAGTATTATTTCTGATGATTAAAACTTGGAAAATTTGTTACATAGAAATAATTGTTGCAATTAAAAAATAATTACTACAAGAAGTTATACTTCAGCCTATATAGTTATATTGAAACACAGCTTTCCTATAAGTATGCAAATGGCTGTACTCACTTGCTTCATTTTTGTGTGTTTGTTTTGGGCTAGAGGAATGGGGCTATCTTAATCTGAAAGAAATTAAAAGAATAGAAGTATTTTTGTTTGTTTGTTTTGTTAATTCTCACCTGAGGATATTTTTCTATTGATTTTTAGGGAGAGTGGAAGAGAGAGGGAAAGAGAGAACAATATTGATGTGAGAGAAACACATCGATTTGTTGCCTCTTGCATGAACCCTGACCAGGGCCTAGGCCAGGGAGGAGCCTGCAACCAAGATATGTGCCCTTGACAGGAATTGAATTCGCGACTTTTTGGTCTGCAGGACAATACTCTATCCACTAAGCCAAACCAGCTAGGGCAGAAGTATTTTTTTTTTCTAGAGGTTTCTTCAAGTGCTATTAACAATCAATTTTAAAATAATTAAAAATATCAATATAAAGTTTCAGTTATAGACATAATTTACTACATTATACTATTTACTTTGCCCAGAAATTTCATGGTATAAAGGTGATACTGCACAAGAAAATGGTGTATATATTCAGTCACTCGGCATCCAATAGAGAAAATACATTTGTTTTCAATGAAAACATTGGCTGGGATTGAACATAAGGTAATTTTGGTACAAGAAGGAAAATACTGGTTGTCAACAAGACAATGAAGAAAAGAAGAGGCATATAGAACTGGTAGAACTGCATTGATTTATGTCATGAATAGATAATTGCACTTGAAGAGGCAATTTACTATATAGTGACCCATTCCCTGTCCTCTGTCAAATTCAATTCCCCTCACCCAAATGACAGGATCTATTTGTAGGTTCTGTCTACAACAAGCGAAGTGAAATGGACAGTTGAGCATTTATCCAGTGACTTTAATTAATGTAGGTAGATTCTTTATACATTCTTGGTCTTTAAGAGAAACAATTTGTTTTTCATTAATTATCTGGACATCTGTCTCCATTCTTCTCTAAATTTTGATTTTCCAAATGTTTGCTTAGTCACTACTTTGTTCATAGTAATTCAATGTTTGTATACTCTAGACTATTCCATTTTATGAAAAACAACTGATTAATTTTTTTAAAAATTTTTGTGAGTTTATTTGAGCCAATCTGTCGACCTCTGCCAGGAAGCAGAACCTCAATGAATTGAGATAATGCTCCCTGATTAATTTAATATATTATATTTCTTTCCAAAACCTAATTACTTTGCTTGTCTTTTTACATTTTATTCAGTAGTTCACATTTCAGCAATGTGCTAAAATAAGAATCACACTGGTTGAAATAACTTCACTTTTTTTATCACATGATTTTGATAGTAGGGATGATATTAACTTCCAGAAGCAAAAATCCCTAACACTGGAGTAGTTAGGTGCTCATTGTCTTGGGAAATGGTTGTGTCTTCCAGCCTGACAACCATCTTTGAGATTTATATTTTATTATAAATTCATGTCTGTTTATAATACCAATTTACTTTGACACATGATATACCATTTAATAAGATCTTTAATAAGGGAAACATCTATGAAACACTGATATGTTTCTAAAATTTCCAAACAAAAGTTCAAAGATGAAAATTCAATACCTCTATTCTAGTTTATACACACATGTGTGTGTATGTATGTTTGAATCTATGTGTGTGTATACATATATATGAAGTTTTTCCATATATGTCAGGAAGCTATTTGCACCTTTGATGATATTGTATTTTACTCTAATAAAATGTTACCATTCATTGAAGAATTAGTCTTGTCACATAAATAACAAGATCTTGCTTACATAGGACATAAAACTAAAACAGGAAATAGAGAATTTGGTCAAAGAAAAGGAGGAGAAAAAAGAACATGTAGATATCTTGATTAAAATCAACTTACCGGTAATTTATCCCAGTTAGAGATAAAGTCATATCACTGATAAAGGCCTAATTATGACTTTCAATATATTGAGAATATCTGTTTCCCTGACAACTTATTTAGGAAGTAACACAATAGTGTTTGAAATAATTTATAGGAATAGTTCCATAAACATAGGAAAGAAGACTCAGAGAAGTCACAACATTTTCACCTTTACTAAAATTTCAAATTATGCTGCAAAAGTACATAAATGCTCACAATTAACCAAATTCTCATAAGCTTTTGATATTACCAAATCATTACATTTCTATCCAAAGGTATCATATACCATATACTATTTTACTATTATTACAAAATAAATCAAATATAGAAAATAACATGTAATATTTATGTGTGGTTTACAACTAAAATATATATGAATGTGCCTACTTGTACACATTTTTAAATTTCAGACTCTCCATTTCCCTTACGACATACCTCTTGTCTTGATTTTCTGCTTATTTGTACACCTTTTCTTTTTCAAACCAAAATTATAGACATATCTTTATATAAATGGAATCACATTATGTGTATTTTTCTGCAACTTGTTTTTACATTCAACATTGTATTTGATATTTTAGATTTGTGATATTTCCCAGTTCAGGTTTTAGCGGTCATTGAATCTTTTTTATCCTATATAATAAAAGCCTAATATACTAAATATTCAGTCGTCTGGTTGTCCCTTCAACCAATCAAAGCATAATATGCTAATGATATGCTAAGGCCACTCAACCACTCACTATGATGTGCACTGACCACCATGGGGCAGTCAACCAGTCAACCAGTTGCAATGATTTGTACTGACCACCAGGGGGCAGATGCTCTGACTGGTAGGTTAGCTTGCTGCTAGGGTCCAGCTGATCTGGACTGAGTGAGATGGGCCAGGCATGCCCTGGAGCCCTCCCGTGGTCCCTCCCCGGCTGGCCAACCTCCCTAGCCCCAATTGTGCATCATTGGGTTCTCTCGGCCTGGCCTGCACCTTCTTGCAATCTGGGGCCCATTTAGGGGATGTCAGAGAGCTGGTTTTGGCCCGATCCTGCAGGCCAGGCTTAGGGACCCCACTGGTGCATGAATTTGCGTACTGGGCCTTTAGTGATTAAATATTAGCTTATGTGTTAATATTGAATAATATGTTTATACGTTCTTCTGCTCATGATCTTTTGCTATTGTTTTAAGAATTCTGCTATTCACAAACAAAGTTGCTATCTACAATATTATTCATGGCTTTGAAAACAAGTGAAGGTGAACTTGATGATTAGAAATTGAATGTTTGAGAACCAAGTCATTTTACTATGTAAAAATGAGATGTCATGTATTGATGAACAAAATATACTTGGAAAAGAGAAGATAAATGGTAAGCCTACAATTGAAGCTATGAAAAATACCATGAGAAGAAAAATCAGGCAATGGATATGTCTTCTAAGAGTTTCCATAATTATCCCGATTCATCAACCATGTTACAGTTCATCTTCAAAGTTGGTGTTTATGAGAAAAGGACAGGCAGAGACATAAGATTTCAAGGCTTCTGAACTCTAGCTAAATATAAATAAAAAACATCGACTGCTATTATCATCAGTACCTAGAATGTGCCCAGATATTCTGGTACCATTGCTGCACATTGGGAAAAAGTAGGAAGGAGGAAACCAGACATGAGTTCCGATAAATTACAATGGACCACTGAATCTGCCATGGAGGTGATTTTTTGGTTTCAGAGGGTATTTACTCTCCTAGAGAAAGCAGCTTCTCTCACTTTAACTTAATAAACATAAAGCCACCTATAAATACATAACAATAGTATTCTGGAGGTAGAAGGTGACCCACCATGTGGAGTTTTATTGAGTTCTTTAATTTTCAAATGTTAATTAATCTAGCAACAATCCTAGGGTAAATCTGGTAATTTTATGTTAACTACCAATCCCTATATTCTGACCTCAGAGCTGTCCTCAAGACCTGTAGAAATGACTCATTACTTTCACCTCATTTCCAACCAATCACCTTCAACACTATTCCGAAAGCCCTAACCCAAAATGTCTTGTGATTTTTGTCCTATATAATCTGTAACCTACAGGCCGCTGGAGGGTTTGGGCTTTTGAGCATTAGCTTCCAGTTCTCTCAGGTAGTGCCATCCATAGTAAAAGGCCAATCTTTCTCCACTGCTATTCTTGGTTCTGCTAGTACGGATGAAGGGACTCTGTTCTATAACAGATTGGATGTTAGATTTAAGAGACAAAGCTATCAAAGCAGTCATTACAAATTTGTTCAAAGAACTAAGGGAAAGTATGATTATAAAAGTAGAGGAAGACATAATGACAATGCCTCATCAAGTAAAGAAAATCAATAAAGGGACAGCACTTATAAAGAACAGCTAAATGGAAATTTTGTAGTTAAAAAGTACAACTGAAATAAAAAGAACTCACTAGAGATTCAGCAGATTTCATCTGGGAAAAGAACAAGATAAATAAGTAATTATATAAGTTGAATATTCCTAACATTTCTAGATAATTAAAAAGAAGATTAACCTTCAAATGCTTTCCATGTACCAACAAATAAAAACTGTTCTTATAAAAACTACCAAAAAGGTTTAAAAATTCAATTTTATATAATTTTAACAAATCTTTGGCAAACAAGCCTATTTTAATTAAAATAGCTGTTTTCTGGGTTCCCAGTGTTAAGTATGATATAAGCACACATTTTTATTCTACATGGCATGCTCCTTCTTAACTTACACAAGTTTGCAGTAAAAAAAAAAAAGCTGCATTATACCCACTAAATGTATAAGATTATGAAAAATGTAAATTTGTGTTTAAATTGAATCACTGTAACAGACTATTTCATCAGTAATTATGTTTCGTAGTATGTCAACTTTAAGATAGTTTAGAAAATCTTTAGATCACTTAAAATCTTATACTTGGGCTAAATTAATTTAGTAAATGGATATTCATTACATAAGTAGATAATTTGTAAGATACAATACTGAAATATTAATTACTAAGTATATTAAGTTTATGTGTTTTTGTCTCTCATTTTTATACAATACACTGAGGCCACATTTATGTTGATAAATGTGTTCAGTTTATTTAAAATATATTTTTATTAATTTCAGAGTGGAAGGGAGAGAGAGAGAAAGAAATAGACACATTAATGATGAGAATCATTGACCATTTGCTTCCTGCACGCCCCCTTTTGGGGATCAAGCCCGCAACCCGGGCATGTGCCCTTGACCAGAATGGAACCAGGAACCCTTCAGTCGGCAGGCCAATGCTCTATCTACTGAGTCAAACCAGCTAGGGCAAATGTGTTCATTTTTTAAAAAGTTATGTTTTTGTTGATTTTTTAGAGGGAAAGCTAAAAACACTGATGATAGAGAAATATTGATTGGCTGCCTCCTGCACTTCCCTTTTGGGAATCTAGACTATAATCTAGGCATGTGCCCTGACAGGTAATTAAACTGGTGACCTCTTGGTTCATGGGTCAATGCTCAACTACTGAGCCACACCAGCTGGACAAATATGTTCATTTTTTACCAACTGACTTGTACTCTATGGAAATATATGGCTATAAAAAGTTGTGATATACATGTTCATAAGCTTTGCTAGTTTGCACAAAATTCTAGTGTAATGACAGTTGAAATTATTCACATCCTACTTTTCTCTATGAATGTGGTTAAAAGTTATAATCAATATATTTGAATAAGACTCTACTTGAAGAATAGTGGCAGAGAACTTTTCATGTGAGATACAGGATGTGTTTTCTTAAGAAAAAATAAAAGAGTCATCTATAATAATAAAAGCATAATATGCAAATCGACCGAATGGCTGAACAGTGGAATGACAGTCTAGATGACCTACCAGTTGAAGCTGGGGCTGTGAAGGGCTACTCTTGTACGAATTTCTTGCATCGGACCTCTAGTTTTATCATAAAGTAAAATGACTGGTTGTTTTCAGAATGAGAAATAGGAATGTATAGAACAAAATCTGAATGAATATAAAAAGTTACAGCATGTTCACAAAAAGGGAATCTTATTTGTCAGGTTCAAAGTTAGCTAAATTTATAAACTTTTTATTGAAGATTCTAGTTTTAAGTATTATAATAATGCAAAAATAAAATTTGGTTTTCTCTCTGTTAAAAACCAAAACAAAATTTTCCTGGATATTTACTGTGCTCTTAATGAGAGGTGGTAAAAGGTTTTTCTTTACCTCTGATTAATAGACCTTGCAGGCAACGATTCTCTGTCTTATCAGAATTATTTTCTTTGTTTAATGTTGAATTTTGTTCATGTCATTGATTATTTAAGAGAACAAAGCCTCACTTTTGAAAGAGCTAAGGTTCTTTAAAATCATGTTATCTCCTATAGCTTTTTTAAAATTCTTTTATTGGCACATATTTAAATAGGTAGCCAAGTATTGTTCTCACTAACTCATGATCCTATTCAATCAAATGTTGAAACCTCCTGACAATTTTTGATATTTTGCTTTCCCCAAGTAAAATCCTGAATGACATATTTTGCACTTTTAGATTTCCCAGGTGCTCCTGGGATTATCAGAAGGGTTTGTTCTTTGCCCTGGTAAAAAGAGAGATGGTGGAAATAATTAGGTTATTTGATATGAGTTTCAGGGGAAGTGTTGTCAAGTCAGAAGAGGAGGTTACCCTTACCTGGGTTAAATTTGTATGAGTAAAATGTTATTAGTATAAATATTGCAGAAATAACCCGAGATTTCTAGAGATTTGTCACTGTACTGTGACAAATCTGTGACAAATGTGACATGTTCCTATTTGCCAGAATCCTGTTTGCCTGATAGTAAACAAGAGTTTAGCATGATCAGTCATAATTTCAGTTGCTTTTAAAATATTAATCTAGGCACAATTTTACTTATTTGAAATCAGTAATGACCTTGATATGTTCTTAGTATATGCATAATACATTATGTCTCTGGGTTATTTATTATGCATCTGAATATTTTCCCTACTGTAAAGAGATTATCCTCAACTATTTTTATAAATTAGATTATTATCCACTACTCTTTGAAAATAGAGATTTATATCTAAACATAATCAATATATATTTGATCTAACATTGTTTTTGAATGACTTTAGTTTGTTTTGCATGTCACAGAAAGAACAAAATGTTCTTGTCAGTCACATTATTCCTGCAATGAACTCTCATCAGATCTGTCACTTTTGAAATTTATAATTAGTCAGTCAACCATGGTGATTTTAAGTTCTTTGTCATCTACAGATATTTGTTTGTTATATTCTGATGCTTCCCTGAAAACACTTGCAAATCTGTTATTACAGATTGCTTTTCGTTAACATACAGTGATTATTTCCAAGGCCCTTAGAATTCGAGAATGCCAGTCTGATACTATTGGGCACGATCTTCTGATGACATTTCATAAATAACCTTACCACCACACAGTAGACTAAATCAGGATTTCCAGAATCTTAGTGGAGAAGCAGATGTGTTCATGAGATTGCTAAACTAAGATAAAAAAAAAGAACAAGAATTAAATAAATAAACTAAATTAATTGATAAAGGGTTAGTATGAGTTTTGTTCAGAATAAGGCTGATGTTTTAATATTTTATTTTCTGGATATATGGAACGACTCTCTTTTCTCTTAAGCTATCTATAACTCAAAACAATTTAGGAGACTATACTTTTATAAACAGAAGTGAAACATTGATCTTTTTATCCCTGTGGAACCCTCCACAATTTGGAAACTCATATTGAATATCTTTAACTTTCATGATAATGTAGTAAATTATATAGGTTCAGCAAGTGTTTGTCTAACCTGTTAGCAAAATTTCATTGGAAACATTGGTTATGCTAATTGTTAATTCTTCTAGTTTCCTTCAATATCTACTCCAACCCTTCAAACTAACATTTTCAAGGTAGTCCCAAAAACAAAAACCTGAATACTGGGATCCTTATCAGGACTCTAGGATGACTCATACCTGTTTTATTTTTTGTCTTCCCCCCTCACCTCTACCTCTCTCAGGATCTGAAGAAGTACTATTTGTAAAATCTTGACAAATTCACATATTCACCTATGGCAGTGTTCGGCAAACTCATTAGTCAACAGAGCCAAATATCAACAGTACAATGATTGAAATTTCTTTTGAGAGCCAAATTTTTTAAACTTAAACTTCTCCTAATGCCACTTCTTCAAAATAGACTCATCCAGGCCATGTTATTTTGTGGAAGAGCTACACTCAAGGGGCCAAAGGGCCGCATGTGGCTCTTGAGCCGCAGTTTGCCAACCACTGTCTTATGGTCTTGTCACTACAGCAGACCAAGCATGGGTTAGATTTCTCCCCGAAAAAGCCAATGTCCAGGCCTCTAAGTCAGTCTTGTGAAATGGTTGGATCATGCATATCTCTATACAAAAAGTCATCAATACTGTAGACAACATCATTAAAAGCACTGACACCTTATTTTTTTAAAAAATGTAATGAGCACTGTGACACAATAGAAATATTCTCATCCACCAACCTCCTGGTATCTGCTGGACTGGAGACTCTCCATCTTCAACTCCTGGTACATTAACGCTATTATATGAATACTAGAAGCCTGGTGCATGAATATTCGTGCCTGTCCCCTCTCACAGTCTGGGAGTCCTCAGGGGATGTCCTAAGACACAGTCTGGCCTCCCTCTGCAGAAGGTGACGGGGCCTATTAGGGGAAGGCTCCACCTCCATCACTCCACTGCTGCTGCTACTGCTGGCTGCCGCCTGCCCTTGGCCCTGGCAGCCGCCGTGATTTTTCTGGAAGGACATCTAGAAGGATGTTCAGCTGTCCAGTCTAATTAGCATTTATGCTTTTATTATTATAGATTTATCTTTTTCATTTCAGGCACCCCTCTTTTAAGAGCACTAATCTCTAGGACTCTAAATCAACTGATGTTTACTATCATGACCCAATAGGGTTCAATTATCTTTTACACCCAGAAACACCATTCTTAGGTTTACGACTACTTCTGGGCAAACTAAACCCAAAAGCAAGTAGAAGGTAATAATAAATATTACAGTGATGACAATGATGACTTTACCTGAGGCCTGTCTATGGTGCTGGAAAACAGCAAAGGTTAGAAAGCCCCCCATCCTTTTGTATCTGGCTAATGGCTCACAATGAAGAACCAACCTGCTCTATATGACTTATGTAAGACTGCTGCCACTTTTCTCAGGCCTCCCATTAGACTCAGGGATGACTCACTCCTTTACTGTTACATGGCCACAGACATACTTTTCCCCTTTGTCAGCAGATAGGGCAAGACTCAGAACCACCAATTCCCTGTTGTTGTTGTTTTGTCTTGTGAATGATTAGCTGAGAAACTAGGTGGATGGAAAGATAAACATTTCCTGTTCAGCTGATTGAGACTTCCCACAGAAAAATTCCAAATGTAAATTACCCAGTTATAACTTGCTTATGTCTCTCTATAAAGTATAAAGTGAAACCAACCTGCTGAGATACTTAGATGTTCAGATCAAGGGTTTCATCCTATTTCAATATCCTAAATAAAAGTAACTTACCTCATCAGTGTGGCTTTAAGCAAAAAATTAATGAGATAGTGAAAATCAACAAAACTAAAAGTTCTTTGAAAACATTAATGAAATTGACAAATCTCTATCTAAAATCACCAAGAGAATAAGAAAAGACTCAAATTACTAAGATTGGAAATATAGAGAGCAAATTTATTATAAATTTTACAGAAATAAATACTATGAACATCCTATTGATATATGAATAAAAAGTAGGCCCTAACCAGTTTGGCTTAGTGGATAGAGTGTCAGCCTGCAGACTGAAGGGTGTGGAGTTCTATTCCGGTCAAGGGCATGTACTTTGGTTGTGGGCACATCCACAGTAGGGGTATGTAGGAGACAGCTGATTGATGTTTCTAAGTCTCTATCTCTTTCCCTTTTTCTCTGTAAAAAAAAAAAATCTATTAAAAATATATTAAAAAAAGATAACTTAGTTAAAATAGACAAAAATGTAAAAGGACTCAACTATATAAACTTATTCAATAAAAATAAAAATTCTTAACAGACATGTAGGAAGTAAAGTCAATTAAATTAGCAACAACAACAACAACAAAAACAACAAAAGGGAACTACTCATCAGGAATGACCAGTCCCATATTTTTTCACTGGTGAATTTGAACTTATTCAAAGAATTAATGTCAAATTTCTATTGATTCATCAAAAGAATAGGATAAGGGGCACTACTCAATTTATTCTGTGATGCTAGTGTTACAATGATACTAAAATTAGATAAAAACATCACAAGGTAAAAAAAAAACAACCCAAAACTGCAGACCAAATATGCAAATATCTTCAACAAAATAATAGCAAACTTTTGAGGAATTTACTAAAGAACTATTATAACTTACAAACAAAGCCAGCAAGGTTTCAGGATATAAGACTGCTACATAAAAATAAAGTATTTTTATACACTTACAATGAACAAACCAAAATAAAATTATGAAAACAATTTAATTTAAATAAGAACAAAAAGAATAATACAGTTCAGATACTTTTAACTAAAGGAGTGTAAAATTTATACTTTTAAAACTAAAAAATATTGCAAAAAATTAAAGATGACCTAAGTAAATGAAAGGGCATAGATTAAATGACTTAATATTATTTGGTTGTGATACTCCTTATATTTACAGATTCAATACAATGCTTATCAAAGTCATAGCTTTTTTGCATAAATTGACAAGCAGATCCTAAAATTCATATGGAAATTCAAAGGACCTAGAAGAACAACAATAATTTTGAAAAGGAAAAACAAATTTGGAGAACTCACCCTACCTAGTTCCAAAACATGTTACAAAACTACCATAATCAAACAGGAAAGCATTGGTTAGACATGTAGGTCAGTGAAATATAATTAAAGGACCAGAAATATACCCTCACATTTAGGAAAAACTGATTTTCAACAAGTCATCAAAACAATTCAATGGACAAGCAATTGTCTTTTAAAAACAGAGTTAGACAAATGAAACCCACATTGGGAAAAAAAAAGATTAAACTCCCCCATACACACAATATACAGAATTAATTAAACAAGGATTAAAAAACTAAATGTAAGATCTAGAATTAAAAACCTCTTAAAAGAAAAAAAGGCGGGAGAGTCCAAGATGGCGGCATAGGTAAACACCTACACTGCTGTCTCACACAATAATTTCAAAACTACAACTAAAAGACAGAACGGACATCATCCAGAACCACAGGAAAGCTGGCTGAGTGTAAGTTCTATAGCTAGAAGGAAAGAGAGGGTCTCACAGAAACCCAGAGGAGCTGCAAAAAGCTGAAGTATGCAGACGCGCGCGCTGATAGAGCGGGTGTTGGAGTACCTGGCTGGCTTTCTCTGGTGGGAGGGAAACGGAGACTCCCAATGGCATTGAACCCCTTATCTTACGACACTAAACCCCAGATCCAGCCGAAACTCATACAGGGGGAGTTTGGACTGTGAAAAGGAAGAGGTGCACGAAAATTTAGGGGAGTCACAAAAGATCAGAGGCCTGGTGGCGCGCACGGTACTGCACGTGCAGAGGACAGATTGCTGATTTGTGCCGCTGGCTTTCGTGAGTGGGCGGGAGACAGACCCTCCCAAATGTGCCACTTCTGACTCCACTAAGCCCCTGTTTCAGGCGAAACCCTGGGGATCTAGACTCGTGTGGTCCTGGTGTGCAGGGGAGCTGGAAAGGCAGCGGTCTAGAGGCATTGCGGGCACGCAGGCACAAGGACCGCTCCAGCGATTACCCAGTCAAGTGAGACTCAGGGGCCGTGGAGGGTGGGGCCAACTGGAAGGCAAGGCAGTCCCTTAAGCCCTGAGACTCCACCCAACCCAAGCTCAAGAGAGGATTTTTCAGTTTTTCAAGTCTGGTATCATAGGCTGAATCCAACACAGAAGTTCTCCCAGCATAGTGAAAATGCCAAGACAAGGGAAGGGATCACAAACAAAAGAAATGGAGGAAAACAAACGACTGGATATAGCGTTCAAAACCACGCTTATAAGGTTTTTCAAGAATATGCTAGAAAAGATGGATAAATTTAGCAAGTCCCAAGAGGAGATGCAAAAGAACCAACTAGAGATGCAAAAGATCCAACTAGAGATGATAAAGGACCAAATAGAAATTAAACATACACTGACTGAAACAAAAAATATACAGAGATCTAACAACAGACTAGTGGAAGGCAAGAATCAAGTCAAAAATTTGAAATATAAAGAATCAGAAAACACTCAACTGGAAAAGCAAGAAGAGACAAGAATCCAAAAATGTGAAGATAATGTAAGGAGCCTCTGGGACAGCTTCAAGCATACCAATATCAGAATTGTGGGAGTGCCAGAAGAAGAGAGAGAGAGCAAGATACTGAAAACCTATTTAAACAAATAATGACTGAAAACTTCCCTCATCTGGTAAAAGAAATAGACTTACAAGTTCAGGAAGCACACAAAACCCCATATGAAAGGAATCCAAAGAGGACTACACCAAGACACATCATAATGAAAATACCAAGAGCAAAAGACAAAGAGAGAATATTAAAAGCAGCAAGAGAAAAACAGTTCATTACCTACAAGAGAGCACCCATACGACTGTCAGCGGATTTCTCAACAGAAACGATGCAGGCCAGATGGGAGTGGCAAAAAATATTCAAAGTGATGAATAGCAAGTACCTACAACCAAGAATACTCTATCCAGCAAAGCTATCATTCAGAATTGAAGGGCAGATAAAGAGCTTCACAGATAAAAAACCAAAACAAAAAACTAAAGGAGTTCCTCCACACCAAACCAGTATTATATGAAATGCCTTCCAGTTGGCCCCGCCCTACGTGGCCCCTGGGTCTCATGTGTCTCTGCGTAAATGCTCGAGTGGTCCCTGTGCGCATGCACAGTGCCTCTAGACCACTGCCTTTCTGGTTCCCCTGCGCTCTGGAACCATATGAGTCTGGGTCCCCAGTGTCTCCCCTGAAACTGGGGTTTAGTAGAGTTAGAAGTGGTGCAGTCTATAAGCTCTGTCTCCTGCCCTCTAGTGAAAGCCAGTGGCACAATCAGCAGTCCGTTTTCTGCACACAGTGCTATGTGCACCACCAGACTTCTATCCTTTCGTGGCTCCCCTAAATTTCCATGCTTTTCTCCCTTTTCACAATCTAAACTCTCCTTGTATGATTTTGGCCGGACCTGGGGTTCAGTGCCGTAGGATAAGGGGTTCAATGTAGTTGGGAGTCTCCGTCTCCCTCCCACTAGAGGAAGCCAGCCAGGCACACCGCAGCCCACTCTCTCCACACACATGTCTCTGTACCTCAGCTTTTTACAGCTCCTCTGAGTCTCTGTGAGCCCCTCTATTTCCTTCTAGTTGTAGAATTTCCACTCCGCCAGCTTTCCTGTGGTTGTGGATGATGTCCGTTCTGTCTTTTAGTTGTAGTTTTGAAATTGTTGTGTGAGGCAGCAGTTTAGGTGCTCACCTATGCCGCCATCTGGAGTCTTTCCAAATGCATAAATTTTTTTTCACAAAAAAGCCATAAACATACAGTGGAGAAAAGAAAGCTTCTTCAACTAATGGTGCTGGGAAAACTGGAAAGCTACATGCAAAACACTTCTATTAGTCCCCATATATAAAAATTAACTCAAAATGGATCAAAGACCTAACATGAAACCTGACACAATAAATTACATTGGAGAAAACAGCTAAACTTATGGACCTTGGTCTCAAAGACGATTTTATGAATTTGACACCAACAGCAAGGGGAGTAAAGACAAAAATAAATGAATGGGACTATATCAAACTAAAGAGCTTCTGCATAGCAAAAGAAACCACCAACAATATCTCCCATAGTTTTATTTTATTTTTTATTTATTTTTAAATTAAATCTTTATTATTCAGATTATTACATTTGTTTTTCTTTTTTTCCCCTCCATAGCACCCCTCCACCCAGGTCCCACCCTTCCCTCTGCCCTTACCTCCCTCCCATTGATCTCATCCATAGGTGTATGATTTTTGTCCAGTCTCTCCCTGTACACCCATCACCCCTTACCCCTGAGAATTATCAGTCCATTCCTTTTCTGTGCTCCTGATTCTATTATATTCACCAGTTTATTCTGTTGATCAAATTTTTAATTCCCTTAATTTTTAGATTCACTTGTTGATAGATATGTATTTGCTGTTCATAATTTTTTGTCTTTTACCTTTTTCTTCTTCCTCTTTTAAAAGAGTACCTTTCAGCATTTCATATAATACTGGTTTGGAGTTGATGAACTCCTTTAGCTTTTTCTTCTCTGTGAAGCTCTTTATCTGCCCTTCAATTCTGAATGATAGCTTTGCTGGATAGAGTATTCTTGGTTGTAGGTTCTTGCTACTCCTCACGTTGAATATTTCTTGCCATTCCCATCGGGCCTGCATTGTTTCTGTTGAGAAATCAGCTGACAGTCATATGGGTGCTCCCTTGTAGGTAATGAACTGTTTTTCTCTTGCTGCTTTTAGTATTCTCTCTTTGTCTTTTGCTCTTGGTATTTTAATTATGATGTGTCTTGGTGTGGTCTTCTTTGGATTCCTTTTATATGGGGTTCTGTGTGCTTCCTGGACTTGTAAGTCTATTTCTTTCACCAGATGTGGGAAGTTTTCAGTCATTATTTCTTTAAATAGGTTTTCAGTATCTTACTCTCTCTCTTCTTCTGGCACCCCCACAATTCTGATGTTGGTACGCTTGAAGCTGTCCCAGAGGCTCCTTACATTATCTTCACATTTTTGGATTCTTTTCTCTTCTTGCTTTTCCAGTTGAGTGTTTTCTGCTTCTTTATATTTCAAATTTTTGTCTTGATTCTTGCCTTCCTCTAGTCTGCTGTTAGGTCTCTGTATAATATTTTTTATTTCAGTCAGTGTCTCTAGTTGGTTCTTTTTCATCTCCTCTTGGGACTTGCTAAATTTATCCATAATCTCTAGTTAGATCTTTTGCATCTCTAGTTGTTCCTTTTGCATCTTCTGTTGGGACTTGCTAAATTTATCTATCTTTTCTAGCATATTCTTGAAAAACCTTATAAGTGTGGTTTTGAACTCTCTATCCATTCTTTTTTTTTCCCCTCCATTTCTTTTGTTTGTGATCCCTTCCCTTGTCTTGGCATTTTCACTATGCCGGGGAAACTTCTGTGTTGAATTCAGCCTTATGATACCAGACTTGCAAGACCTAAGAAGCCTGTGTTGAGTTGGGATGGGTGGAGTCTCAGGGCTTAAGGGACCACCTTGCCTTCCAGTCGGCCCCGCCCTCCACGGCTCCTGAGTCTCACATGACTGGGTAATCGCTGGAGCGGTCCTTGTGCTCGCGTGCCCGCAGTGCCCCTAAATTGCCGCCTTTCCAGCTCCCCTGTGCACCAGGACCACATGAGTAGAGTCCTTTAGGGTTTCACCTGAAACAGGGGCTTAGTGGAGTCAGAAGTAGCACAGTTGGGAGGGTCTGTCTCCCGCCCACTCGCGAAAGCCAGCCTCACAATCTGCAATCTGTCCTCTGCGCAGTGCCGTGCGCGACACTAGACCTCTGATCTTTTGCGACTCCCCTAAATTTCTGTGCACCTCTACCTTTTCACAGTCCAAACTCCCCCGTATTAGTTTTGGCTGGATCTGGGGTTTAGTGTCGTAAGATAAGGGGTTCAATGCCGTTGGGAGTCTCCGTTTCCCTCCTGCCAGAGAAAGCCAGCCAGGTACTCCAACACCCGCTTTCTCAGTGCGCGCGTCTCCCGTACTTCAGCTTTTGCAGCTCCTCTGGGTTTCTGTGAGACCCTCTCTTTCCTTCTAGCTGTAGAACTTACACTCAGCCAGCTTTCCTGTGGTTCTGGATGATGTCCGTTCTGTCTTTTAGTTGTAGTTTTGAAATTGTTGTGCGAGGCAGCAGTGTAGGTGTTTACCTATGCTGCCATCTTGGATTCTTCTTCTTCCATAGTTTTAATACCCCAAATATATAAATAACTTACACAATTCAACATCAAATAAATAATCCAATTAATAATTGGGCCAGGGATCTAAACAGATACTTCTCCCAAGAAGACATACAAAGGCCAATAGATATATGAAAAGATCCTCAACTTTACTAGCTAGGTGGGCTATTATCAACGGGACAAGTAATAACAATTGTTGGAGAGATGATGGAGAAAAAAGCACCTTCATTCACTACCAGTGGGAATGTAAACTGGTACAGCCACAGTGGAAAAGAAGATGGAGGTTCCTTAAAATGAAGAATAGAGTTACCTTATGCCTCAGCAGCCTCACTTTAGGGTATAATTTTTCAAGAAATTTGAAAAATTCATATGCAAAGACATACACACCCTTATATTCATTGCAGCATTATTCACAATGTCCTAGACATAGAAACAATGGGAGAGTCCTTTGACAGATGACTAGATCAAGAAGATATGATACATATACACAACAGAATACTACTTAGCCAGAGAAAAAGATAAAATACTGCCATTTTAGACAACATGGATGGACCTTGAGAATATCTTGCTAAGTGAAATAAGTCTGACAGAAAAAGTTAAGAACTGATTTCACTCAGATGTGGAATATAGAAGTGAAAGCAACAAATGAACCTACTAGAAAAATAAACAAAAAGTCATAGACACAGAAAATGGTATGGTGAAGGGGTTTGAATCGTCCTAAAGCTACTTTATTTTGTAGTTTCAGGTTATCTGGTTTTCAAGATTCATTTCAATGATGTGAATTGCCAAGTTTCTTCTCAATGAATTATTTTTGCTTATGTTAGATTTGGTTTCTCATTAAAATAAAGTTAGTGGAGGAGAAATAGCCTTTGTTGTATGGTGAAGGGGTTTGAAGGGGTGACAGAAGATGGTTTCACTTTGGGTGGTGAACACACAATACAGTAGGAATATCATGCATCATAGAAATGCACACTTGAAACCTATATCATCTTATTAATCAATGCCACCCAATGACTTACTAAAAAGATACAAAGCATATTATATTGGTTCAGGAACCAACCATTTGAGGTAGGAATTGAACTATAGTTGGCACATACTGCCCCCTAGTGATAATCTGTGGTTACACCACCCATACAATAAGTGCTTTTAATTTATGTAATGAGAATATTTCTGTTCATGTATAATACAAGGTTTAGGGCTCATGGCAGGAATATTCCAGCCAGAACACAGTCTTTGCATTGAATTAGAAGATACTGCAACCTAGCATATATGAGACAAAATTTGAAGTGTTGGCTGAGTTAATTGACCCTAAACAATTCTTAGGAATGAAGATTTGGCTCACTCAGTGTAGCAAAGTTTCCCATAGAGCTGAAGATGCACTTGAAAACAGGAAGAGAGTTAGTAAGTAATGAAGCACAGGAATCACAAATACTTGTTGCAGTAAGAGTGCAGCCTATTTTTGTATTCCCTTACTTGCTAGATACACATGCACACACACATACCCATGTATGTGCACCAAGCATTTATTCTATGTGGTGCTTAAGCTGTTTTATTTTTTCCTTTTCTCTCCTCTTTCCCATAATTGTGATGAAATTAGAGGAGGAATGAGGCCAATGAGAAAATGCATCCTCAGAGGTTAGAGAACCTATAAAAATGCCCCTGAATAGAAGGAACTTTGTATTTTCTCCCAATAGAGGATATCTCAGAATCACAATGAACATTTTTTTAGAATTATCCACTTAGAAAAACGTGTGATTGTATTGGTATGTACATGTGCATTTGCTTGACAAAGAGGAAAATGCAGGGAAAACATTTATTTTTTAATTGTGATTTTTATCTATTCAACATTTGTCCATTTAGGGGACTGCTCCTACCATCTACCGAAGGTTGAGTACATGATAATAGAAAAGAGGTTCACCTTTCTGGAAATTTGAATATTATGCAGATTATCTAGAGGAAACTTGACTTGAATTATCCAAAGAAATACTTCAAAGCAACCTCCACAAGCTCCAACTACCCTAATAGTCCCAAAGCTACTTTATTTTGTAGTTTCATGTTATCTGGTTTCAAGATTCATTTCAATTATGTGAACTGCCAAGTTTCTTCCCAATAAATTATTTCTGCTTATATTAGATTTGGTTCCTCATTAAAATAAAGTTACTGGAGGAAGAATAGCCTTTGTTGTTTTATGCCTGATTTTTGATGGATTGTTTTCTCATATATCTGAGTTTGAATACTACATTCTAGTAGTTTTTTTAAAATAAAATAGCCTATATGACTTAGAATTCCCCTTGTCTTAAAGTAAGAGCAAATTTTATTTTTGTGTGGCTTTTACAAAAGTGAGATTGTTACTTTCACACATTTGAGAGGTTGGTTGGGGATTGTGAATTGAAATGTGGAATGTAACCTGTTATAATTTTATATTTTTAAAATAACAAATATAGGCTTTAAATTTCAACCAGAACATCTGATTTCCAGAATGGATCACGGATGTTAGTTAAGTGGGAGTTGCCTATATTTAGCTTTTGCTATCTCTTTAATAGGAAGAAGCAACAGAGAAGGTATGAAAATGAACATTAGTTCAGGAAATTAACTCTGTCACAAACACTGTATCAGATAACCAGTATCTGCTTCCCTCATCCATTCCTTAAATGCTAAGAGATTCTGTGTTTAGTTTGGTTTCTATCTAATTTATTTATTTTATTTATTAAAATATATTTTATTGATTTTTTTACAGAGAGGAAGGGAGAGGGATAAAGAGTTAGAAACATCGATGAGAGAGAAACATCAATCAGCTGCCTCCTGCACACCCCTTACCAGGGATGTGCCCCCAACCGAGGTACACGCCTTTGACTGGAATCAAACCTGGGACCTCTCAGTGCACAGGCTGACGCTCTATCCACTGAGCTAAACCAGTTAGGGCTCTGTCTAATTTAAAAAGACGTTCTTTGACATATGCTGATGGCAGCACATTTCACAGAGAACAGTCAGTTAATAATGAGAGTTACAGTCAGACTAGGAATACTGAATGGGGTATAGAAACAGACTTGTAATTGTTTCAGAAGGAGGCCCTTCAATGTTTTGTGTGTCCAAAATTCAGCCCAGGAAACTCCCACTTAAAGCTCATTTCTTTCCTCCACTATTGCCCCATTCCACTCTATTTTCCAGAGTACACAGATAAAACTTCCTGGATTATAATTCTGATTCTACTACCTCATGATGAATATCTTTTTAAAAGCACCCACTGGCCCTCTGGATAAGGTTCAAACCCATTTTCATCACTCTATATGCTTTCCTGTCATATGGCATGAATAATGCTAATGAAAATTAAGTTTGCAATACTTGGAAAACCAGGAAATACCAAGTGTAAAATAAAGACTAGACAGAGCAGTGACCAAGAAATCTTCAGCAAGTATAAAGTGTGCCCATGGGCATGTAAAAAGAAAACCTTTCTAGGAAGAAAAATAAACAGATAGGAACCTATTTAAGGGAATTAATTTCATATTGACATACAATATTACACATGCATTCCATAATAAAAGAAGCACCTGTTTTGTGTGGAAGGTCTGTATGTAGAGATAAATGTTTTAAAATACAGATCTTCAATAAATTTTATAAAACAATCACATTGGTATTAAACTCAAGGAAATATATAAAGGTAATGTAATATTTCTTTTCAATGAAAACTTATAATTCAGTGTATATACTAAATAAATCAAGGGTGTAATAAACTAGGTTGTGGAAAAACTGGGGGATGCAAGGTATAGTAGAAAGAATACCTGATTAGAAGTTTAAATATCTGATCTTTGTATTGTTCAGACAATCTAGTATTATGGCCACATAAAGACAAAGAAACGTTTTTAAATATATTACTTGCATCTGAAAGAAGCATAAAGTTGTAAAAGAAAGTGAATGAATTTGGAATCTGACAGGCATTTTTTATTTTTAAAAAAATATATTTTATTGGAGCGGTTTAGAGAGTTAGAAACATTGATCAGCTTCTTCCTGCATGCCCCTTACTGGGGATTGAACCCTCAACCAAGGTATATGCCTTGACCAGAATCGAACCTGGGACTCTTCAGTTCATGAGCCAATGCTTGATCCACTGAGGCAAACAGGTTAGGGCAAGTTTTTAAAAATAATCTATCACTCTCTGGATATATAATTTTAGCAAATTATTTAGCTTCTTTAATCATACTTCCTAACTAATAAAAATAAGTGTAATAATAATTTAACTTTATTAAATTTTAGTCTTTTTTTCTACAAAATAGAAATAACATTTATAATTTACTCAGGAATCTCACAGAAATTATGTGAGTTGAATATAAATTTAAAATTTTTCTAGTAATTGTAACAATATACATTTAAATAATGTTTTTGTGCCATATTCATAGAGATTCTGTATTAACATTCACAAATACACCTACCTCTTCTTGTTAATCAATTGTTAAAATCTCTGGCTGAAAATTAGATTTTTTAGAGGTTGTGACATACAAGGAGACAGGGGAGTTAAGTAGACATGCAAGGTTTGAAGAACAATTTGGACATTTTCCAGAGGTCAAGCAGGGCCCTTTAAGTGTGCATTAATAAAAAATAGGATGAAAATTATAATTTAGAAAGATTTATCTATATGCTATGAGAAAATAGATTGCACTACAAAAATTCTGAGACAAGAGACAAATTTAGTGGCTGTGGAAAACCCAGCAAAGAAATGACAACTAAAACTAAAAATTAGAATAGTGATAAAGACATGGATCCAGCCAAAACTGGTTTGGCTCAGTAGATAGAACTTCGGCTTGTGGACTAAAAAGTCCCAGGTTTGATTCCGGTCAAGGGCATGTATTTTGGTTGGGTGCACATCCTCAGTAGGGGGTGTGCAGGAGGCAGCTGATCGATGTCTCTCTCTCATCGATGTTTCTAACTCTCTATCCCTTTCTCTTCCTCTCTGTAAAAAATCAATAAAATATCTTAAAAAAATAAAAAAGACATGGATCCATAGTCTTTAGATCACTTGCTGGACAAATAATATTGAAGGAAATAAGAGGCAAGAACTGTGCATATTTTATAATTGCTACTCAAAATGGGGTTCATGGACCAGCAGCATTGGGTTCACCTGGAGGTTCATTGGAATTTCAGAGTCATGGGCCCTATGCTAGAACTACTGGATCCAAATCAGAACTTTCTCATGAGTCAGCTGGCCTACATGGTCATTTGAAACAATATGGTCTCACTCTGACCTATGCCATCACCCTGCCATCTTGGGGTAAACCCTTTCACCATTACTCATACTCCCTTGTGAGATTTATGTTTCCTGTCTCTGTAATATTAGGTTCTGCAAATGTAGACATCCTGGTTTCTGGAAATGGAGTAGAACACTTATTCCATTGGACACAGTATGTAGTCCATTAAAATTGAAGCCATTGCTGCTACTGCTTGTTGTAGCTCTTGTAAGAGTAAACATATAGGTTACTCTGGCCCATGTCATTTAGTGGTTAGAATGTTGGCTTGCAAATTAAAGGGAAAAATAATGGATTCTCAGTCAAGGGCACATATCTGGGTTGCAGGTTTGATCCCCTGCCCCAGCTGGGGTATGTGCAGGAGGCAACCAATAGATGTGTTTCTCTCACATTGATGTTTATCTCTCTATCTCTCTCCTTGCCTCCCTCCCTTCCTTCCAGTCTCTCTAACAAATCAATGGGAAAAAGGAAAACCAAGATGGCAGCATAGGTAATCACCTGTACTTGCTGCCTCTCACAACCACATTAAAATTACAACTAAAAGGCAGAACAACTACTACCCAGAACCACAGGAAAGCTGGCTGAGTGGAAGTTTCACAACTAGAGAGGTGAAGAAAGTGCATTGAGACTGGTAAGAGGTGCAGAGGTGCAGAAAGTGCTGGCACCTGGATGTGCTGCTCTTTTAATTGTGAGGGATATACAAGCTCCTGCTTGCTCTGAACTCCAGTTCCAGGCGAGACTCTGGGGGACCCAGACACATACAGGGAGAAACTGGACTGTCTGATATCGGGATAGGAACATGAGTTTGGCTTTCTCTTAGAGATGCTTGCAGTGATCATTGTTCCTGCTTGGGGACAAGAGTGCAGAGAACCAGGGACTTCTCTGGTTCAGGGCTGACTGATAGCCATTGCTGTTGGCTCCACCTTGGTGATTCCCAGAAACCCTACCCAACCCAATTTATACCCCACCCAAGCTGTACCCATTGGCTTTTGCAGATGAGTGGCTTGTCCTTTCTCAGCCTAAAACCTATCAAACTGCAGCTAGGTTAGAGAGCCCCATAGCTTCCAAAAGAAGGCCTGAGGCCCGGCAGTATCAGCAGCCTTGCTTCACATCTGAGCCTCATCTAGACACTTCCAAACCCCATACAAAGAGGAGGAATCTGCAGATGTCTGTGGGAACCTCTTTCCACGTCCGGCGTGGTTCAGGGTTCGTAGTTCAGGGTTCGGGTTCTGAAGGAGGCTGCACACAAATGAAATAAGAGACTAGAAAACATTAATTTGGCAATATTGGGGGGCCAGGCGGGAGCCTTCCTCTAGTGGAAAGGACTGCCACTTGCTCTGGCCTTTTTCTCCCTTTTATTAAGGCTTTGGGACACACCCCTAGCCTTTAGGCAGGAAATAACAAAACAAAGTAACATGAAACAAACAGGTAGAGGTTGCTTCAGTCAACAATGTTTCAACTAAACAGTGAGTGATTAGCTCTGACCTTTCAGAGCAGTTAAGGTTGACCAGCCTTCTGGCCTCCTGTTTACATCCATTTAGTAAGAACAATTTTTGGTTTCCGACAGATGTCTCTGTAGCTCCTGCTGGGTGGCCCCAGAAAGTGGCTGACCTTTCACCTCCTTGGAGATCCAAGATTCAGTGTACCCAGTGGTCAGAGTGAGACCAAACTGGAATACAATTCTTCACATCCATAAGAGATACACTCAAGGGGCAGACTCAATGAGTACCAAAGCCCTACTGAAGCAAGTCCTGCCCCATAAGGGTGTCTCCTGAGCAACAGATCTTCCAGTGTAGACACAGATGGTCCTCCCAGCCAATTGGCCTGGAGATCAATTCCAGTGATTCCAATAGCAATCAAGAGTTAACCACAAGAAGACTGTACAAATAGTCCACAAAAGGGTGCACTAAGAGCGTCCACCTCAGGTGACTGAGGAGGCTGAGCCACTGGGCCCTATAGAACACCTACCACACAAGGCCACTCTGTCAACTCAAGGAGACTTAGCAGCTACCCAGTACATAGAAACAAACACAGGGAAGCAGCCAAAATGCAGAGACAAAGAAAAAAGTCACAAATGAAAGACATGGATGAAAGCAAAATACTGGATATAGAGTTCAAAACCATGGTTATAAAGTTACTCAAGAATCTTCTAGAAATCTCTGAGAAATTTAGTGAGACCCTCAAGGATATGAAAAAGGACCAATCAAATTAAGCATACACTGACTGAAATAAAGAATAATATGCAGAGACTCAACAGAAGACTAGAGGATCCCAAGAATCAAGTCAAAGATTTGAAATACACAGTTTACCCAACTAACTGGAAAAGCAAAAAAAAAAAAAAAAAAAAAAAAAAAAAAAAAAAAAGAAAGAAAGAAAGAAAGAACCCAAAACTATGAAGATACTATAAGTAGCCTCTGGAACAACTTCAAGCATACTAACATCTGAATTATTGGGGTGCCAGAAGAAAGAAGAGAGCAAGATACTGAAAAATTATTTGAAGAAATAATGACTGAAAACTTCCCCCACCTAGTGAAAGAAATAGACTTAAAAGTGCAGGAAGCACACAGAATCCCCCCCAAAAAAAGGAATCCAAAGAGCACACACCAAGATACATCATAATTAAAATGCCAAGGGCAAAAGACAAAGAAAGAATCTTAAAAGTAGCAAGAGAAAAAAACATTTAGTTACCTACAAGGGAGTACTCATATGCTTGTCAGCTGATTTCTCAACAGAAATTATGCAGCCAAAAAAAAAAAAAAAGAAAGAAAAGAAATTATGCAGCCCAGATGGGACTGGCAAGAAATATTCAAAGTAATGAATAGCAAGAACCTACAACCAAGATTACTCTACCCAGCAAAGCTATCATTCAGAATTAAAGGTCAGATAAAGAGCTTCACAGACAAGAAAAACTTAGAGTTCATCACCACCAAACCAGTATTATATGAAATGCTGAAGGGTATTCTTTTTTTTTTTTAAAGATAGTTTTTTTTTCTTATTTAGAAAATCTTTTTTTTATTTTTTATTAATTTTTATACATATCTCCCTATTGCTCCCCTTACCTCCCAGGCATACCCCAACCCCCCAGTGTCTATGTTCATTGGTTATGCTTATATGCATGCATACAAGTCCTTTGATTGATCTCTTATCTACCTCACCTAACTTTAATCTTCCTGCTGTAATTTCACAGTCTGTTTGAAGCTTTACTGTCTCTGTACCTATCCTTTTGTTCATCAGTTTATAATGTTCTTTGTTATCCACAAATGAGTGAGATCATGTGATGCTTCTCCTT